>JANCRA010000121.1:521869-1034369 GCA_024362935.1 Setophaga petechia | reverse complement strand
TCAACATGCTCCAAAGATTTTTTCCATACTCCCATGGCTTTCCCAGGCGTTTCTAAGCACCTCCAAAGTCTGCAAAAAGCCTTTTTGATAAGGGATGATTGACACAGCTTTCCATGCAAGGCCACACTGCTGGGGTGTTCAATGGCACAGCCACATTTCCCATGGGATTTTCCACTGTGGTTCTTCATTTGTTCACAACTTTCACTTTGGCTGCTGCTGTGCCATAAATAAAGATGACTCTGTTAAGTTGTTCCTTCATGAGTGAAGGGGGCTAATTTGGAATGAAGATATGCAAATAACTTGTGCCTTGGGCTGCTTTATCAGCTTGTGTTTTCAGTTGTTAATTGATTGCCAAGTTGTTTCTCCCTAATGAACTTCCTGGGTACCTGGACAGGAATCCTGGATAGGAACCTCTGGGTTTAAGTAACAACAAAATCATAGAATGGGTTGGGTTGGAAGGGACATTAAAGATCATTTTGTTCCAACCCCTGCCATGGCAGGGACACCTCCCACTGTCCCAGGCTGCTCCAGCCCCAGTGTCCAGCCTGGCCTTGGGCACTGCCAGGGATCCAGGGGCAGCCACAGCTGCTCTGGGAATTCCATCCCAGCCAGGGAACAATTCCTAATTCCCAATATCCCATCTAATCCTACTTTCTGTCAGTGGGAGCCATTCCCTGTGTCCTGTCCCTGCATCCCTTGGAAATTGCCTCTCTCCAGGTTTCCTGGGGCTCCTTCAGGCCACAATTCCATCACCCCAAAGTTTCTCTTCCCCAGGCTGAACAATCCCAAAATAACTTAAGATGTCCCTTACTGATGACAGGAAAATTAGCCAGTTCTTAATTTGTTTCTTATGAAACACTGATTTAATTTCTATTGTAAATAGTTGTGGGGTGTTTTGGTGAATGCCTTATGAAAGCCAAATGTATGCATTGGATCTGCAGTTCCCTTTTCAGCCATTAATATAAACAAACAAATCTAGCAGAGTTTGATTTCCAAGGATCCAAACAAGCTGAATTTGTTGATGTAATGGCCTGGTAGTTATTTCCTTTTCTCTCTTTTCAAATTATCAATTACCAAATCTGCAGACATGCATATATACATATATACAAGGCTATATTAAATAATATCTGTATGAACCCTCCTGCACTCTACCCTAGAGCACAAATAAAATAATTCCTGCTCAAACTCCCTTTTTTAATGTGCCAATATCTCTTTTCACCAGAGCCCAGCCAACTCCAGTGCATGTCCCTTCTGAGCACTTGGATTTTTGCCTCTGGCTCAGTAATGGATTTCCTTTAAATTCAGTATTTGCTGCAACTCCTCTTCATGTCCCTTAGTACTCTGCACTCATTATTGGAAAAGCAAATGTCCAGTTTAGGCATTTTTCCAGCATTTTTTGTGGTGAAGGGTGATAAAAAGAAAATCTTTGGCTTCATAGCCATGTCCTCACCTTCTTTAATTATTCCCATCAGCCTTTCACAAATCAGCACATCCACAAAACTTTCACAGGTTTCAAAATTTTGAGCCTTAAGAGCTTCCTTATGTTTCAATTTAACTTAAGACTCTTAAGCTCATAATCAGATTGTTGTGGGTTCTGCTTGCCTCAAACATAAATAAAATGTAGACAGCAGGAAAAGTATATATCCTGCATTTTTAGGGTATTTTTCCACAAAAGACTTCAAATAAAAGGGAATTTTAACCACATTTTACAAAAAGAGAGCTGAAGGGGATTGACAGGTGACTGTGCTGGGACAGTGCAACAGAACCAGTGAACAGAGCTCAGGTTTCTGATTCCCTGCTGCTTTAAAAAGTTGATAAAACTGCTTCAAAGAGAGATTTTTGGAAGAATTTGACTTATTAAACTCTACTTAATTATTTCACTCTAATTATTTCACTCTACACAATTATATAGACATATACATATGTGATATAAGTACATAACGTGTGTGTTCAAAATAGAGTTTCTTATTTATGAAAAGGGAAAAAGAATGAGATATTTCAAGAGATGAAATAAATAAGATTACAGCACACAAAAAGTGGTCTTTGTTCATACCTGGCCTGGCTGCAATTCTTTGTGTTGCTTCTGGATAAACTGATGTGTTTGGGAAAATAAAAGTGGCACCTCCTGAAGAGAAAGAAGAGGACATAACACCTAAAGATTCATTTCCACAGTCCCTAAATCCACCAATATTTTCCCCTCCTGTAGAGTGAATAAGTGAGGAATCTGAATAACTAATTTCTGCCTTTGGACTGTTAGATATAAAAGTTCATTCTAATAATCTTTTACATCTGTGTAAATCCATTCAAATTACTGGATAAAAGTCTGTGCAAAATCTGTTTTAAGAAGGAGCCAGTCAAGCTCAGGAAATCCCTTCTACCAGAACCACCTCCACCTGGGAAGGTGGCTTTGTACCCCCTGAAATAAAACCTCTTTGCCTTCATTAGTGCATTCACAGAAAAGTCCAAATTTTCAACAGAGACTTTTGGGTCAGACCCTCAGATATCTCCTTAATCTTCCCCAGAGTGAAAAAAAAAGAGAAATGTTGAGCTTGATGTAGGAAATGGAATCTCTCTTTTCTCAGGCATTGAAATTGTTCTGATTACACCAATGGACTTCTTATGACCCTCTCCAGGAACATCAAAAAAGTCAATTACTGCTGATTTCAATAACTTTTTATCTAACTCTTCTGTGGCCCACTGAAAATTGAACAACTGATTTCCCATATGCTGATGATCAGCATGACATTATTCACACTCCCCAATGACAGGTAATCTCATTTTGGTGACATGAATTTCAGAATATCATTGTCAGTGCACACTAGAGAAAAAGATAACACACAGAACTGCTGAACAACACTTGGATATCCACAAGTGGAAGCTGCTTGGCAAATGAGAATCTCCAAAGCCAGAGATGGAAAAGACCATCAAGTCCATCTATTTTTAAAAAGGACTTAAATATCATCCAAACCAAATCAAAGTAAGGGGAAAATTATTTTTGTTGCCTTTGGTGGGGTTTGCAGCAGGCCTAGAGCCCACAGCAGGACTTTGTTTCCCACTATGACCAGTGGCAAACCTCTAATGTCAGGGAAAGATCTTCTAATCCAGTGAATTTTGCTATGAAACTCACTCAGAGTGAAAAACGAAATAAAATATGGAAGAAACATTGCTATCCAAGTTTTGTTTTCTTTTTCTTTTGCATTATCCTTTGTATTATCTTTTTCCTTTCTCATAGAGAATTGTTATTTCTGGTCACTGTAGGTAACTAACACCCTCAGGCATGATCATGCAATATTCCAAGCATCTTTTGTAGGGATATAAACTACATTATTATTTGTACAATTCCATGCCATCCTCTGCTGCACAACTGTTACAGCAAGTTAAAATCGATTCTGAATTATTTTCATAAATACTTTAAGTTGCATCCTGAAAAACAGATGAGGCATGTGTCATCCTCCTCCTGCCTACACTCAACACTTTTCTGGGCCAAATTAACAGAAGGGTGAATATCAACAAAAATAATTTAAAATTCAGATCAGCCTTAGTGGAATTCCCAGCTCAAGTCCCACAGCAGCTAGAAAATGAGATGAGCTAACTGCCTAAAGAGCAATTTTATTGATTCCCACAACATTTAGCTCAGGGGAATGGGGAGGCATCCCCATTCCCCAGAGCCCAAAGCACTTCTGAGCTCCAAGAAGCTTCTAGGGATCCATGGAGTAGATCTGACAGTAGAATGGACAGAAGGACCATAAAAATCCTCAGGTGAAAGGCCCCAAACCTGAAGTTTTATGCTGTGTCAGGGACCCCATCCTCCTGCAGGACACCAGAAATTTCTGCACCATTTTTGCACCACCTGGCCCTGCGTGATCTCACCTTTTCTCTGTGTGTCTGTGCAGAAAACACACAGACAGCAGGGAGGGGACTCTCTTGCCTCCCTCCTGATTTACCACTTCCATTTTTTTAGCAAGCAGCCCATGGAAAGGAATCCTGTGCTTTTAGAAGATGATGACCTACAGCAGTGGGAGCAGTGCCAGCATTACCTGTGTTTCTAGCATGCATTAACCGTGGAGAGTTTTGTAAGGCTTTATCAACATCATCTGAAGTCAAATGTGGAAGAGGAGCTACAAAACAAAACAAAAAGCAACACCAAAATGTAAAAAAAATCGTGAATTATCTTTTTAAACCATATTTTTCCCCTGACAGGATTGCCTGAATGTGAATCTATCAACAGCCTGCAGTTTGGAGGGAGGTGTGTGGGCTACAGGGTAAATTAGGGCATTCATTTATCCAATATCATAATTTATTGTTATGAATGCACAAAATTTCTGGCTGGTTATTGACAGTGTGCGTGTGGAGGAGACTGCACCGCACTGGTGTTGCAATGCTTGGTGGCTTTTTCTCTAAAAACCATGTTCATTTTAACTTCTTTAAACTGAGGCAAATTTTCCTCAAGCTTAGGTGAAAGCCCTCAATCCAGCTAATCCCTTTTTTCCCATTGAAATTCTAGCCATGCACTACAATTAACTTGCATTTGGACTTCAGGGACTGTTCCTTTATTTCCCATGAATTTACAGAATTTTTTTTATTCAATTCAGTTGAATCTTCCCAATCCTACCCAGAGTACAGCAAACTCCTGCCATTCCTTAGAATCATGCCTGGAATTCACTTTATGAATCAATGTTTGCACTCTTGTTTAGTTAAAATGGAAAGAAATGAGTACGTGACCAGAAAAAACATCAGCACTGAACCCCATGTGATTTTTTTCTTCCTGCTCAATATGCTTCAACTCAAGTTTTTTCTTCCTACTCAGTATGCTTCAACTCAATTTTTCCCTGACATGGATACCTAGAAAGAGTCCCTAATTCTTCTCTTTGATGAACATGAGTGAAATTAATGGGAATCTTTGGGCTGGCCTCCCTGTTATGGAACAGCAACATTTGCAACAGACATTTGGAAAACCCAATTATCCGCAGCGGTAAATCTGGGACGGAGTGCAGGGCTGGCTTACTCTCTCTGAGGTAGTGTAGGTGTGACAGGAGGATGTCTGCATTGTAGCTGGGGGTGAGCCTCTGGAAGTCATCCTTGGTCATTTTGCAGAGCTCCTTGCCGTCGATGTTCTGGAAGAGCAGGATGTCCACGTCCGGCAGCCCGTACTCCTTCACCGCCCACTCCAGCCACTGGCGCACGTGGTCAGTGCTCCACAGCGTGGGGTCTGCAGGGACACACAGCAGAACATCAGGCAGGGAAGGGCAATTCTGAGGCACTGGACCTGAGAATCTAATCCCCTCTTCACTGACTGCTGGAGGAGTTAATTTGGTGTGCTGAGTGCAAGGGAGAGCAGCTGCGGAGGGCTGAGAGCTCTGAGTGCTAACAATAAAGCCTGGGCTGTGTCAAGGGAAATACAGGTTGGATATTAGGAAAAAGTGTTTTACAGAAAGGGTGAGAAAGTTCTGGAATGGCTGCCCGGGGAGGTGGTGCAGTCCCCATCCCTGGGTGTGTTTAACAAAGCCTGGATGTGGCACTGGGGGCCAGGGCTGAGTTGAGCTGTTGGGGCTGGGCTGGACTCGATGGTCTTGAAGGTCTCTTCCAACCCAGGGATTCTGGGAATTCTGTGAGTGAGTTCCTTTTCCCACTCAGCTCATCTGCCTCATTGTTTTTAGGCCTTTTTAGCCATTGTTTTTATCTCTTTTTAACAGAGCTTCTGGCCCACTGACAGCACTGCAAGTTGGAGCTGAACAAGTTTTGATACTCTCTGTTCAATCCTTATCTTTATTCAAGTGAAATTTCCACTCATGTTTAAAAGAATCTTTCTTGGGTACAGGCTAAATAAGCACTCCCAGATTTAGGCAGTTATTTCACAAACTAGAGTGGGTCTCTAGTTGATAATATTAGAATATTAAAATATTCTTTTTTTTTCCCAGACTGCTGTGTTGTACATAGCTACACCTGGGTGGGTTTGTACTCAATACCTGAAGTATTGGCAAAACCATCTGGGGAAAAAGAGCCCCAAACAGTTGACAATTCTAGCAAAATGTTTTTTAATTAATCCTTAATTTTAATTGAAGCTTTTTTAAAATTTTCCCTCTAAACTCCTCATTTTCTATTTCTCTCCCATTTCATTTTTCCTTGTTCTTGAGTAAGGAACCAACACAAAGGTCCCTCAAGCTCATACCACAAAGAATTTATACTTTTTGCAGAGAAAAGATTAAAGCCAAGGGGAAAAAAATTCTTCAAGACTTTCTTCCTTATCATCTTAATGACTCTGTGATTTTGTGATATCCTCAAGGCTGAGAATGAAGCACGTGGAGGTCAATTTGCTCCTAAAGTTCATCCCATGAAAATCTGGGATGTGAATGGCAGCCTAAATAGCTTTTCTATGGCTTAACTTCAGTGCCATTCCCTCTATTTTCACTGCTGTTCAGGTTGGTCTGAAAGAGGTGGAGACCTCCTGAATTCCACCAAAAACCACTTAAAATAATGCCTCCATCTGGTATGAAATAAGTAGGAATCTAAAGGGATACAAGTCTGGTGGTAAATCTTAGGTCTGGATGAGATTGTCCACACCTACAGCAAAGAACTCTGAGAACTTCAGTTTGCTCTGAAGTAAACAACCAAACGCCAGGAAATTTACCAAAATATTTTCATTATGTCTGTAATTTTTAAACAACCCTTAATTATGATAAATAGAAAGTTACAACAGCTGGAAATGTGAATTTTACTTCTAACTTCACCACATGACCTGCACACTGCCTATGCAATAATCAAAAACCAACTGATTTTTGCTCATTAATTTCTTCAAGTGACTTCAAAATGGCAAGACTGTGGCTGTGACTATCTTGGATCCTTGACAGTCATTCAAACCCACCTCAAACACACCTCCAGGAATACACCAAATAAAAAAATCCCTTGCTGAGCTAACCACGCTAAGAATTACTAAAGTTCTTTTTTTTAAAAAGTGCCAAACATTAGGGAGAGAAATGTTTTGGAACATTCAAAAGCTCTGTATTTCAGTGTTGGCAGGACATTTATTATTCAGAGCATCACTCTTCTGTCTTCAGAACAGAATTGACAATACCATTGCAGAGGACACTGCAACAGATTTGTCCACACCTTTCTTGACAAATAACTGAAATAATCACAGCTTGCAAAATTGGCCACAGTCAGTACTCTTGCATGTCTAAGCAACTGAAAAACTGTAATAATATTAAGCAACGTGGCAGAGGCAGAAATATTTCACACCAGCACCTCTCTGCTGGAGAGGAACCAGCAGCAGAACATTCCCTCCTGGCTGCAGGTGTTGAGTTTACCCTGTGCCCATCCTGTGGTTTAGAACACCCACAGATGCCATGATGCTGTCACTTGGAAACAGGCATGCTAATTATTCTGCAGAATATTCCAGGTTTGTTTGGAGGACAAGGCAGCCAGAAGTGACAAGAAGGCAGCAGACTTCTTGTCCCATCAACTGTTGAATCCCACAGCCAAGCCTGCCAAGGCTGACCAAGAATTTCTCAATTGTGCTCTTACAGAGCAGTGGAGTTGTCAGTTTTCTTATTAAATATTTTATGCTGCCCAGACTCAGGGGATAACCCACATAAAGGCTCTTCATGCCCTGTTTGATCCCACAGAAGCTACTTTTTGGTATTTTCAAAGATAACCTGTGCTACAGGGATCCTTTCTCTTTCTATCCCACACACAAGCTTGTCCAAGGGATAAGAAATGGAGGCGCTTCTTCCTTTTGCTCCATTTAGGGTGAAATCCTCCCAAGAAGGAGCTGCAGGAGTCAGATAAGATCTGAGTGCCTCTTATCAGCCCACTCTGCTGCTGAAATGGGAAGAACAGATTGAGGAGGTCTCCTCACTGATCCTCCTCAGCTCATTCTCTCAATAACCCCTACAAACTACTGCTCTTTCCCTCCTGATCACTACTTTTCTCCAAACCCTCTCCAACAATCTCAGTGGGATTGAGGAAAATGCAGTTTTTGTGAGCTTGCAGTTTTGGTGCAGAGGGTCTGACCTGCTGGCACAATGACTCTGCGTTCGTTGGTCGTCATGTTCGGGGGTGGAACGTGCTTCTCCTCCATGTAGCTTCCATAGTTCATCCCAACACTGTCTGAGCTGCTGACCATCTTCCCTCCTTTTGCCACGCTGCAGTCATCTGGAGAATTCCTAGGCAGACAAGAAAGGTGTGATTCCATTATTATTCCAGTCCTTATTAATATCATCAGAAGAAAATCACCTGGAATGAAATGGAAAACTGGAAAACCCAGTACTTCCCACCCAGTGACTCTGCAGATTCCTTCAGTTGTCTAAAAACATCAACCAGGTTCAATGAACCATAGATTTATTTCTATTATCAAAAGATCAGGCTCTCCTATCTCTCCAGAAATTATAAATGCTAATAATTTAATTCCAGACATGGAATGGAGGCTTGGTAATGAGCTTGTTCAGCCTGGTGGCTGCAAGGAGCTGCATTTCCCTCTCCCAAACATCTCACAGACAACTGAGAAACACAGAAATGCACTTATTGCACATTTTCTGGGGGGAAAACTATTCTTAGTAGCCATTGTCCAAGCAGTCCAAGGCTTGGAGAGCTGCCCACCTCCACTGCCACTGCTGTTCCACACTCAGTTGCACTTCATGTCATGCAATGTATTCACATTTCTACGTAAGGCTCACAAAAAAAGGGAACATTTGCCAAAGCCATGATTTAAAATACCACACGCATGACTGGAAAAACCTTTCAGCTCCTGACTAGCTCAGTCTCCATGGTACTGTAGTCAAGACAGGGAAATCTGCAGAGGATCTGCAACCAGACACCTCTTTAATTTTGGCTTTGCTTTCTGAATAGAGTCTTTAGGTTTAACATCCCACAGGGGCTTCCCTAATGGCATTTTAATTGCATCACAGTTTTCTTTCTGGCAGACACAGACATATTTGTCCCTTAATTTAATGTCTACAACGTGTTTCATCAGAGGGAGAAAAATTGTTACAAAAATCAAAATAAAGAACTCAGCCATGGGGAATACCTTTAAATGTAAAGAGTTTGTTTGGCAAGGGAAGAAGGGTGTTAGCTGGGGATTGGTTTCTTCAGCAATACCTCATTACTAACAAGCTTTCCTTTAGTCCTGCCATTTAACTCCTGAAATTGTGCTGTGGTCTCACTAAACAAGAGGCAAGTCATAGATTCATGGAATCATGGAATTTCACAATGGGTTGAGTGGGAAGGGAATTTAAAGATCACTCATCCACCCCCTGCCATGGCAGGGACACCTCCCACTGTCCCAGGCTGCTCCAGCCCCAGTGTCCAACCTGGCCCTGGGCACTGCCAGGGATGGAATTCCATCCCAGCCCCTGCCCACCCTGCCAGGGAACAATTCCTCATTCCCAATATCCATCTAACTCTGCCCTCCTTCAGTTTAAGGCCTTTCCTCCTTGTCCAGTCACCCCAGGCCCTTTCCAAAGTCCCTCTCCAGCTCTCTTGGAGCCCCTTCAAAGCCCTGTGACTCAGTTGTGTTGACTGCTCAGCACTATCATGCTTCAGGAACTAATCCAGTTATAATTCTCACATGAGTGTTTTTAAAAAAGAACCAGCACTTGGAAAGCTGAAAAATTAGTGCACATCTTAAAAACTAAAATAAAATATTAAGCATAGCATTATTTTTTCTATGCAGTGTTCCTACTAATTTTACCCTTCTGTGTTGAGGTAGATATTAAGGAAAAAAATCAACTGCTGCTGACTTTCAGTTAAAAAATAAAATATTTTTTATTTTTGAGATCATTCGATAGTTGGCAATATTTTTTTTTGAGATCATTCAATGGTTGGCAATATCATCTTTAGAAGAAGGAAGAGGGCCTCCAATGCTGCCTGGAAAATGTTGGCTTCACACACTTTTTCCAGGATGCCTCTAAAGACACCCCCTATGAAATCTGTCCTGTGTAAAAGCCCTGCAACTGCTCTGTCAGCCCCAGGACTGAAAAACAACCACGAGGGAAAACACAGTCAGCACCTGTCACTGCATGGTGGTGAATTCAGCCCTTCCTCTCACAACCAGAGCACTTGGGCAATATTTTCTCAGGTTTAGTTTTGCCCTCCTACCACACACCACTAAATATAACCCTGGGAATGCAGCCCATTTCTGTCCAAACAGTGCAAAACAAAGCTGCTTTTTGTTTCAGACATAAAAGCTGAAGGAGGGCTTTTGTGATGATTCCTTGTGAGTGAAATGTTGCCTTTTTCTGCTTCCCTTCCACAAATACAAATGGCATAAATGTATGAGTGAGCCTGCACTTTAAATTATGGACATTTGGAAACATATCCCACCACCAGCCCTTATACCTGTGCAGATGTGGACCCCAACCCCCAAAAGCAATTCTTTTACAAAGACTATTTGGCTTATCCATTGAATTTTTAGGAAACAAAGAGCTAGAAACATCCTTTAGTTTAACTGGCACAGTTATTTAATTTTGGTTTGTTTTATTTTTTTTTTTCTGGGGGAAGAAACTTGGGATGAAGGGACTCCAAAGTGAAATATCCCATCAGTAGCAGCCCACAGCACTTCTACAAGCAATGGTGCATTAAAAACACTCTTGTAAACACTGAGCAATAAATGATGTGGAAGATCCAGTAGCACGGAGGTTTTGGCAATCTGACAGGGCTTCTGAGATGGTTTTCTTGATCTGAATATAAACACACAGGGGTGGGGAAGAAGATCATAAGTAAGTCATAACTTTTCATTAAAATCCAGAAGCAGATGGTCAAGAGTTTTGTCCCTTTAGCTCACTGGGTGGACAAGCAAATCCCCCATCCATCACATCTCCTAAGGCCACGCTTAATTTCAGGCATGGAATCAACTCCATGGGATTTAACAGGACTGCTCTGGTACTTCAAATTGAGTGTGTGCCCTAAACCACTGAGCCAGGGCTTAACTCAACTGCCTGGAACAAACTTCTACAGCACAGAAAGCAAAACTGAAAATGCAAGCAGACGCTAGAAAATGGTGTTTCTAGTGCCCAGAACAACAAGAGAGTGACTGTCTACAAAGGAGGTTTTTTTAGGACTTTCTGTGAGTCTGTTTTATTTCTGTGCCACCAGGGCAGCAGGGTGGAAAAGCAGCTTTTGGAAAGTGTCCCCAGAATGAAGGGTGCAGCTCTGCAGTGATTCATCCCCAGCTCCAGGTCTGAAATGAAACCAGAGATGTTTTTCTTCACGGCTGCCTGTTATTTTTGCCCTTTGTAAATATACTGTGTTACACCTGGAATTTACAAAAAAGGAGAAAAGATTAAAAATTAAAAAGAGGTCAGACTACACACAGTCATGGTACCCAAGAACACTTTGTCCAGTCTTGAGATGATAAATGTCTGCTGAGAAATTATTTTCTTCTTAGACCTGAAAGCCTCACCTTAAAGCAGGGTTACTTAAAATCAAGCTGATTTGATAGTTAAATTTATCACCCATTCCTACCAAAGCTGACTGGAGTTCTGCCAGTCATTGACTCTGATGAGAGCAGATGTAAGTTCATAAATAAGTGTATGAAACACATTTTTTCCTTTTCACTATGCTACTATTTTCCCCAGGTGACATAAAACACCTGCGCTGTGCTGAAATGCAAGGTGTCAGAGAAATTCAGAATAGGAATCAGCAAAACCTTACATGTGTAGGGTGTATCATTCCCATAATATAAACCCCTCTGTTCAATATTTCTAAGTGAAATAAATGAGGAAAAATGTATTCTCCAAATATCTACATGTCTTCAGAAGTTTAATAAGCACAGCCTGGATTACAGAGGCTGCTAAAAGGTCAGCTCATAGTGAGGGCAGGGCAAAACTTGCTCAGCCTCATCCTCATTCACTGCTGCCACTCAGGTTGTGGTGAATTTGGTCAGTGCTTCCCACCCAAGGAGTTTGTCACTGAAAAAGTGGCCTATGAAGAAAAAAAACCTGAAACGTCCCAAAAATTTATTACTTTGAAGCACAGTGAGGACAGCCAGATGCTGCCAGGTGAGAAGGAGCCTGTGCTGAGACTCTGAAAAGCATTTCCAGGGTGGTTTTGGAGGCCTCAGCACTCAGGGAATCACAGAATGCCAGGATGGGTTGGGTTGGAAGGGAACTTGAGGATCACTCAGTGCCACCCCTGCCATGGCAGGGACACCTCCCACTGTCCCAGGCTGCTCCAACCCCAATGTCCAACCTGGCCTTGGGCACTGCCAGGGATCCAGGGGCAGCCACAGCTGCTCTGGGAATTCCATCCCAAAACATGCTCTGGGAACAATTCCTAATTCCCAAGATCCCATCTAATCCTACTCTCTGTTGGTTTGAACCCATTCCCCCTTGTCCTGTCACTCCAGGCCCTTGTGAATATTCTGTTTCCATCTTTCTTGTCAGCTCCTCCAGGCCCTGCAAGGCCACCCTGAGCTCAGCCCAAAGCTTCTCCTGTGCAGGTGAACAATGCCAGCTGTGCCAGCCTTTCCTCCCAGCACAGCTGCTCCATCCCTCTGCTCATCCTGGAGCCTCCTCTGGATTCCCTTCCAAGACTTCTTGTGAGAGCAAAATTTCCTGCAGAGAACTCCAGCACAACAGAGCCATGAAAATTCCAGAAAACTCACACTGGGCAAAATATCTGCTCCCACAGGCTCTTGGCTAATTGCTCAGTGACCTGGGCTGGGCAGCTGTACACAAAAAAGTAAAAAAATGGGTGAGTAACTGGAAAAGGGATGGCCAGGGTGAGAACAAGCTGCCAGGTCTGTGGAAGGCACTGAAGTCCCTCAGAAACACACCACTGGCTAAAGCTGCTTAAACTGGTGCTGAAACCATGTTGACAGTCTGCTAATCTTTGCTATAAGGTGTCAAAAGCAGTCCTAAGATGACAAAAAAAAAAGGAAGGAAAGTGCAGTCCCCCCATGGCCACTCAGCCATGGCACTGCCCTGCTCCATGTTGGGCTTTGCCTGGTCCCGCAGCCCCAGCAGGCCATGGTCATGGAGAAGTTGGAATGGGGCATCCCCCTCAAACAGAGCACCCAAACCTGGGGAAAACCCCCCTATTTGGGGTCCCCTGGGCTCAGTGGGTGCTCAGGGTTATGTGGGGCTGGCCCAGGGTCACTCAGAGATGTCACCTGGAGCCACCTCTGGCTCCTCTCCCCTGTGACAGAGCTGTTGGCTTTCTGTAAACACAACACAAGGTGCTTTTCACTGAGCTGTACTCCTAGCAACCACTCATCTCCAATCAAACAATAACTTTGGCCAATCCAATCTTTTAATTTTCTTTTTTTATTTTCTTCCCCTTAGCTTTCCCCAGCCATCCTGCAACCCACAGCTGCTTCCAGCCTCAAGGCCATGGTGGCAAATTGCAGGCAGGCAGAGTCTGGCTCACTAGAGGCCAGTCAAGCTATAAATATTCCCAGCTTTCCTCTTTGTGCTCCCAGTGTGGGGAAACAGCTGGTTTAAGTTTGACTGCACGTTGTCATTTCTCCATTAGTGCAAACACTTCAATATTTCTTACGTGTCAGGTTGGAGTGAAGAAAGGGAAAGCAGAGAAGGGGGTCATGAAAAGCCAAAGCTAAGAAATGATGTTCTGTATATACATAATTTACAATTAGATTGCTGCCTGGGACAAGGCTGAGGTTTGACATGGTGATAGCTAGGCCAAAGCCACAACGACTTCCCAGTTGGCCTATAACTTTCAGGACCTATTTTCTCTTGTTTTTCTTTTATTATTTTTATAGAAATTCTATTATGATGGTAATGGATTACATTTCTCAAATTGTATTTCATTTCAAGAGCTTTTTAAGGCTGTTGTATTTGTGGTTTCGTGAAATATGAAATACCAGGAGATGGGGCCCTTCCCAAACCACACGTGCCTTCTTTTGTGGGCAGGGATCATATAGAAAGTTAGGAAAATAGAGCATGCCAGGCATAAACAGAAGTGACATCTTGTATGGAAACCATAATCCCCCATGTCTGTGGAATGTCTGCTGATTTTCATGATTAGCACTAAGGGGCCGTGAGGGTGCAATTTTTTTTTTTTTTAAGGACTTTTCCTTACCTTCTTTTTTGTCTTACAAAGCTATTCCTAAACTTTAAATACTGAACAACCCACTGATGCTGCCCTGATCAAAATGAAACACCCACTAATGACAGGGCAGAGGAGAAAACTCACCACCAGCTCTAAATGCTCTGGACACAGTAAATAGGAAATAAAAGAGCAAGGACAGCAATAGTCTTAAATAATGACAGTGATCACAACTCTTGTGGAGTCCTATGTCATTATTTGAAGATTATTTTTATATTTCACTGCCCATCTGAAAGCCTTTGGTTGCTGGGAATTCAGTGGTCAATCCCAAACGTAGCAATGATAATTATGAATGAGCCCATTATCCTGGACTGGAAAGCTTCTTATTTAGCACCTGCCAGCCCAAAAAGCTTCCAAAAAAACAAAATAGTTGTAGTATTAGTGAGCTGAGTTTGTTTTTCCCCTTGGCAACACGTTTGCCTCAAGAACAGAGCCAAACCATGCCCACACACACGCAAGTGCTCATGTTAAGCTGGTGGATTTTCAGAGCAAAGAGGAGTTTCTTGAAGCAGTCACACATCCTGACTTTGCCATCTTTCCAGCTTGGTAGGCAGCCACCCCACCAACCACCCAGTCAGTGGGAAAAAGGATTATCAGTCTGAGATAATCAATGTCTTTTTACCAAAAATTAATAATATTTTACACAGGTAGCTCCAATAAGGAGAATCATCCTCTTAGGACACATCTCCCAGCTCTGCCCTGGGCTGCACTAGGGGCTGACTCTGCTGGTGATGCCTTTTCTTTGGTTTTAGTATTAAGAGTTAGATATGGTTAAGGGATAAAGGGGTTTTATTTTGGTATTTAACAAGGATTTTTATGGTGTAATAATTTGTTAAATTATATATATTACTGTCCTGGGTTGGCTGTATGATGCTTTTATCCCCAATCGTCTTGTTCTGTTTGTGCCAAATAGTAAATTTGCACCTTTAAGACTTATTGCAGACAGTGAAGGGGGAGAGAAAATGCAGGTTTTTTTTTTCCTCCAGATACTCCTGTCACTCCCCCACATTCCTTCTGCGGGCCGGCGGTGGTTGTCTGCAGAGGACGACGGACAGAGCACTTCTTGGCTTTTTAGTTAGTTTTCAGCTAGCTGAGGCAAAGAAGTTCCCTGGACTGTTTTTTTTCTCTTTTTTCCCTTTTTCTTTGGACCTTTTTGAAACCTGCTCTGGATTGAACACTCAGGGAAACACCGGCAGCTCACATTTCTGGCCCACCGGGCCGGGCCTGGCCTGCGACAATTCCAGCACTGGAGGGACTGATCAGAGACTGAGTGAGCTGCAACCCGGGGAGGGGGTTTTCTCTCATTGTTTGATATTGTTTTAGTTTTATTGTTTAATAAACAGTTTTTTTCCACCTTTCTCCAAGGAGGTACTGTTTTCCTCCCGGACCAGTTGAGGGGGGGAGGGGCCGATTGGATCTGTTTTTCTCACTGGAGCTACTTTGGGGAATTTTTTTCCCAAATTTACTCTAAACCTGGACAAATACATAATTGGCGCCCAACGTGGGGCTGGAGAATGTGGAAAAAAGCTCTATTAATTGTGTGTTTGTGGTTGTTAAAGCAGTTAGTAGACATGCTGTTTGGATCCATAATGTCCTTGGGGGTGAAAGCCTTCGTGTGGCTCTGGGCTCAAGATCTTTTTGAGATTTCAATGCCTTTCTTGTCACTAGGAATATGGTCCATAACACGTAATTTTTGCGGTACAGGGGTACGGATTGGAATAGCTGTTGTGCTGGCCTTGGTGACGATGATTTATAAAGCGTTTACAAAGATACTGGCGTCTGTTTACAACATGTATGGTTTATGGTTCCTTCATCCTGCCCTGCATCCCAATTCCAGTAGTACATTTTGGGAATTTATTAGTAATTACACTCAGTCTAGTAATTACACTCAGTCTGGTACAGGAGGAGCCGAGAATATGGCTTTCCAGCCTTTCTTTTCCTTCTTCTCCTCTGGGTCTGTGATGTTGTGATGTCACTTTTTGAGAATGTTCAGTTTCCCCTGAATGTTAAAGAGACCATCTTTCTGGCATTTAATCTGGTAGGCTTCCTCTATGTTGTCTGTAGCCTCTCTAGAGTGAGGGCTGAGATATCCAGAGGAGCTAGTGAGACCCCTGACCCAGAATCAGATGCAGGTGTGAAAAATCCTGAGTGGTGTGGAGAATGGGAAAATATAGGCCAAACCCTGAAGGAATTTTCTGGTCCTGTAGACTGGGATTTTCCACAGGAACAAATTCAGAACCCAGCTGAGGTGGGGAAATACCTAAAAGAGAAGTGCCATGACGATTCTAAGGAAAAGAGGCTTATTGCAATAAGCTGGGCCCTGGCCTATGCTTATCGCACACTGCTAGATACTGTAGGGCAGCAGACAGAGGCAGGGGGGCAGGGAGATAAATCAGCTATCCCAGTCACTCAAGCTGTAGCCAACAGCCCAGACTCGAAGCCCGCAGCCAAACCAGACGGTGAGCCTAAGCCAGCATCTAAACCCATGGCTGTTGCTACTAGTACTAGAAGTGGGAAACGCACAGAAAAAACTAATCGACCAGCAGATGATGACGATGATGATGGTGATACAGGAGAAGGAACCTCGATGCCTCCTGACGTAAAATCAGGAGTCAAAGCAGCAGGTGCAAGATCAGACGCAAATACTGAGACCTTTTCCCTGAAGGACCTTCGTGGCCTACGGAAGGATTACACCCGACGACCTGATGAATCCATAATTAGTTGGTTGGTCCGTCTCTGGGATGCTGCAGGCGAGGCTACAATTCTGGATGGCACTGAAGCAAGGCATTTGGGGTCCCTGTCACAGGATCCTGTCATCGACCAAGGAGTGATGAGGGGGGCTAATCCACGCAGCCTCTGGTCACGGGTCTTGGATAGTGTTGCACAAAGATACCTGTGTGCAGATGATCTTTATATGCAACAAACTCAGTGGAAGACCATAGAGCAAGGGATCCAACGCCTGAGAGAAATGGCAGTGGCAGAGATTATCTTCTCAGATGACGAGACAACTAAGAACCCAGACCTTGTACCATGCACGCCTGTGATGTGGCGAAAACTTGTGCGACTTGGGCCACATGAATATGCCTCTGCCTTAGCCATAATGAAGAGGGATGAGAGGGAAGAGACTGTGCTGGATATGTCAAGGAAGCTCCGAGCATATGCAGATGCTGTGCATGGCCCAACACATGCCAGAATCTCAGCGGTGGAAACACGTCTGCAGGAATTAGAGGATAAGATAGAGGAGAATCATAAGAAGCTCCGACAGGAGATTAAAGAAGACCTTCTCCAAGTATCAGCAGTACAGATCAGAGGTTCTGGTATCCAAGGCAGACGTTTCCCAGGTGGTGAGAGACGGTACACCCCACGAAATGAGTTGTGGTTCTACCTGCGTGATTGTGGAGAAAACATGGGGAGGTGGGATGGAAAACCTACTGCTGTTCTGGCACGACGGGTGCGTGAATTGAAGGAAGCCACCAAAAGGAAAGCAGCTCCAGTTGCCCATAGCCGAACTACCAGATATGATGATGATGACATGTCCGATCCCCTTGAAGGAACATCCAAGACATATCCCCAGGGAAAGAAGGATAACCAGGCTTAGAGAGGCCCTGCCTCTAGCCAGGTAGAGGCCAGGGAAAATCGTGTTTTCTGGTCTGTGTGGATTCGTTGGCCTGGCACATCGGAACCACAAGAGTATAAAGCTTTGGTTGATACAGGTGCGCAATGTACATTAATTCCGTCGAGACATGTGGGGACGGAGTCTGTCTCCATTGCTGGTGTGACAGGGGGATCCCAGGATTTCACTTTGGTGGAAGCTGATGTGAGCTTGACTGGGAATGAGTGGAAGAGACATCCTATCGTGACTGGCCCAGAGGCCCCATGTATTTTGGGCATAGACTACCTTCGAAGTGGGTATTTCAAAGACCCAAAGGGACTCAGATGGGCATTTGGAATAGCTGCTGTAGAGACAGAGGGTATCAAGCAGTTGAACAGTTTGCCTGGACTGTCAGAAAACCCATCTGCAGTAGGACTCCTGAAGGTAGAAGAGCAACGAGTGCCAATTGCCACCTCAACAGTGCACCGCCGACAGTACCGAACGAATCGAGATGCTGTGATTCCCATCCACAAAATGATCCGTGAGCTGGAGAGCCAAGGGGTGGTTAGCAAGACCCACTCACCCTTCAACAGCCCAATTTGGCCTGTGCGTAAATCTGAAGGAGAATGGAGACTGACAGTGGACTATCGTGCATTGAATGAAGTGACCCCACCACTGAGCGCTGCTGTGCCGGACATGCTGGAACTCCAGTACGAGCTGGAGTCCAAGGCAGCAAGGTGGTACGCCACTATAGACATTGCTAATGCATTTTTCTCCATTCCTCTGGCAGCAGAATGCAGGCCTCAGTTTGCTTTCACCTGGAGAGGCGTGCAGTACACCTGGAACCGACTGCCCCAGGGGTGGAAGCACAGCCCCACCATCTGCCATGGACTGATCCAGGCTGCACTGGAAAAGGGTGAGGCTCCAGAACATTTGCAATATATTGATGACATCATTGTGTGGGGGAAGACAGCAGCAGAGGTGTTCGAGAAAGGGGAGAAAATCATCCAGATTCTCCTAAAAGCTGGCTTCGCCATCAAGAAGAGCAAAGTCAAGGGACCTGCCCAAGAGATCCAGTTTCTGGGAGTAAAGTGGCAAGATGGACGGCGTCAGATTCCCACCGATGTCATCAACAAGATCACAGCAATGTCTCCACCATCCAGTAAGAAAGAAACACAAGCTTTCCTAGGCGCCATAGGTTTTTGGAGGATGCATATTCCCGAATACAGTCAGATTGTGAGCCCTCTCTATCTCGTCACCCGTAAGAAGAACACTTTCCACTGGGGCCCTGAGCAGCAACAAGCCTTTGCACAGATCAAGCAGGAGATTGCTCATGCAGTAGCCCTTGGCCCAGTCAGGACAGGACCAGAGGTGAAGAACGTGCTCTACTCTGCAGCCGGGAACCATGGCTTGTCCTGGAGCCTTTGGCAGAAGGTGCCTGGGGAGACTCGAGGCCGACCACTAGGATTTTGGAGTCGAGGCTACAGAGGGTCTGAAGCCAACTATACTCCTACAGAGAAAGAAATCTTGGCTGCCTATGAAGGAGTCCAGGCTGCCTCGGAAGTAATAGGGACTGAAGCACAACTCCTCCTGGCACCTCGATTACCAGTACTGGGGTGGATGTTCAAAGCGAAAGTTCCCTCTACGCACCATGCCACCAGTGCTACATGGAGCAAATGGATTGCTGTTATCACACAGCGTGCCCGTATTGGAAAACTGAATCGCCCTGGGATTCTGGAAATAATTACAAACTGGCCAGAAGGTGAAAACTTTGGTCTCGCTGATGAAGGGGAACAAGAAGTGACACGGGCTGAAGAAGCTCCACCATACAACCAACTGCCAGCAGAGGATACAAAATACGCTCTCTTTACTGATGGTTCTTGCCGCATTGTGGGAATGAACCGGAAGTGGAAAGCAGCTGTATGGAGCCCCACACGACAGGTCGCAGAGGCCACTGAAGGAGAAGGTGGATCAAGCCAACTTGCTGAACTCAAAGCCGTTCAACTGGCCCTAGACATTGCTGAGAGAGAGAAGTGGCCAAAGCTCTACCTCTACACTGATTCATGGATGGTAGCCAATGCTCTGTGGGGATGGCTGGAGAGGTGGAAAGAGGCTAACTGGCAGCGTAGAGGAAAACCAATTTGGGCTGCTGAAGAGTGGAAAGACATTGCTAACAGGGTAGGGAAACTGCCTGTGAAGGTCCGCCATGTGGATGCCCATGTTCCCAAGAGTAGAGCTAATGAGGAGCACCAAAACAATGAGCAAGTAGATCAGGCTGCAAAAATAGAGGTGTCAAAGATAGATTTAGATTGGGAACATAAAGGAGAGTTATTCCTAGCTCGATGGGCCCATGATGCCTCAGGGCATCAGGGCAGGGATGCCACCTATAAGTGGGCACGAGACCGAGGGGTGGATCTAACCATGGACAGTATTTCTCAGGTTATCCATGACTGTGAGACGTGTGCTGCCATCAAGCAGGCCAAGCGAGTGAAGCCCCTGTGGTACGGTGGACGGTGGTCCAAGTACAAGTATGGGGAGGCCTGGCAGATTGACTACATCACCCTGCCCCAGACACGCCAGGGCAAGCGCTACGTGCTGACAATGGTGGAAGCCACCACGGGATGGCTGGAAACCTACCCTGTGCCTCATGCTACGGCCCGGAACACCATCCTGGGCCTTGAAAAGCAAGTTCTGTGGAGACATGGTACCCCTGAGAGGATTGAGTCAGACAATGGGACTCATTTCAAGAACAGCCTTATCAACACCTGGGCTAGGGAACATGGCATTGAGTGGGTGTACCATATCCCCTACCATGCACCAGCTGCAGGCAAAGTGGAGAGGTACAACGGACTGTTAAAAACCACATTGAAAGCATTAGGTGGGGGAACTTTCAAAAACTGGGAGCAGCATCTGGCAAAAGCCACCTGGTTAGTTAACACCCGAGGCTCTACTAACCGAATGGGCCCTGCCCAGTCTGAGCCTTTGCATAGAGTGGATGGAGACAAAGTCCCAGTGGTACATGTCAGAGGTTTGTTAGGGAAGACAGTCTGGATTAACTCTGCCTCGAATACTGACAAACCCATTCGTGGGGTTGTTTTTGCTCAGGGACCAGGTTGCACATGGTGGATAATGCAAAAAGATGGAAGAACACGATGTGTACCTCAAGGAGATTTGATTGTTGGATAAAACCTATGTGTAAATATCACTGTTTGCTGAATGCTATTGCCATTGTCTGTATATAGCTGTATAATGAATGTATAATGCATGTATTTATAGAGTTAGAATTTATATTAGTTTTGGTAATAAGCAGACGATATGGGGATAAGGGGTGGAATGTCCTGGGTTGGCTGTATGATGCTTTTATCCCCAATCGTCTTGTTCTGTTTGTGCCAAATAGTAAATTTGCACCTTTAAGACTTATTGCAGACAGTGAAGGGGGAGAGAAAATGCAGGTTTTTTTTTTCCTCCAGATACTCCTGTCACTCCCCCACATTCCTTCTGCGGGCCGGCGGTGGTTGTCTGCAGAGGACGACGGACAGAGCACTTCTTGGCTTTTTAGTTAGTTTTCAGCTAGCTGAGGCAAAGAAGTTCCCTGGACTGTTTTTTTTCTCTTTTTTCCCTTTTTCTTTGGACCTTTTTGAAACCTGCTCTGGATTGAACACTCAGGGAAACACCGGCAGCTCACATTTCTGGCCCACCGGGCCGGGCCTGGCCTGCGACAATTCCAGCACTGGAGGGACTGATCAGAGACTGAGTGAGCTGCAACCCGGGGAGGGGGTTTTCTCTCATTGTTTGATATTGTTTTAGTTTTATTGTTTAATAAACAGTTTTTTTCCACCTTTCTCCAAGGAGGTACTGTTTTCCTCCCGGACCAGTTGAGGGGGGGAGGGGCCGATTGGATCTGTTTTTCTCACTGGAGCTACTTTGGGGAATTTTTTTCCCAAATTTACTCTAAACCTGGACAATTACACATATTGTATTCTATATATATTATATTGTATTCATTATATTATATATATATTATATATATATCATAGATTGCATACACAATTTTATAGATTTTGTAAATTAGCATATTTAACAAAGATGTTTTAATGAGAGGCTTAAATGAATAGCATTGAATGACATTTATATATATATTTTTTTTTTTTTTAGATAGGCTTAATTTTACTTTATATGATATGTTTTAGAGGGGGCTTTGGTTTTTTAAGACAATGTATGGTTTTTTGGTTTTTAATTGTGTGGGTTTTAGGATGTTTGGTTTTTTTGGCTTAGTAGAATATTAGGATTATGTTAAGATATTAGGTTTAAAGAATTACAAGTATGTATGTTGAGGGTACTGAGAATATATAAAAGGTAGATAAAAAGGCAACAAAAATCATCATGGCATCACTGGAGACAATTCCATGGCCTGTTGGGGGCTTTGGGCCAGGCTTATTGTTTAGTCTGAGCTGAGGTTCCCCAGGAATGCCAGGCTGGATGCCAGTGGTGTGCCACCAGATGTGGAGGGGACGTGGCACCATGGCCCCACCACGGGGTTGTGCTCCAGGGTTGGAAAAAGCCTTGGGCAAACCAGTGATGGCAGGGGGTGGGTGCACATCAGCCCTGTCCCTCCACAGGCTGGATGCTCACCAGGTGGGGGCAGAGGATGGGGACAGAATTTTCAGTGGGAGGATGAGGAGTGATGGCCATAAATGGAACCACAAGAAGTTCCACCTCAACAGGGGGAAGAATTTCTTTACTTTGTGGGTGGCAGAGCTCTGGAACTGCTGCCCAGGGAGAACAAGGAGTCTCCCTCTCTGGGGAGAACATTCACCAGGTGGGGGCCAGAGGATGGGGACAGAATTTTCAGTGGAAGGATGAAGAATGATGGCCATAAATGGAGCCACAAGAAGTTCCACCTCAACGGGGGAAGAATTTCTTTATTTTGTGGGTGGCAGAGCACTGGAACTGCTGCACAGGGAGAACAAGGAGTCTCCCTCTCTGGAACAATTCCAAACCCACCTGGATGAGTTCCTGAATCTCCTGATCCAGGTGACCCTGCCTTGGCAACAAGAATGATCTCCAGAAGCACAGGGAGAACAAGGAGTCTCCCTCTCTGGGGAGCACATTCACCAGGTGGGGGCCAGAGGATAGGACCAGAATTTTCAGTGGGAGGATGAGGAGCAGCGGCTGTAAATGGAACCACAAGAAGCTCCACCTTAAAGGGAGGAAGAATTTCTTTACTTGGTGGGTGGCAGAGCTCTAGAACTGCTGCACAGGGAGAACAAGGAGCCTCCCTCTCTGGGGACATTCCAACCCCACCTGGATGTGTTCCTGTGTCTCCTGATCCAGGTGACCCTGCCTTGGCAACAAGAATGGTCTCCAGAGGTGCCTTCCAAACCCAACAATTCCACAACTCAGTGATTCTGTGGAGCTGCTTAAATGCTCTGATAAATCCACCAGTATCACACCATGATGCAGAGATGCCTCCTACAGCTCAAAGCCTGCCAGCCTGGATCCTGGGAGCAGGATGGATCTGTTGGAATACAGAGCTCCACATGGATGGATGAATTCTCCCTCCCCATGCCCAGGCACAGTAGCTGTCACACACCCTGATGGTACAGGGCACCTCAAGGGCTCCCCATTCCAATTTGCTGGCATGTAGAGCACAAACAATCTACTCCTTAGGAGACTGTACATTAAGAGAAAAAGAAAAAAACCACCAGCAAAGAAACTCAAGTTCACCCTGGACTCTGAAAAGTCCTCCAGTGTGTCAGACATTCTGAACCTGGAGAGTACAGAGGCTCTTTGATGAAAATTCAGGCAGTTACATGCAAAGAAAAATGGTATTTCCCAGAAGAGCCAGCACAAAAGATGTATTAAGTGATAATTTCATTCTCAAATAGTTTTCAAGCAACAACTGGTAGCACTTAAATCAACATTTTGCACATGATTAAATCCTAAGGACAACTAATTATTTCTGGCATTTCTTTCAAACTTCTCTATCAGCCAAGCTGATGTTGGAAAGCTTCTGCTGTGCTTTCACTGCAGTTAACTTTCAAAATACTTCTTCAATGAAATCATCACGTTGCTCATGGCAAGAGAAATTTATCTATGGCCTGAATAAGACTCTGTGTTCCACTTCAGCCTGCCTGAAAAAGATGGATTGCCTACAGTAAATATCATTATTCCAAGGTACCTTTGGTTAGTGCCACCCATGGGCACGGCAAAGCCTCATGGGTGAGTGTATTCCAAGCCCACTGGGAAATCCATGGATTTATAAATGTTGTTTAAGCAGTACCCAGAGCCTCATGAGAGCATTTCCACAGAGTGAATTTCTCCCTGAATGCACGACGTGAATTGCACTCATTGTGGTAGAATTGCTCGTGCCTAATTTGATGGAATACATCAAGAACAATAAACAGCAAAGTGCCAGTGTGGCATATGCAACATCCAGATTTATACACCAGGGTGAATCTTTCTGGTCTGACCCAGGATCAGTAAATAGCAGGAAACAGGACTGTTACACTCAGGTGAAAGATTGACTGTAGTGTAGCACAAAAGGTCTCATTAGATTTATGTACCTGGAAGAACAGAATTAATGTCCTTAGAGAAACTCAATTTGATACCACCTGTATTATACATGCAACAACAGCCAGGTAAATGATAGCTTCAATTTAAACTTTTCTTGCTTTATTTAATTTAAGGTAAACCCCTAGACTGTATTTTGTGGTGCTGGGCTGCAGGGTTTATCTTGAAAAATACTGTTATTGTTAAAGAAAAGTGGATAGCTAATCCCTGCCCAGCACACTGAAAATAACCCTTTAATTTCATTCTAATGGCATTTCCCTGGTATTCACAGGAATGCCAGCTCTGAGACTGTTAACTTCTGGAATTTAATGCAGGGCAATTACAGCCAAGGTATGTCTGGGGAAAGTCCTAGCAGAGGGGGCACACTCCTTCTCTGAGTGGGTGCTTAACTGGGGATGTCTGAGGGGTTCAATATGCTCCCAAAATTTTATACCTCCCTCCAAAGCACAGAATATATGGCCAGGAAGCTCTGACACAGTGAGAGCTGGACAGCAAAAAATTGCAGTGTTAACTCCTCCCTGGTCACCACTTTGTGGGATCTCATTCCCTGCTTTGCATCCTGAATTACTCAGAACCAAATGCCCACATGAGAGGGCAGAGATGCCCTGGAGATCCTCAGGGCAGCACTTGCACAGCTCTGAGATGTGGGGTTGTATTTTAGACTCCTCTGGGAAAACTCAGATTTTAGAATGGGTCTAAACAGAGCAGGTACAGTTTTAATAAAAAATGAAATGTAGCTCCAAGCACTCCAGGAACTGCTTGTGGTAATATTGAACATACAAAGCATTTTAAGAAGTCAAGAAATATTATAATTTAATATTATCATTTAAGGAAATACTATGGATTGCAAAAGAAGAGGGTAGGGAAGGTTTCTGCAGAAAAGAAAATGCAAATTAACCCCCAGAAAGGCAAGGTAGCACAATCTGAGTCACATTCTGTTTTCCCTAAAACTGGCAGGAAAACCACATTTCAATTCCCAGAGAGTAATAACACGACATATTACACGCATGTATGTGAGATGTAGAAATGCCACAACATATTGATTTTTGTTGATTGGCAGTGTTAGTTCTCCATTAAAAGTGTAGTATTAAGATCTATTTTTTCAGGCCTGAGTACGGCCCTATAAAATAAAATTTCTCTAATGAAATAAACAGTGGTTTCTAATGACAATAATTAAAAAATATTATTTTTGTGTATAGTATGAGTAATGCAGTATTTTTTGTTCTGGTTTTTTTTTTTTGTAGCTTTTAAGTGATTTTTTCTTTTTTCTTTTTTTCTCCTTTGGTAACTTTTAAGAGATTTTTTTCTTTTTTTTTTTTTTCTTTTTTTTTTCTTTTTCAGCAAGTCATGCCTTAGGAAATGTATCAAAGTATGAACTTTCCTTGTGTGTCCATTTAGGAAGTCTGCACTGATCTTTCAACAGGGAAGGCTGTACAAATCCTCAAGATTAATAAACAAACACCTTCCACTGTGCCAGGCTTCTCTAAGCCCCAATGTCCAACCTGACCTTGGGCACTGCCAGGGATCCAGGGGTGGAATTCCATCCCAGCCCCTGCCCACCCTGCCAGGGAACAATTCCTCATTCCCAATATCCCATCCAGCCCTGCCCTGTGTCAGTTTGAAGCCATTCCCTGGGTTCTGTCACTCCAGCTCCTGATGAAGGGTCCCTCCCAACAAGCACAAGCATTTCATGAGGACAGTGCAGACAGCTCTGAAGGAAATGCAGGCACCTCTATCCACAAATTTGGAGAATTTTGGCAGCTGAAATCTCAGCCACCTCCTGTGCAGGGAGCCACAGCATCACCGTGAGTGCTTCAGTGCATGTACATGGTAATAGAAAATAGCAAAAAGAAGGAGAAAATATAGAATCATTGAATATTCTGAGTTGGAAGGAACACACAGGGATCATCCAGTGCCACCCCTGCCCCTGCCCAGACCCCCCAAAATCCCACCCTGGGCATCCCTGGCAGTGTTGTCCAAAGGAGCTGTGACAGACTTGGGGCTGTGCCCATTCCCTGGGCAGCCTGGGCAGTGCCAGCACCCTCTGGGCAAGAACCTTTCCCTAAATCCAACCCAAACCTCTCAGCAACAATTAACCCTGATTATCTACTCTAGTGCACTTTATGGAATTTACACTGAGGGAAACTGTGATCAGTTCTCTTACAGAAATGCCAGCACAAAAACTTCAGAGGAAATTTTAGGAAGCAGGAAGACTGATTTTGAATGAATACAGCATTTGTGATTATACCCGTACATTTGCTTAGCACAAAAGAAAAATTAAAAAGACACTGGAATAGATTAAAGGCACTTCTGAATAAGGAGCCTTACAAGAAATCTTCCTCTAATTCTTGGTAACTTCAGCTCACCATTTATTTCTACGTATCTCAAATCTTCAGCTACTCACTGGAAATCCTGATTTGACTTCAGCACAATTCCCACCCTCACCACAGAACAGGGCAGGTGTGATAAGCTGGCAGATCACTTTGCCCTGCTCGTGGTGCTCATCACATCAGCACAGCAAGTGTGAACAGCAACCACAGAGCCCAGGGCTGAGGTTTTCCTGAACAACTGACCCTGGGAGATGAGATTAAAGCACAGCACAGGTGTTTGTGACAGGGAGATGTGAAGCACAGGCTCCACTGGTACATCACCAACAATTGTCAGCAACTGACTCTTCTGGACCTTTGCCCTTTAGCAACACCAAAGGAAAACTGTTTTGACAGTCAGGGATTTTAAACAGGAAAGCACTTGTTTGGATAGCTTCCTTAAAAAAAAATAAAAATCTTCATTGTGTTTCTTCAGATGTCCCACAGGGTGCTCCTAAGCTTGGGAAAGGCACCAGTCAATATCCAAAAACCCACTGTAATACCTTTGCAGACTAATTGACACAAGTCTTCTTTATAGACACATTCCCCAAAAAATGTCCTGAGACAACAGTCAACACACAGACACTCTGTGGCTACTGCCTGATGAGTTATTTATTTTTCTGCTCCTTTACTCCCCTGCCTGCCTCCATATTTATGTTGTTTTTTCAGCATGAGTTCTTAAATCCAGCTCCACTTTTTGGCATTATGTTTACAGTGACTACAAAAGGAAAGATCAATAGTTCATTCTCTATGCATTACAAGATTTTACTTGCAGTGTTTCCCTGTTTGGTTATCTTTGGAGCAAAAACAACTGCCCAAATTGCTGGATTTGACAGCTTCCATGGAGTGTTAGATCACACACACCACACCCTTTCATGGATCAATGGTGCTGCTCCAGGCTACAGCAAATCCCCATTTTATTAACTTTAATATGTGCTTTTTCACCTGGTGTGCAAAGCAAATTCACATCCAAAATTATCAGCAGTCAGAGGAAAGGCACTGCACAAGCTCGCAGGAAGTCAGCGCTTGTAGCACCATTTCAGACCCTCTGTAACACCTGAACATGGCTGGCAGGTCAAGGTAGGGCAACCTGGAGCCTCCAGGGATGGCAGCAGTGGCCAGGTAGGATAATGAGGCACCTAAAATGGTTCTAGAGACACAGATTTAAACAACTGAGCCACACCCATCACAAAAATCCCAGCTCCTGAGCCACCCCCAGCCTCCTTACCTTGACCCGTTCACCTGGTTGGGGTTACACTCCATCTTGATGGTGACTCTGGCCGGGGGCTGTGACAACCAGTCCTGCTGGGGGACACGTGGGCTCATCTTGGAGGTCTGCCCATATTCACTGGAGGAGGAGGCTGTCATCTCTGTCTTGGTGAGGTGGGGTGATCCGTAGGCACACTCGAACAGGGACTGGTCTTCGCTCACCACCGATAACGCTTCCTGCAAACCAGAGACAGGTCAGGGCAGCCAGCACAGGGCTCCCCAGGGAAAAAGGGCTTGTCCATCTCACAGGGGGGGGAACAGCCTCATGCACCAAGGAGAAATTAGGTTGGATTAGGAAAAAGTGTTTTACAGAAAGAGTGATAAAGTTCTGGGATGGGAGGTGGTGCAGTCCCCATCCCTGGGTGTGTTTAACAAAGCCTGGATGTGGCACTGGGTGCCAGGGTTTAGTTGAGCTGTTGGGGCTAGGCTGGACTTCATGGTCTTGAAGGTCTCTTCCAACCTAATGGTTCTGTTCTATTAGTTTTTAGACACAGCCATTTGAAGGTGAGGACCCAAGAGAACAGATGTTGTCCACAAATGACAGGACAGGAGAATCTCTCCCTAAGGAGACCCTCCCAGAGCAGCTGAGCAGAAGCACAAACACTGCCAAACAGTGGGAACAGTGGCCTCAGGGCAGCCAGCACAGGGCTCCCTAGGGAAAAAAGGACTTGTCCATCTCACAGGGAGCTGAACAGTTTCATGCATCAAGGAAAAATTAGCTTGGATGTTAGGAAAAAGTTTCTTACAGAAAGATTGATAAAGTTCTGGAATGGGAGGTGGCAGAGTCCCCATCCCTGGGTGTGTTTAACAAAGCCTGGATGTGGCACTGGGGGCCAGGGTTTAGTTGAGCTGTTGGGACTGGGTTGGACTCCATGACCTCAAAGGTCTCTTCCAAATTAACGATTCAGTTCTGTTCTATCAGTTTTTAGGCACAGCACTGTTGTCACTGAAGGTGAGGACCCATGGGAACAGGTGTTGTGAGCAAATGACAGGAGGAGAGTTGTAACAGAAGTGCAGCAGAGGATGGCATGGAACTGTACAAATAATGTGGTTTATATCCCTACAAAAGATGCTTGGAATATTGCATGATCATGCCTGAGGGTGTTAGTTACCTACAGTGACCAGAAATAACAATTCTCTATGAGAAAGGAAAAAGATAATACAAAGGATAATGCAAAAGAAAAAGAAAACAAAACTTGGATAGCAATGTTTCTTTCATATTTTATTTTTCACTCTGAGTGAGTTTCATAGCAAAATTCAGTGGATTAGAAGTTCTCTCCCTGACATTAGAGGTTTGCCACTGGTCATAGTGGGAAACAAAGTCCTGCTGAGGGCTCTAGGCCTGCTGCAAACCCCACCAAAGGCAACAGCAAAAATAATTTCCACTTCCTTTGATGTGGTTTGGATAAGATTGAAGTCCTTTTTAAAAACAGATGGGACTTGATGGGGGAACTCTCCCTGGGGAGACCCTCCCAGAGCAGCTGAGCAGAAACACAACCACACACCACCAAACACCTGGGAACAGAGGAGAGGGCAGGGTGGGCAGCACAGCCCAGGTCTGTGGGGTCTCACTCAAGATGCAGAGGGTGAGATCTGCTAAATGCAGCAAAAATTGCTGCCCCTGAGAGGAGGAGCAACCAAAAGCCAGGCCCTGCTGAGCCCCTGGGATCCTCCTTTCCTCCCTCAGGGACCCAGCCAAGTCCTTTCTGGACCAGGAGCCAAG
Organism: Setophaga petechia; assembly: GCA_024362935.1. NCBI lineage: Eukaryota > Metazoa > Chordata > Aves > Passeriformes > Parulidae > Setophaga > Setophaga petechia. Next base: position 1,004,785 of record JANCRA010000121.1, on the reverse strand, counting down.
AGATGTGGGCACAACCTCTAAGACAGGGACACCATGCCCACCAGCCACATCCCTCCCTCTCATGGCAGCTCTTCCTGATGGAAACCCCACTCTGGAGCTGTGGGAAGGGCTTCCCATCCTCTTCATGGCAGCATGGGGGTTGTTGAGGGCAGCAGGGGCATCAGGTGCCATCACATCTGTCTGGAGGCCAGACAGACACCAGAGGGAAGGACAGTGACCCTCTGTTCCCACTGCCAAGCATTCCTGCTGGCACCAATTCCTTCCCTGAGCTATCTGGAGCTGAGTCTTGTGAGTCAGGCAGTGCCTGTGGCCACCACATCCATCAGGAAGTGTGAGAAGGGCTGAAATGCCTGAAGGGACACATCCTGAAGGGACACATCCCACAGCCCGAGATGAGGCTCCCCAGGCACAAGAACAGCTCTAGGATGCCACACTATCCTCCAGCAGTGCACAGCCTTGGGGGCACCCTCCAAAAGCAGAATTCTGAGGAAATCCAGCTTCTCCAGGGGTCACTTTGGGGGGACAAGGTGTATAAGGGTGCAAATTCAATCACTGGAAGAGGCTGCCCAGGGAAGTGCTGGAGTCCCCATCCCTGGAGGTGTCCAAGCAGCACCTGGACGTGGCACTCAGTGACAAGGAGGGCATCAGGCACAGATTGGGCTTGATGGGCTGGGAGGGCTTTTCCAGCCTCAGGGACTCTGTGAAAGGACAGTGGCCCACTGTGTAACTCCATCCTGGCATGGAATGGAGCAGGGGTGCAGCCCAGCACCTCCTCCCTGTCACTGTGGGGACAATGCCCACTGTGTGACTCCATTCTGGCATGGAATGGAGCAGGGGTGCAGCCCAGCACCTCCTCCCTGGATTTTGGGGACAATCCCCACTGTGTGACTCCATTCTGGCATGGAATGGAGCAGGGGTGCAGCCCAGCACCTCCTCCCTGTCACTGTGGGGACAATGCCCACTGTGTGACTCCATCCTGGCATGGAATGGAGCAGGGGTGCAGCCCAGCACCTCCTCCCTGCCATTTTGGGGACAATCCCCAGCCCTGGGCCATTGGGGAGGCTCCGTGTGAGCCCAGGGGCTGATGGCAGCTGAGGGGGAGGCTGGGCCAGCTGGCCATGGCTGCGAGTTTGGGGCCAAGGATCAGGGAATGAGGGGAATTGTGAGCCAGACTCGGGGCAGGGAGCTCTGTGAGGCAGTGTGGGTGGGCTGTGCTCCTGCCAGATCTGCTGCTGACGGCCAGAAACGTGGTCCTGTCGGCAAGGGAGAAGGGAGAGAGAAAAGGGATGGGAGTTCCCCACATCAGGGAGGGTGGGTGGCTGTCTGCAGGCTCCCACCCTCCCTGGCTGCTGAAGTAGGACTCTGCTGAGCTCCAGCAGTCACATGCTGCCCTAAAAAATCAGTTTTTGTTCATTTGAAGACCCATGGTGTAAGCCTTGCAAATGTTCTATGCAGGGGGAAGAGTTGGACTTCATCCTGGTGGGTTTCTATTCTGTGATTTCTACATTTCCTCCTTTTTACCCACCTGGTTTGTGAGCCCTTGGGGTGCACTCTGCTAATATTCATAGCTTGCTCTGCAGTTGCAAAGGTGAGGGCATCACTTCCAGCCTATTACTGCCTGTGAAAACTGAGACTACCCCTTAATCCCAGGGCTAAGGGAGTGGGATCTCAGGCCCTTCAAGCTCCCTGAGACTCATGATTGAATTGTTAACAATAACACAGAGTTCAGGCAGTGATCTTTTTACTGCTGATTTTCAGATGTCACCTGAGTGCAAACATCACCACTAGGCTGCCACCAGTGACTTCTCAGTTACCATCCTTCCTTCTCTCCCACCAAAATGCAACCAGCTACCTCTGCCTCCTTGGTTCTGTGAGACAAAAAGGATGCCAGGATACACCTCCCCTTTTTGTCATGCCAGAAATATTTTCTCTTGGTGGTCTGAAGCTTTGCTGAAGAGCCTTTTCTGAGAAAACCTGCAGAACAAGGAGGTGTGGGGGGAGATGGCCACTGGTCCCTTGCTCCCCAAGGATTCTTCCCTGGCTCCAATGAGAAACCTCAGGGAACTTGATGTGCTTGGATAATAAAGAAGCAGAGATGACATAACAAGAACTAAAGAAAGATGATGTTACACTGGAAGGAAAATAAAGAGTTCTTTCTCAGTAGTCCACAAGATTTTTTCATGAAATAACTCCCCAAAATTAAATATATCTGTGCACAAACACAGCCTGGCCAGATGATCACAGTGCATTATCCCACGCCTAACACTACTGAATGCACAGTTCCCTCTTTTCTGCCCTAATCCATGAGATGAAAAACACAAAACAAAATGTTAATTTTGAAAGAGTTAGCTCCAGTAAATACACTAAAGTGTGAAATATACAGGACAAAGCTGATACAGATTGCAAATAAAACATTATTTAACTCTATTTACTACTGTAAACAGCAGAATATTGTATTTACTACTGTAAAGAGTATAAAGAGTATACTACTGATATTGTATTTACTACTATAACTGTTTACTCATGGACCTTTTCAAAACAGGCATCAAGCACTATATAATGGATTTATTTCTCATGCTCCCCCACACAAGTGACACAAAGCAAATTTTTTCTGGTTCCTATTAAAAATTACTCCACCTAATATAAGTTAATTTATGGATATTTAGGGTAAGTATAAATATAAAGAACAACAAAGAAAAAATGGTTTTCTATTTATTGGCATTACTAATGACAACAAACACTGCTTGTACTGTGGGTGTCCATTATGTTGCCTGAAGAGGGAAAATGCAAACATTTAAATGTTCTGATGAGCATTGTAAATGCTGGAAATACAAACCAAATTACCTAGGGCTGTGTGAATATCTACAACTATGGACACAAAACAAGACAAACATAAATGAACCCAAGAGACAGATTTAAACTTCACATTTGAGAGGAAAATTCCTGGAGAAAGCAAGCTGAGGCTGAGTTTAGCTGTGGTTTATTAGCACAGATCTGTATCCATCCTGCTGGTTATCAGTGCTCACTGCCAGGTCTGGGAAGGCTCTGCAGGAACCACTGAGCTCCTGCCAGCTTTGTGTGCTGTGGGTCTGTGTGGAGGATCATTAATGTGCACCCCACAACATCCTCTGCCATTCACCCCTCCTGGTCTGGGTGGCCTGTCTGGAAGGACAGCAGGACAGGGATCCCCCCTCCCTGGGTGACAAAAGCTGCCCTGGCCATCAAAGCCTGCACAAGACATGAGGAGTCAGCACAGCTAAAGAACATGGCCCACGCTGCAATCAGCCTCAGGTCCTCTTCAGCCTCTTCTTCCTCTCAGTGATCTTTAATCAGTGAATCAAAGAATGGGTTGGGTAGGAAGGGAACTAAAAGATCACTTTAATCCACCTCTCTGGGACACCTCCCACTGTCCCAGGCTGCTCCAAGCCCCATTGTGCAACCTGGCCTTGGACATTTCCCAGGATGGGGCAGCTTCTCTGGACACCTTTGCCAGCCCCTGCCCACCCTGCCAGGGAACAATTCCTCATTCCCAAGATCCCATCCAGCCCTGCCCTCTGGCACTGGGAGCCATTCCCTGGGTGCTGTCCCTCCATCCCTTGTCCCCAGTCCCTCTGCAGCTCTCCTGGAGCCCCTTCAGGCCCTGGAAGGGCTCTGAGCTCTCCCTGGAGTTTCTCCTCTCCAGGTGAGCATCCCCAGCTCTCCCAGCCTGGCTCCAGAGGGACTCCAGCCCTGGGATCAACTTAATCCATTTAAAAGGTGAAGATTTGTGGCCCAGGTTTTTCTGAATCCACTGACCTTTCAAGGGATGCTGAACAACCCGAACCCAACCTGTCAGAACCACCCCTGAATCTCATCCTGGGGAAAAGCAGCCAACAATAGGAAACATTTCTCAGCTCTACAGGAATTTCTGATAATGGGCATAGCTTGGTGTCCCCAAAGTGTGAACTGTGAAAGGAAGGCTCCAACAGCAAGCTGCTGTCCTGGAACAGCTGACACAAAGCAGTGTGGGTTATTTCTTTCCTAAATACAGAGACTTCAAAATCTGTTTTGTGTTACAATTGCAAATGCAAACTCCTGGACCAAATCTAATAGAAAAATTGTCAGAATTCACCATCATGAAAAAAATAGCAGCATGGTCTGGCCACGTAGAAATGTAAACAAAGCTATTAATACTGACAATGTTTGGCAAGGTTTTATTACATATGGATGCCAGTTCTATTCCTAGTAAATGCTTTTCATTACTCATTTACATGTTAATCTCTCTTTCTCATCCATATTAATGCTGTCTCTAGAGCAGTTTGGCAACATCAAGCCATAAGTGGGATTAAGAAAAGTAAACATTAATAATTATTACAAAATAGATGCCTTACAGGCTTCTTTCAGTTTTGCAAAGGTTTGTAACTTTTTGACAATAATTTTAGCAGTGAATGGGTCATCTTCCTGAATTTCACATGATGCAACATATTCTCATGACATTTCAGAAATGAAGCCTTTAATTTCTAGTAGTTAATGTCTGGAGTAAAGAGAAATGAAGAAAAGAGCACATGGAACTTAAAGGAAAAGGTGGGAAGGATCTTGCATGCAAATCTGTGAAGCAGAGCTCTTGGTATTTGAGGTCAATATTGAATATGAATATTCTTTATTTCATCTTCCTTTCTCCACATATTTCCTCTCATGACATCACAGAAAAATAACAAACCAACCACAAAACCTAAACAAACCCATGTTCCTTCATTATATTCTTTTTATATTTTAATTGCTTGTACTATGCCAAACCTGGCTTCTCCCTTGGACTTTCTGTACTAATGATAAAAGAACAAAATGATTTCTCTATTTGGTTTTGACTTACACTTCACTGATAAGTTTAAAAAAAGAAAAAGAATAACAGACTGACAAATCTGCAGAACAATAGGTACAGCAACGCCTTTAAAGTAGGCATAAAGTCATTAGGACAAAGGTGTTTACTTAATCAAATGCAAGATTACTTGGCCTAGAAACATGAAGTTACAGGAAATGTGATTGAAGTAGTTCCCATCATGAGAAGCACATGCAAGCTGCCCCCTCCTTTAAATGCAATGTCAGGAACTCAGGACAAAGACTTTTTTTTCCCTTCTAAATTTTGGTCAAACTTAAGAAACGGCTACACAATACAATAAGGTGTGTGGTTGTGCAGCAGAATTTGCTTGGGATGAGGGATATTGGGGAATAAACACAGCAGAAGGATTTTAAAGTGCTTTGGAGGTCACTCTAACCCAGGAGTTAGAATGGACAATGGTTTTAGACTGTTTGGATGTTTGGTTTTTTATTCATGAGCAATGGTTTTAAACTGAAGGAGGGCAGGTGTATATTATATTTTAAGAGGGAATTATATTTTAAGAGGCTGTGAGGGTAGTGAGGTCCTGGGACAGGCTGCCCAAAAAAACTGTGGATTCTCCATCCCTGGAAGTGTCCAAGGTTGGATGGGGTTGGGCAAGAACTGCACCAAAGGAGGAGAATGAATGAGGGGACACAAACATAGCAAAACCCCTCACTGTACATTGAGATGCTAGAAAAATAAAATGCACTTTTTGCTTCTTCAGACAGCATTCCCAGACTCCTAAAAAAGGACCTGTTATCCTTGGCTTACAACAACACTGCAATAAAGAACTTTTAATTAACTTTTCCATATGAATTGCATTTATACAATCTATTTTTGACACCAGTTTTATAATATTTCTCCTCATCAATGTAAACACATTTTGCTTTTCTAATCTGATTTCATGATAATACATTGGTAAGCATAAGCTTTGACCTCCCCACAGCCACAATCCATTCAGACATGAGCTGTTTCTTATCACTTCTCAGATGTCTACAGTTGGGCAGAAAAACCTCTCTGTTCTAAAAAGAATCCTGACATACTGCAACTTATTTTCATTCCAAATTAGACCAAAAGCTGTTAAACAAAAACTTTCACCAAACTGTTTATTATGAGGATTAATTGTAACACACCAGCGTGTGTTTTGCAGATGTTGGAACTTTCTAATAAACAGTCACATTTGGAGAGGACCTGCATTTTCTGGGGGAAGATTGTTCCCATCAAGGCCATGCAATTAGCTCCTTAAGTGTTTCCATGTTTTAGTGCTCTTGGTATCCCCTTGTATACCTGATAACATTGGTTGTTGAAGGTTTGTAAATTGAATTACAAACTGTTTGTAATTTGAATTACAAACTGCTTGTAAATTGAATTACAGTTGTTACTGAAGGAAAGGACAGGTGAGAGTGTGGAGGACAGTACAGAGGGCACAAGAATTGAGCAAGTCACTCTTCTTGCTTGCTGTTCTTCTACCCTATCCTCCCTCAGACTGCATCTTCTGATGCTCTAGGAAGCTGCTCATCTGGAGGGAAAGCCTAATTTCAAACAGGAATGTCATTTCCAGGCTGGAGCAGAGAGCACAGGGAGGCTGAACACCAGAACCTCCCCGAGCAGTGGGAACCCTTCCAGTGTGAGACTCTGCTCACGTCTGCAGCAGGCACCACTGCACGAGGAAACAAGCTGGGCTCAAACTGCTTCAAGAGCCAAAATTTGCAGCCCTGCTCCAAAGCCAAGCCTTTGAGCCTTGGATTCATTGCATCCAGCAGCAATCGGGCGAAACAAAAGGCAAATGATTGATGTTTTAGCCTTGCTGTAGCTTATTAATCATGATGCTTGTACAAGCCTCCCCTGACCGTTTGCAGAAGGAGGATATTCAATATGGTGTGGGGAACATACTGGGAAAGGTTACTGCTTAAAATGCAGTCACCTGAGTCAGGAATTGCAAGGCACATCTGGAATATGTTTTCCTTCTAAATCTCCGAGTCTTGGATTCATTAGATCAGACAAAAACCCCACATATTATATTCATGAGGAGAGTTCAGGAACAACAAAAAGCCTTGGCAAGTACAAGATAGGAAAGACAGATGTTGTCCTCACCTCCACCCATGAGAATCTGATTGCCAGCTCAGCCAACATCCTCCAGCTCCTTTCAGGGAGCACTTGGAGACTCCGTGTTAATCCAAACACAGGCCCGGTGCTGCCACTTATCAGCTCTCCTCACCTCTTGCTGAGAAAAATACAAGGATGTTTGGAGGCCCACTTGAAAATAGGAATAATCAAGCATCCATCAAAGTGATGTTATGGAATTGCAGGCTGGATTAATTTCTGGGAAACGGCAGCAGATGTTTGAGGCCTGATCCTGCAGCCCTTTTTGCGTAACTCTGACTGCACCACTAACGTGGACAGAGGCCTCATGGCTAAGCCCAAAGGCTCAATACTTTGTGTCTTAATGAACAAACTCTGAAATAATATAAATTCAAATGCAGACCCTGGTGCCTTATCACAATTTCTAATAAACTGTCATTCCTGAAATGTCAGCAAGCCATAAGGTAATATTTGCAGCATGAGCCATTCAACTCCACATTTGCAAGGGCTTCAGAAAATAAAAAAATCGCCATTCTGTTATTGCACACGGTGAAACTTTGATCAAAAATGCTAAAAATAAGTGTTAGAAAACACATCTCCCTCATGCCAAGCTGTGTGCTGCATTTCACACGTTAAAATTATCACACTGAGTAGAGCCCTTTCCAGAGCAGGCATGAGCACCTGATTTGAAGAGTTGCCATTTCACAATCAATTATTTCACCTGCAGTTTTTCTTTACCAGCAAAGTGCAAATAAATAGCTTAACACCAAGCCAATATTTTATAGAAATAGAAAATTCTTTTACAGATGCCACAGAGATGAAAACTGCACCTATTTCAGCCCATCTCAACACCTGAGTGGGTTTCAAGCTGCTTGGAAGCAGCTCTGCCCATTCACAATAGCCAGAGAAATGCAGCAGCCTCCTGAGTGAAAGTGGACATCAAAAATCTCCTCCTGCACGAGCAAAGTGCTGGAAAATTATTTAAAACACTGAGGCAACACCAGGTTTTATCAGTTGCACCATGAGCTGAACGAAGAGGGAGCAGGGTTGCAGGAGTACAATGAGCAGAATAAGTATTTCTGAATGATTATGTAAACCTTAAATCACCAGGGCTGGAAACAATACAAATATATCCTGTAGATTGTATATTGCATACAATATATTGCATTTTTAAAGAAACTGGAGCTTTGTATGCTTATTTTAGCACTTCCATCCATGGAAAGAGCTCGAGCAGTGAAGTCTGAATGACTTTTTTTCCAGTCAATACAATAGACTTTTCTTTTCATCTTGAGAGTATTGTCAATTATAAACTTTGAAAGCTGAAAGTTTTTTGCTCCTTCATGCTTGGCTGTTAACTTCTAGGCCTGCAAAGTGCCTAGAAAACTGGGAAAACTTTGATGTAGAACCCCTTCATTTCTATCTCAGCCCAGGACTAGCCTGTTGCTGCTACTTTGCTTTTCAGATACCAATCTGAAGGAGCAGCCAATATTCTATTTTGTTAAAAAGTACAAACATCTTGAGTGTTTTTTCAGCAACCTTTCCAGAAAAATTTGTTTTGCAAAGCTGATTGCAGGTTTGTAAAGTGGCCCAGAGCCTGACAGGAAGGGAACTGAGGCTGCACACACCTGCTAGGAGCTAACAGATCAAAATGATATTGGGAAAGAACCTTGGGAGAGAGTCTTGGGACCAACCAGTGCCCAAAACAAGGCACTGATCCCATTCTAGACCATCAGTCTTATCCATGTTTTATTCCTCTTAAAATCCTTTGCATCTTGGCCAGCCCCAGCAGTTCACCTGGGCAGTTACTTCAAAAATTACTGTGTGTTAATCAGAGCTATTCTCTGTCCAGAATTAAAGCTTTTCCTTGTACACAGTAACTACCCTCAATAAAGTTTGGAAACTTTACCAAGAAAAATTTTCACTTTTAGCCTTATTCAAAAGACATGCCCAATGTTATGGTAACATTTGAAACTCTTTTCTCTACTATCTAACTGAAATTATGAGGTTATACATTACATTTATAATTTGTTCTGCTACATTTAATATTTGGTTCACTTTGGTGGGTTGATAAATAGATAAATTTTATATATAATAAAATTTATTATATAAATACTATATAATAAATATATTATTTATAACCATAGATAACTTTTAGATATAATTACACACTCCTATTTTATATATGTAAAAAACCCCAAACCAACACATATAATGTATATAATATAAATATAATATAAAATACACATATATATGTACGTATATATAAATGTAATATATATATGTAATATATACATATATAAGATATATATTACATATATCTATATGTATATACTACATATATCTATATATATGTAATATATTACATCTATCTATATGTGTGTATATTTATTTATTTATTTATTTATTTACACACTCTTAAGTATATGTACAAATGAACATTTTTAGAGGATCCCCTCCTCAATCTCTAAGGAAATTTTGAAGTAAAAATAACTCAACCATTAAAATAAATTAAAATAAATTTCCTTAAAGCATAGCACGTACCAAGGACAAGCTCATCAGCAAAGCCATTAAAAATGTATGGGAAGGAATGAAGAGATCTTTACAGTCACTGCACTGAGGAAACCAGAAAAAAAATAATCCAAACGAGTTTCCTTTCCAGTGAAGTCTCATTTTTAGGAATGCCTGAGAGCATGAGGGAAATAACAGTTGGATGGAGGCCACGAGCTGAGCTCCTGGTGACCCATGGCTTCCCTGCAGGGTCTGTGCGTGGTGTTTGTGCACGTGCACACACGAGGGTGAGCGTGGCTGTGTCACCAGGGGGTCACTCATCTTCCTGCTGCAAAACCTCCACTGACACGGCAGTCTCAGCTTCAAACATCCCCCGCCCCAAGGAAGTCACAGGAAAACAAAAGGGTGTCTGCTGGGTGGGTGAGCAAGTCCAGCCAGCTGGTGAATCTCAAGAGGGTTCACAGAATTCACAGAATTTACAGAATCACTGGGTTGGAAGAGACCTTAAAGATCATCGAGTCCAATCCAGCCCCAAGACCTCAACTAAGCCCTGTGTTCATTTTCACATGTGTTTAAAACTTTCACTTTGCTATTTAGAGAGCACTGACCACATTCAGCTCTTGTGAATCTCCTTGCTGTGAAAGCTTCTGGAAATGCTGCTCAAGCCATCTTTATTTCTATGGATGTTTTTATTCACTTCCAAGTGTATTTTGTCTTGATATAATTCTTCCCTGGGAGGGTGGGGAGGTCTTGGTAGAGTTTCCCAGAGCAGCTGTGGCTGCCCCTGGATCCCTGCAGTGCCCAAGGCCAGGTTGGACACTGGGACTGGAGCAGCCTGAGACAGTGGGAGGTGTCCCTGCCATGGCAGAGGGATGGGAAAAAGATGATTTTTAAGGTCCCTTGTAACCTAAACCATTCCATTATTCCATAATTCTATATATTTTACTTCTACACATTAGACAGCTGGAATTAAACTAAAATTTATATTGCTTGTTAAAAATTTACTCTGTTAACAGTGCTCTCCATTTTTGCACAGCTTTGGAGCAGAAAATCTTTTGTTTATATTTTTCTCCCTTCCTTTTCCTCAGACACCTTTTACTCTGGAGCTCCCATGTATACACTGGATAATTACATACGTAGTATTGCATGCCTCTCATGGTATTCTCCATTTCAGGAGCATATGGAATATTGCTCAGATGGGTAATCCTTCTAAATTCAGAATGAACTTTCCAAATATGCCCACTGTGTATGTAAAATATGACTTCCTGTCACGATAACCTTTGCAGTGTATAGCCCAGCATACCTTCCTATAATTGTTTATAATGAATATCTTGATTCATACTTCTGCACACATTATTTTAGTCATCTGCCACAAAACATGACTAATGAAATTAAGACAGGGTTGAATGTCACAGCATTAAGCCATTTTTTTGGGTGCAAACACAGGAGAGGGTTTAGTGAAACAGCAATAAAGTTAAGTGCCTGCTTTTCTTTGAGGATATTTAATTTACTCTGCTGAACCAATATAAAGTAAGGATATTGTTGTTTTAGCTCAAACATTAGATAAAATCAGTCCAAGAGGCTGATATTGTTTTTGATATATTGCATTTAGAGAAGCAGCTAAACCAATGGATCAGAAGAAAATGTTGTTTCATACCTATGGCAGACAAAGTGAACATTCTTTGTTTGTCCCCAAATAAATCAAAACAGAACCATCCCAAAAAGAAACTCTCTCACACACACACAAAACAAATTGCTTTGTGACAGTATAAAAAAATCTAATCCCATTTACACCTGTGCTTTTGCTTTTAAACTAAGTTCTTACTACTTTATTTAAGCAATACCTTTCTAAGTAAAATCTTCAAAATCACAAAATACAAACAATTACTTCAGAAAAATTTCAACTGTTTCTTTCTTCTTCCTTTTTTTTTTAGAGCTCTGCCTCACAAATTTAAACTTTATCTTCCACCTCAAACAATTTTATGATTGTAGGAGCTTGTGGCTCTCTGCTGAATCTCATATGCAGCAGAAACAGGTCGTGGCCCATTTTTAATGAAGAAGTAAAGGAACATGCACGTGGCAATATCTTTGATGTGGTGGCAAGAAAAATCTTGCAGTTTTTCCCTGTGGCAATATTTCTTCCAAAGTAGTGATTACCAAAGTTATCAGTCAAAATCCAGACCCTGCAGCTCTGATATTGACTGGTTTTGGCAACAGCATCAATATCAGCTCCAGAAAGGCAAAAAAGAACAGCTGCTGCCATTGATGGAAAAGTGAACTGAGAACATCAATGCAAATGAAGAGAATCTCCTGTCCAGAACTGTGACATCTGCATTTACCACAGCAATAGAAACCTTTAAGATGGTTTTTAAAGGTGGTTTTACCCCACAACTTACTAACAAGTGTTTAATACACATTGATACAAGAAATGAAGCTGGGTGGATGCAAAGCTTAAGATATGCTAAAAAGATATATTTTTATTTGCTTTTCTTTGGGATGGATTGAAAAATGACCCCAAAAATGTCTTTACATACTGTAATCCAGGCCTTCCAACATCCAGGAGAGGTGGAGAGGTATGCAGGCTGTTTCTCTTTTATTGTTTCCCCAAACAAACCCATTTCCTACAAGCTGTTCCCATATCTTTCGTGCCACGTCCAGCTTCCCAGAAAAACAGCAGGAAAACAAAGTGTGAACTCCAAACAAGCCATTTCCCCAGAACAATGTGCCACACTAAGGAGAGAGAGAGAGATAAAGGGGAGGAGGGCTGGGGGAAGAGCTGCAGGGAGGCAGAGGAGCTGTTGTGATGCTGCCAAGGGACCTAGAGAAAAAAAGGAAGGAGGAACTTTTAGAAGTCACAGAGGGGAAGAGTTGTGAGTTGTGCAACTGTAAATATGCAACAGGCAGGTTGCCAACTATTTCAAAGGATTTGAGGTTTCAAAATCGTCGAGGAGGCTTAACTGATTTGCACTCTGGGTCTGGAGCTTCCAGGAACACCTTTACATGTCTGAGAGGTAGGAACTATCCCATCTTTTTATAGACTCCTCAAGCCATACTTGGTCAGCATTTCAAGCTGAATCAGCAAGGAATGTAAACAGACACCATTTATGCTTCTCTGCAACCTAATAAAATGAAAGCATGGACTAAATAAAGAGAAATTATAGATGTTGTTGGGTAAGAAGGGAAAACCAGATGAGCTTGTTCATTTAGTTCCTGGCTGACCTGAGCAATCTCCAATGCTCCTGCTGTTCAGAAGACCAAGAGAACCTATGGGCTGAGCTCCCACAGGAATAAAAACCATTCCTCGAGACACGTGTGATAAAAGAAAATGATAAATGTTACCATGACATTTTAAAATCCCGTTTCTGTACTCGAAGGAATAAAAGTAAGGTAGGAACAAATCATTCCAGCATTTCTGGCCATGAGGATTATTCAAGTAAGAAAAAAAAAAAAAAAAAAAAACTAGTGTAGAATCAATACAATTGGAATGATCTTCCCCAAACTGTGGCTTGGGCATCAGGAAAGGGGGAATTCTGTCCTGGTGCCCTGCTCAGGTGATTTCCCACCTGCAGAGCTGCCCCAGCCCTGGGCCCAGCTCAGGGAGGAGCTGGAGCTGCTGCAGAGAGCCCAGAGGGAGTCATGGCTGATCCAGGGCTGGAGCCCCTCTGCTCTGGAGCCAGGCTGGGAGAGCTGGGGGTGTTCAGCTGGAGAAGAGAAGGCTCCAGGGAGAGCTCAGAGCCCTTTCCAGGGCCTGAAGGGGCTCCAGGAGAGCTGGAAGATGAAGATATGTAGTGAAAGAACATGGGGGAATGGCTTCATACTGAAAGAGGGGAAATTTAGGTTAGGTTGGGAAAGAATTGAGTTCTGTGAGGGTTCCCAGAGCAGCTGTGGCTGCCCCTGGATCCCTGGCAGTGCCCAAGGCCAGGTTGTACAGCAGCCTGGGGTTGGAGCAGCCTGGGACAGTGTGAGGTGTCCCTGCCCATGGCAGGGAGCTGGAACTGGGTGATCATTAAGGTTCCTTCCATCCCAAATTATTCTATGAATCCATGAAATCAAGAATCTGACCAGCTGTGAAATCTTTGAGTAGAGAGACACATCTTCTGTAATGAAAGAGAAAAATGTCCCTTTCTTTTCTTCTGTTGATAAAAGATGCAAACCCACAGATGTTGGAGTCAGTGCAATGAAAACCCAAACACAGCCATGTGTCAGAGGGACCTGGCATGACCATGAAAGGTGCACTCTGCAGAGAGGGAGATGTGGGGCAACACTCATGTCACAATGTGCTGACTTCCTACTGTGCACTTTTACTTAAACTTGCTGTAATTCTGCAGCAAAAAGGACATTTTCAGTGCCTCAAAAGTATTTACTAACTATGAATTTAAGGCAGCACTAAATGCAAGAAATAAATGGATTTTGCTGTCTTGGGCACAGAAATAGGGCAAAGGATTAGACCTTGTCAGAAAATGCTTACAGCTAAAACAGAAGAGACACAAGCTGAGGGAAATAGATACAAAGCAGAAGTTAAAGTGTGAGCAGTGTCACTGTCACAGCTGTGCCAGAGGTTATTTTCTCAATTTGAATGACCAGAAAATAATAAATAATGAAAGGCTACCACACATGCAGGCAAGACGTGGAATGAAGGTAAAGAGAAAAGCTTGGTAAAAGGGGCAGGAAAAGCAAAGTTTCAGGTTGGAAGGGGTCTTAAAGAACATCTAATTCTAACTCCCTGCTGTGGGCTGGGACACCTTCCACTGTCCCAGGGTGCTCCAAGCCCTGTCCAGCCTTGGACACTTCAAAGGATGTGGGAGCCACAGCTGCTCTGGGCACCCTGTGCTCTCTTGACATGACAGCAGGAAGGGGGGCTTTTCATGTTTTATCTTCACTCTGAAGACTGGACTTTGACCAAGAAAAGACTTTTTCTTTTATTAATACATCATTCAGATCACCTGGAACAGGTGATGAGGTTTCTGTAATTGGGTGTGATTGATACACTGGCAAGGCAAGGAGTTAATGATGATGCACATGGAGGTGTCCATCCTCAGGTATCAGAGAATCCCAGAATGGTTTGGGTTAAAAAAGGACTTTAAAGTTCATCTCATTCCAACTCCCTCCCATGGGCAGGGCCACCTTTCACTGTCCCAGGCTGCTCCAAGCCCCAATGTCCAACCTGGCCTTGGACATTTCCAGGGATCCAAAGGCAGTCACAGCTGCTCTGGGAACAATTCCTAATTCCCAAAATCTCATCCATCCCTGCCCTCTGGCAGTCTGAAGCCATTCCCTGTGTCCTGTCACTCCAGGCCTTAGCAGAGTCCCTCTCCATTTTTCTTGTTGGTATCCATGTCTGAACTGAGCATCTCTTCAAAGCATCCATTTCTCAAGGCCATAATTTTTCATCCAGCCAAACACAGATTGTTGAGGATTTCACTCACCAATTTTACCTAAACAATTAGCAAATTAATTTTGCTCCATCAGAGTTAACAGAAACACTTCCCTGGTATAATCAGGGGAACTCTGACTCTTCAGAACATCTTTTAAGTATATAAAAGCTTTCTTATAGATACTTCCAGTGAGACTTAAATCAAAAACAGATCTTTAGAAGCCAAGTCTTTTGTAAGAATATGGAAAACAGATCTAAAGCTTCAATAAAATGTTTTGTTTCCTCATGTGGAGTATTTCATCACTGACCACGCGTGTTTTAAAGCTGTTTATGACCCTCTGAAGCTTCAGACACAACTGTGGAGAAAACATTTTCTAGAAACATTTAAAATTTTTGCCACATCTTCTTCTATTCTACTTTTTCTACAGATAGGCTTTCTCTGCTGAGTACATTAAATATTATATTGGCGACTGTGCCAATATATAACAAAAAACGACTACAGTAACACGTACAAAAAATATTTTTAATTCAGTTACTTGAAAAATTAGTTCTTATTTATATCAAAGTTCAGAGTTCCTGATTCTGTATTTCTAGGAACATCTCTCAGGGTATTTTTCTAAGTTTACAGAATTTTTGAAGTGTCACTGAAATCATCATTCCTTGCAACAAAAACCACACTGCGTATTTTAAAACTTGGTAGCTAAAAAAATCTGCATTCCAAATTTATCTTTTATATGAGCCATAAATGGAACTATCTGCAAATAAGAGCTAAGAGCATCTAATTAATAGATATTTTTCAGACCACTAGAACAACTTCAGCCTTAACTGAGCTTGGTGGCAGCCCATACATTTTTAGCAGCTGAGCAGAATAATGTCCCATTTCAAGTCAGATGAAAAGCTCTTAAAGGCTATGAATGAAAGTTCAGTGGGAAATAGAAAAGCTCTGAAAATCACAATTAAAGTGTCTCAGATGAATCATGAAAATAAACCAGCTGTTTCTTTAAATATCGAGTGATTTTTTCACATCAGGGTGAGGATCTGTGGGTGCAACTGAAAATTCTCTCTCCCAGTCCTCTGCCAGAGCCAGCACCTATAACAAGGAATTCAAAAAGCCAAAATGTCCCATCCAGCAACAATAGGAATAAACAAGAAGCTGCTGCTGATACATTTGGGACTTATTTCCATTATTCAGAGGGAAAGATTTTCCCCCATGAGCAAACTACTGTCAGAAACATTTCAACAAGACCTGGATTTGACGAGATGAGTGAAGTGTGTTTCTGCTGGAAAGGGGTGTAAGATGTTGTGTGAAGATCACAGATTTATGGAATGATTTGGGTTGGAAGAGATCTTAAAGCTCATCCAATTCCACTCCCCTGCCACGGCAGGGACACCTCCCACTGTCCCAGGCTGCTCCAGCCCCAGTGTCCAACCTGGCCTTGGGCACTGCCAGGGATCCAGGGGTGGAATTCCATCCCAGCCCTGCCCACCCTGCCAGGGAACAATTCCTCATTCCCAAGATCCCATCCAGCCCCATCTCTGGCAGTTTGAAGCCATTCCCTGTGTGCTGTCCCTGCATCCCTTGTGAAAAGTCCCTCCCAAGAGACACCAAACAGTGTAAAACCAGCTCTGTCCTTCAGAAACGTGTGTTTAGAAGCTGAGGGGAACTGAGGATTAAATAAAGCAAAGTGATTGCAATCTGAGTGAAAAAGAACACAGAGGAAGAGATGAAGTAGTCCAAAATGAGATGGAAGAAACCTGGTGAAGGAAAGACCATGGATGATGAAAACCAGGCTGAAGTCTGTGGTGGCAGAGGGTTCTGCTGGTGGCTGGAGCAGGGGAAGGTGTGGAACACAAAGTCAGCCAGGGAATCTGGGAATGGGAATTGGGAATCTGGGAAAGCCAGGGCTAACTGAGGCCAGATTTTGCATTAGCACTTCTCTGTTTGCAAATCCAGACTTTTTTTGGAAGTTTGGGCCTCTGTTCTCTTTTTCTTGGCCACCTTCTCATTCATTTAAACAAGGCTGGTGACTGTAAATGGTCTCTGGAACACTGGAGGTGACAGTTTATACTCACTGCTATGAAAATTCACAGTATAATGACTTTGCTTTTCTTTTCTGACAGTGTCTCTCCTATACAAAGCTGACATCTTCAAAAAAAATTGAAAACTTTGTCCTCCTTAGGACACATCATGACTCAAAGAACTTCCTCAATAGGTTTTATTTTCCTACCTTTCACTTTGGTTTGGTTTTTTTAGCAGCACTGACTGGCACTGATAATTATTGCTTCATGGAATAGGGGGAAAATTATTTTAAAATAAAATGTAAATCAAATTCCTCCTTCTGAGTGTTTCGTTTTAGTGTCCTTGCCAAGCCTACAAATTTCATTTTCAGCATCATCCCAATCCTATTTAGCTAGCATTTCAAAAGAGTTAATTCTGAGGATTTATCAAGCTTCCTTTTTAACAATGGTGGCTGCCAACTTTGATGATCTTAGTGAACCTCAGGTTCCTCTGAAACTAAATTCTAGAGTCAGCTAAAAACACTGTTGGTTTTCATTTTCAGTAAAATATTTGTGAATTAGAAGACAGATAAGATGAGCAATATATATATGTTTTTCCCTGAAATTCCATTATTTTTAAGGTCATGTCATTGTGAATTCTGAATATTTTTACTGACAGAAAATTTAACGTTTTTTTCCTTTCACCCTAATTTCACTATCACATCCTACTGATTTCTATCTACCTCTACCATGAGACTTTCATAGAAAACTTTTTGCAACATTTAAACTCAGCTTCTTACTCAACCTTCTGAATTTCTCTTCCTTTCACTAAGGAAAGAAACAGAGAATTAGGAGGGGAAAAAATGAAAGCAATGCCTTGGGGCTCACAGACACCCCATTTAATGCTGACTTTTCTTAAGCAACCTAGAGCATCTTTAATTGATCCTCTGCAGTGTACTAAAAGCCTTAAAGCTCCCTAAATTACAATATTTGGAGGGAAAATTTCTACTAATATATAAATAGAAATGCATTTTCTTTACTTGTGATTATATAATCACAATTTTGTGATGCAAAATTTGAATATTTTCAATTTTTTTTTTAATATAAGCTGAAGCTTTTGGCAGTTACTACACAGCAAATACATTTCTCCAAGAGGCTGAACTGCCAGCTTTATTTCTTGACAACTTCAGGAATAAGATTTAACCTGATGACAAGAAAACATCTGAATCCCAGATTACAAACCAGAAACACGACCAGGGAGTTTTGGATCAGGCCTTGGGGAAAAAAAAATTACTTAAACCCAATGTGGTTTGGGACTGTATCTTGGCTTTTAAGTAAAATTTTTGAAAGTAGAGCATTTTGTCTGTGAACACTGAAGATTTCAAATGTTGGCATAATTCAAGAAAGTGACACTTAGTTGCTAAATATCACAAGATTCCCAATAAAAATGCTGAGAGCTGGTGAGAAGTGCATCTTCCAAGAAACACTGAGATGGATGGAGGGTGAATAAAAATTCTACAAAAGAGGAAAACAGTTTTATGAAGACCCAAGCTCGGAAGAGAAACATATTTGGAACAGAATTTGGTCTGGTGTGGGTCCTAAATGGTTACACTAAGGATGTGATGAAGGTGTGGAGAAAAAGAAGTAAATTTGAAGACAGCAAATAAGGGAGACCTTGTGGCTCTGCACAAGTCCCTGCCAGGAGGGCACAGCCGGGGGGGTCGGGCTGTGCTCCCAGGGAACAGGGACAGGAGCAGAGGGAACGGCCTCAGGCTGGGCCAGGGCAGGCTCAGCTGGGCCAGCAGCAGGAATTTGCCCATGGAAAGGGAGCTCAGGCCTTGGCAGGGGCTGCCCAGGGAGCTTTGCAGTGCCCATCCCTGCAGGTGTCCCCTGCAGGTGGCACTGAGTGCTCTGGGCTGGGGACAAGGTGCCCATGGGGCACAGCTGGCACTTGGCTGTTTTGGAGGTCCTGTCCAACCTCAGTGATTCTGTGATTCTGTAAGATTTCACATTCATGCTGACTGAAAAGGATCTGGGCACCACTGCAGACTGAAAATTCACACAGAATGAGTTTCAAAGTCAGTAATTTACATGCACATTTCACAGATTGTGCTTTAGCTCAAATATTTCCAACATCTCTTTAAATTATTTTTTTAAAAAAGATGTTGCAGTTGTCAAATCTGCAGCCCACTTGCCCAACAAACAGCTTTGGAGTTTGTAGCTCATTTTGAATGCCTGGATCTAAAGCTTCCCATTCTAAGTGAGAAAATCAAATCACCTCAGAATCATGGAATGTTTTGGGCTGCAAGAGACATTAAAGCCCACCCAGTGCCACCCCTGACACCTCCCACTGTCCCAGGCTGCTCCCAGCCCCAGTGTCCAACCTGGCCTTGGGCACTGCCAGGGATCCAGGGGCAGCCCCAGCTGCTCTGGGCACCCTGTGCCAGGGCCTTGCTGCCCTCACAGTGAAGATTCCATTATTTTGCTAAAAAAAGACCTTTCCTTGGAAAATCCACTTTCAATTTCCTTTTTCTAGAAAGGTGGTATTGACAAGGAGGAGTCTTCCCACATCAGGTAAGTGGCACAACAACAATTCCTAATTGTGTGTAAGCTTCCCTCTTCAAAACCATCTGAATGCTCACTGAGCACAGGCAGCAGGAACTCTCAACTCAATCAGCATCTTGAAAAACAAGATCCTCATTCAGGGCTCTAAGCAGAGATTTAACAATCTCTTAGGGACTCTCTTCTTTTCAAAATAATTCAACCTGGCCCATTAAAAAACTTTCTACTAAACTTGCCTCCTTTGGCATAAAGCAGCAGTGATATAGTTGGCATTGTAAAGATTTACTATGCACTTTTGCTATCTTATTAGAACCAGTAATGGAATTCACTCTCTTGAATTGCTTTGGCTCTGAATGCACAGTGCTGAGGAGGATGACATCCAGAGGTTACATTCCTGTCTACCTTTCATTTCAGCTTTATAACTGGAGCAAGTAAATTTCCCTAAACCCTGTGGATTCTAAATCAAAGGAAAATGCATTTTTAATCTTGCTAGTACGAGAAACCCTAAGAATTCAGCAGTAATGTTATTAAAGTACTCGATTATTAAAAGAAAATTAAAAAAAGAAAATTAGGGAATTGTCAGAAACTTGCAGATAGATTTTTTTTAAACAAAACTTGTTTTTTATATAATTTATTAGTTTTGTTGCATGTTTATAAAACAAACTGAAAATAAATCATCCAGTGCATCCCAGGACCCTCCACAGAGCTGGATTTTTTGGCTGGGACAACCCAGCCCGACTCAAAGTTCACAGAAATCAATGAAGAGACTCAGCACCATCGGCAGGATGGAGCTGAACCCAAGCCAGGACAGGAAACTTGAAGGAAACATCAGAGCCACCCTGTTTGTTGCCTTGAATATTTGTTTAGTGTTTCAGAATTTACTGACCAAAGCTGCGTGGCAGAGAGCTGGCAGCCAGAGCCTTCTGCCAAGTTGTGTTATTTTGGTTGTATCAGAACTCCTGAAATAAACCCAAAAACTCCAGTGAGACTTTTGTGTTCGTGCCTCGGCCTCCTTGAACTCAGTCCATGCAAAGGCTCAGGATGAGCCTGGACTGGCAGGGCTGCTGCAGCCTTGGCCAGAAAGGCAAAACTGTGCTAAGAACATGATGTGCCTGCTTCTCCTCACACTTCACATCCATCTGATACCTCTGCATCCCAGTGGATCCATCTCTGAATGACTCCAGCTTGGAAAATGAGGAAAATTCAACAGGTTTAAAACGGTTTAATTGACGGACCTTACTTAGATCCATCAATTAATAGCCTCTATTTCCCAATGTTACATCTATGGAGAAAAATAAATGCCTCCAGAGAGTATCTGAAAAATGTTGGTAAGACCTTGTCATCCTAGAGACACCCTTTTTCTCTCCACTGACCATGACTCAAGCAAGGCTCCTAAGTTACATAGCTAAGTACAGACAGATCCTAATGAAAGTCGTGCTCCCTTTCTTCCCCCTTTCATTTTAACCTGCTTAGAAAAACCCAAAAAACCTGTCTTGGCTTAGAGCTGAAGACAGAACTCCCAAAGTCTGAGGTTTTTCGAGTGGTCACCATTCTCCAGTGGTGTGGAAGTAATCACCACTCACCATGAAAAGTTTATTGACTCTCATTTAAGCATAAACAGAAGGTCTTGTCTATCAATTGACCAGACAGAAGCATCTTGGGTTCCACATCTCACCAGGGGTGCTTTGCTGGCTAAAATTTTCACCAAAACCACACCCTTGGACCTAAAAAAACAACTCCAAAGAGATAAGGAGGGACACAAAAAAAGGAGCCTGGGAGATTGTGTCCACGAGGAGGGTTAACACAAACACTCCTGATTGTTTCTGTTGTTTATGAATCTCGACCTTCAGAAGAGCTCTGAAATGTGCTGTCTCCTAAAGATGTTCCCCGCCGATATGACACACGCTCTGCATTGTTTGGCTGCTCACAGGCATTAATATCCCAGAGGTAACCCACCCTTCTCCTAACGGCTGCTGACAGGTCCAATGGCTGAGCAAAAATCAGTTGGAGGAAAGGGAAGTCTTGTCGGAAACGAGATTAATCTTGTAACGAGTGTTCAGCCCTGATAACCCATCTGTGCAGAGAACTGCTTTAACTGGAGAGCAATTAACCTTCACCTGACAAGCTCTGTCCAACTGTTATAAACAACATTAAAGGCACAGGACCCCCCTCGTTTTCCCCCCTTGACGTAGACTAAACAATCGGATTCTGAATTCCATGAAAACAGCAGAGGTAATGATGCCTCGATGACAAATGGCGGGGAAATATTTTAAAAGGTAATGCTTGCATGGAAATTATGTGAAAAATGTCTCTGGCCACCACTTTAGTGAGTTGATCTGATTAGTAAAAAGCAACAGTTTTGAGCACTTCCAAGGGAATACCTGACGCATGAGGAAAGCTGCTGTGAGTACGCCAAAGATTAACAATAATAAAAATTTATGTCAGAAGATAAGAGTTGACTAAACCACATCTGAGGAACATTGCTTTCAGGACAAAGTGTGCATTTCTCCAGCACCCCTGTGAGTCCAAAGCCAAGGGGCAGCTTCTTAAAGCTTCTTCACCCACGGCCTTGGGAAAGCCACTTGTCATAATCAACCACCAGCTTGCAGAACCCTCTGTAGTATCTGGGGTTTTGGGTCAGGGGCAGCCCTCCTGTCCCACAGCCAAGAAATCTCCAAGGGATGTGTTCACCGTGGTGTCTGGGAAGGCCTGTGAATCCAGCCTCAGATTCCCAGCCTCAGAAAACCCAACTAGATCCTCAGATCCCAGGTCCAGAGCACAACACGCATTTAGCAACATGAGGAGATAACTGAATGTGGGACTGCTCATCCCAGATGAAAAAGTGGGATAAAAATGAAGCCACAACAGCAAAGGACTTCTCAGTTCTGCAGGGAAAGACCAAAATACCCATCTCATTCCCAGTGGCAGAAACCTGGAATGACTCCAGCAGAATCACTGGCAAAACAACACAGAAATTTTGGGCTGAACTCCTGAATAACTTGAGTGAAAGCCTGGCCCCAGTCAAGTCATACTGCTGACTTCATTTTGGCCAATTTCACTCCAGGTTTCATAAATCCTCATTCATCCTGCTGCTCATGTGCCTGAAACAAATTACCCTGAAGTTACGATTAGCAGTGGAGGTTTTCTGTCTTTATTTCCTTTGCTCTTTTCTCTTTTCCTTAGCAGACGTTCAAACACACAGGTTAGACATGGTTTTACTTCCCAGCACAGTGAGGCAAAACTTCTGTTTCAGTCATTTTTGTTGAATATGTAGAGCACTGTGGATTGCAAAAAAAAAAAATCTCCAAGATCTCCAGAACATGCTCTGAACTATTTGTTGGAGAAGTCCACCTCAAGTGCTACTGAAATGTGCATTTTACCTGGAATGTACACAAGTGAGCAAAGGATTCAAGCAACAAGGAGTCTGAGGGAGGATTATTTTTCATCTGTCAGAATGACAGTGGATTTTGAAGCATCCTGATTCCCAATTATTATAAAATGCAGGGGCACTTTTCCTACCCCTGCAGAGAAAAATGCTGATATTTCATAGTCCAGGACAACAGCATTGGTTTGAAATTTATTACAGCAACAGATGCATTGTACTGGGGCTTGAGTATTTAAAAAGCATCAGGTAGAGCATTACCTTTATATGAAACAAGAAGGACTCAGATCCTTCCAGTGAATTAGATATTAACAGATAGGAAGTTCCTATTGAAAGCATTTCCTGTATTGGTAGTCCCTGATTTTGGCAGCTTATCTGGGTAGGAAATGAATGCAGGAAGTATCTGTCTACAGACCCTTTATCATCAAGGTAATTGCTGTGGCAGCATTTTGCTGTTTATCAAGGTAATAAACAGAGAGTCTAAAAAAAGATGTTTTTCAGCTCTGAAGAATGAAGTTAAAAAAAAACCTCCTGCAGTTATGCAAACCTTCCACGTAGAATTAACTTGCTGCAATGAGGGATTTGTCAAACAAAGCATTTCCAGTCTCCTGGGGGGGTTTCTTCTCCACTTGTGGCACCGTGTCTTGGTCTGCCACTCTGTCACCCCTGTTAAATCAGGCAGGTACCTTTAAACAGTCCTGTCACTTCCCGAAAATCGGGATCCACCCCTTCCTGCAGGTATTTGCATAAAGCCAGTCCCTGTCATCTGTTGGCAGCACACACCTTTGACTAAGCAAGTCAGCTCCTGTCTCAGGGTGACGAGGTCACGCCAGCCTGGTGACACCACTTCCCACCCACAAACAAACAGCCCTGCAAGGGGAACACATCACATCCCAGGCATGCCTTCCACTCACTGCTCCCAAAAAAACCATTTCCCTTGGCCACTCTGAGTCCCTCAGCCCAGCCCTTAAAAAAAAAAAAAATTCATTATTACTCATCATTCTTTTTTAACTTTTAATGTTCGAGGACATTCTTGTGACAAATAATTGTCAATTCGTTCATTTTACTTTGAAACAAGTTGGATAATGATAATTACCTAGAAGAGGTAATTGCTGGTTCATACACAGCAGTTATTAAAAACCATAGTGAATTTTATTTATTAACCACTAATATCCCTTTCCTGAAAGAAATGTCCAGTCTTTCTCTGTGAGTAGTAAAAATTGATAACCTGGTGCCTAAAGATGCATTTCAAGGATAAAAGCAATATTTGTGAGCCAAATCTCACCAGATTTCCTAAAATCTCTCTGTTCATAGTTATAAATTATTTACAGGATTATACAGTCCTTCTAAGGGAGCAGGAATAAATTGAGGGACACACAGCATTCTCCAGCCTCAGGCAGGCTGGGTTACAAAATTTAAAACAACCCCTCCACCATAAAGACACATCCATTCCTTAAGGAAAGGACTGATGCCTTTTTCATATAAGTGCTTCAAATTTTTCCTATTTTTGCTGATGTTTTCAATGCAAAAATTTATTCTGTAATACACAAATATATATCAAATATATATCAAATATATTATATATATATATATGTATATATATGTATGTATATCAAAGACAGCAGGGTGGTTCTATAATTACCTATCCAAAGAAATTAATTTTTCCAAGATAGGTATGATAAAAATCCCATTGCAGTCAATGAATTAGTTACCCTGACAAGGTTTGGCACTGTGATATTTTCTACTGTATCACCCTTATTTTGCTAAAATTCATAATATAAGTGATATAAAACAAATTTTTCTTTTTTTAAATTTTTTTTTCCAATTTTCCAAATAATTCTCTTGGCTTGATTTGGAAACTTGCATTACAAAGGCTACTTCTTCCTGAGTAAACAGCATTATATATTTTTATTGAATTATAAAGCGTCGCTTGGAAAATAAATATCTTTTTTTTGGCATTGATATTTTGCAAAACTGCTTCTGTGTTTATCTTCCAGCAAGTCATTCTCCAAGAGCACTTGTTTCTTTGAACATTATTTCTGAAAGGCCTTTTGTAACACGGGGAACTCGCTGAAAAACATTTTGTTAAGGGATAATGTAGCTCTTGTTCAGAAAAAACAAACAAACCAACAAGCTCAGACAGTCAAACATATGCATTTTCCAGCTGTTGTTCCTTGCCTGGGGACTTAATTCTAGAAAGCAAAATCCTTATATTTCACTTGGTTTTGGCATATGAAGACACAAACCAAATTGAGTTAAATGACTGCTGATTAAAAGCAAAAGAAAACAACACAAAAATCCCTCCCAGAATAACTTCTGTTCATTTCTGCCTTGAAATTGCACATTTGTATTTGAGTCAGAAATAGTGCTTTACCTGGAAATAATTATAGCTCTGATTCTGCTGCCTTTATTGGGATAAAACCTTCATGAACTTGGTGGAAGTTTGGATTGAGGAGTGGAGGATCGGGGTAAGTGCTTCAAGGCTCTGTTGCTGCCCCTGGTTCACAAGAGCACTCAGGTGTGTGTTCAGAAAATTTAAATATTTAAATGTTCAACATCACCAAAGCCAACGGAAGGATTTACAGGCTTTGATAAAGGTAATAAACTTAAATATGTTAAAAAGTTAAACAAGTTAAATATTCCATTGGATCAGCTGCTAACTGAGATGAGGGGTGAAAAAATAAGATAATAATCTTTGTAATTGTTGTAATGCAAGGAACAAAAGTACAAATTACTGTGTCAGCTCTGCTGGACTCAGTGCAGATGCAATCCTCTAAACAAAGCCTTAAACATTTCCATATGCCAAGAACAGATTTATTTCTTAACTGTCTCCAGCTTTCAGAAGCATTTGAGTGACTACTTAGAGTTTCTAAAAGAAAGTGAGAAAAAACTAATGGTATAAAGACAAGCAAAGATTCCTCAAAAAAAATTAATCCTGCCTCCTATATTCTGCTTTAATCAGTGCATCCACACCCTCAAGCCTCAGAAACCACAAATATTCTCCTGTCCTTTATCAAACACACAGACTTTTTCTCCCTAAAATCACAGATTCCATATGAACATCACTTCACCAAATAATAATGAAGAGTGAATGTGAGCATATTTAGGTGTAAGTTAAAGAAAAAAGAAATATCCACAAGTATAACAAATAAATCATTATAAAGGCAACTTAATAAAGAGTTTTTCTAAGAATAAGAGTAATGGTACTGGCAGGCAAAGAGAGAAACAGGGCAAGGCTTGAACATGACAAGGAATTAGAATTCTAGATGTATTTTTCTATTTAACTGGAAAAACCATCAAGATTACCTCCAGGATAACTATTTTTACTGTACCTCAAGGTAACTCTTAACTAATTTTTGCTCCATTCTGTTAAAAAAAGGCAAAACACAAACAAAAGACGGATGCCTAATTCAGATATGTTCTAAAATTGTATTTACAGTAATTAGTGTGACTAATAAATATAAATAATTGCATTTATTTGGTCATGTTCAGCTTGAGTGCTCTGCACTGCTGTGCCACCGCAGAGCTGTCAGACACCACCTGAGACAGAGGGAAACCTGTCACCACTGAAATCTTCACTCTAAGGAGACCTTTTCCACTTGAAAAACCACATTTCATGGTTCAAAATGCCAAAAAAATATAACAGAGAGCTCAGCTGAGTGTGCACGAAGTACTGAGATATGAAATATCAACCCAAAATCCTGGGTTTGGAGAGGCTCCTTCTTCCTCTCCACAGCTTCTTGCACTGACCTCTCCCCATCCAAGGGAGAGATCCCTGGCCTGGGCAAGAATGGTCCAGTGGGGAAGTCAGATTAGTATTATTTATCTATGTCAGAGCTTGGGAAAAAGCTGCTGCCTCATCCTCCTCCTCCTCCTCCTCTTCAGGACAAACCTTCCACCTTTTCACCTTCCCAGAGAAAAAGGAACAGGGGGCAGCAGGAGGAGGGCACGGGGTGAGGAGAGAGTGATCCCCTGGGAAAACCATGCTTAGGATGTCAAACCCAGCACCCAAAAACTCACTCACAACAACCAAAATCTCCCAGCACCCAAAAACTCACAGCCCCCAAAATCTCCCAGCAGGGTTTGCCTGCCCAGAGCCCAGTGAGCCCCAGTGAAACCAGCACGGTTCCTGCCGAGCCCTGGGCAAGGATGGTCCAGTGGGGAAGTCAGATTAGCATTATTTATCCATGTCAGAGCTTGGGAAAAAGCTGCTGCCTCATCCTCCTCCTCCTCCTCCTCTTCAGGACAAAACTTCCACCTTTTCACCTTCCCAGGGAAAAAGGAACAGGGGGCAGCAGAAGGAGGGCACAGGGTGAGGAGAAAGTGAAAATCTTGCTCAGGATGTCAAACTCAGCACCCAAAAATTCACTTACAGCACCCAAAATCTCATAGCCCCCAAAATCTCATAGTCCCCAAAATCTCCTAGCACCCAAAATCTCACTGCCCCCAAAATCTCACAGCCCCCAAAACTCACAGCCCCCAAAATCTCACAGGACCCAAAATCTGCCAGCAGGGTTTGCCTGCCCAGAGCCCAGGGAGCCCCAGTGAAACCAGCTGGGTTCCTGCTGAGCCCCAGTGTCCCATCTGCAGGGTGGTGAGAGGGAAAGGATGAATCAGACACCCTGACTGGAAGGTCACCTTTGCAGGTTCCGAGAAGTCTCTGCCCCGCTGTAAACAAATTCAGAAGGATTCCCATCCTAATTCTGAAATTTAGTGACTCCACAGCTTCCCTGAAGAAGTCAGTGAATTCCCAGATGAGGATCTCCACACTGGAAGAGCTGGGCTACCCACTGCCAGCAGACAACACAAGCCATTATATTCAATATTTATATGATTAAATATATATATGTGTGTAACAGTCTAGCAAAAACTAAACAAACACCTGCCTGGCTTTCAAAGGGAATGTCTTTATTTCAGAAACCCTTCAGTTAAAAGGCTTCTTTATCCACTCCCCATAGAAGAGGAATTGAAAATCTTTGGACTGTCTCAGCCTCATGTCAGAGCACATTTCCTGCACCTCGAATACAAAGCACCTGTCATTTCTTTCCAGTCATTTCACATTTTACACTTGCATAAATAAAATTTTTATTCTTTCTACAGCATGTAAGGCCTTCCCAGCAGCCAGGGCAGCAAAAACCTCAACATTTTGGGTTGTCTGAGACCTCCTGCAAGATTCACACTCCAGATGAGGATGGAAAATTGTACATTTTTCCATTTTGCTGAGTACATTGCATTACCAGGCTGTATAAAACAGTTCTCTAGGTGTAAGGTGGAGGCTAAATAATAACAATTAGGTATTTAACATTTAACAATCTTCTAGCCTATAAAAATTCAGTTAATACAAAACATAAAGGAAATAAATAATAGGAATTACCAAAAATGCAAACGACATCCGATCTCGTGGGTGCCATTATTTTTGAAAATAAATTTTGCATCAATATTCTGATTAATAGAAGCAAACCCATCATTAAAACCTCAGTACACAGCCCTCCTTTTAGCCAAAACTTGACTCCTTGAAACTCAAGATTTTCATTAAGTGCCTGTCATGCTCTGAAATGCACGGCAAAACCAAGGGGAATTCAGTTTCAGGAGCTATTTAGCATTTAACAGATGCTGGCCAGCAGTACAGAGGAGAGTCAGATCTATGTCTCTATTGATAGCCCCATGAAAACATCAGTGATTACAAAAACAAAAGGTTTAATTCGACTTTTCAATCACACTGCCCTCGGGCACCACTGTCAGCTTCCCAAAACCGTAACAAAAAGCATCAAATGATCTCTGAAATGTAAACACTGGAGCAGAATTTACTGAAAAATCCAAGTGCAGCCCTACTTATCCAACAGCCAGGCTATTCCATACCCCTCATTAAATCTCTGAGATAATTAGAAAAGTACAGAAACAGACAATGCCACGAAGAAAACAAATACCACAGACCTGAATCCGACAATACCTTGATCCCAAATCTGATAAAACAACGCAGCAGAGTCCTCCCTGTCCGTGCTCTTTATGTAAAATTAGTTTCACTATCACAAATCGCTTAATTACCGTTACATTCTGCAATTAATCACAGCTATTGCTCTATTGGTAACTGCTGTCCAGAGAAACAAAAACTAGACAGACAGACAGATTTATTCAACTTTCTAAGTGACAAAGCCCAAAAAAACTCAGCAAAGCCATTCTTAAAAAAAAAAAACAAACCCAAAGCCAACAAACCATGCACCGAGATCAAGTTATGCATCAAGAGGAGACTTTTATTGTCCAAAAAATTAAACAATAAAAAAAGAACATGCCCGTGAGATCTTCCCACCACCATTAAAATAACATCCAGAAAGGTCCCGAGTTTAAGGTTAAGAGTTTCTAGAAAAGCACATAATTAACACCTGCATGAGAGAGAGAAACAAGAGCTGGTGCCTCTCCTTCCCATTTGTGTCCCCATCCGCAAGAGAAACATTTCAAAGTATCCAAAAGTTTAGTGCCCTTTAGGAGCCCGGTTTTTCCTTGCGGTGCACACCCTCTCCCCTCATGGCAGTCCACAAACACATCCAAGTTGTCCGAGGGATACCTACAAGAAATTTCAGAAGCTCTCACAAAAGGGCTTCGTCTATGCAATCCACACCACTGAACAGTGAATTTAAAAAACCCAATTTTTTTTCCGAGTTTGAAGTTTTTAAGCCTTGCGGATGGTTGGAGTAGGAAAAAGGAAATTTACTAGGCAGTACAAAGGAAATCTTGTTGTCCTCTATTGTGGCAGTGGGGGTGTTGCCCAATTCTAACTTATCTAGGTTGATAAAGGAAACCAAAGAACACGGCAGTGAGAAAAAAAATTCCGACCAAAAAAAGGTACCCCCTGCTTACCTTAATAGTGCTTGCCATAATGTGATCAAGATTATTGATCGCTAATAATTGCTAATAATAATTATTGCTTCGCTCTGACCAGAAAGAAGTTTTGATGAGGTTGTTTAGAGCGGATGAGATTGTGCTAACTCTGGGAAATGAAGTCAGCCAATGGCAGGAAGAGGTTTCTATTGGTCCTGGCCACCGCAGCTCGAAGAAACAGGATATTTGGGAGTGAAGAGATAAGAGTCCTAAAACAATGTTGTTTTTCTTGATGATATGTGACTGAATTTTTTTTTTTTTTTTAATTTTTGTTGTTTTTTTGGTATTTTTTTTAAACAAAAAAGTCAATTGCCCGTGGCTGCCTGGGCAGGTGTGATGTGATGTGCAGTAAGTGTGACAGGCCACTTCGAGGCAGGATGCAGATGTCAGATGAAATGGGCCAAATTCAGCTGTGGTTTGATGCAGGCTGGTCACTGGGGAATTGCTGATCCAGGGCCAAAGCCAGGCTGGGTATAAATGGGTGTAACTCCAAATATGTTAATGAGGTCTGGCCCTGCTGACACCACGTCTATATTTGTCCATGAACCTCACTCCTGCATTCCTGAGCTATTGACACTTTCCAGCCTATCTGATTGAGCACTTTTTTTTCCTTAGAGAAGAAGCAGATAGGTTGGGGACAATCATTTCTTTTTGATGTCTCTTTCTTACTGAGGAGAGGAAGTCACAAAATGACATAAAACTTCAAAAGCAGATGCCTGAATGCCATAAACAGTCTTAAATCTTCCATGTTCTTCCCTTAATTCACAGCTCTATCCATGAATGGAAATGAGATGGTTTCACTGGCAGGTCCCTCCCTGGTCAGAGTGTGATGGCCATTTTTTATTCAGTGTTATATTTTTATTTGTCCTTTCAGAGCACTTGGTAGTCATGGAGCACCTAGAATTCCCAGCTGTGCAAACAAAACACTGTCCCTGTCCCTTTGTATAAAAGACCTGAACTTTAAAAAATAAAAAATGTAAGGAAGGCAAAGTGCTTCCACAGTACCAGCCAGGCTATTCCACTCAGGATCCAGTGCTGGCACAACCCTTTCACACTTAGGAGCCTCACAGTTTTCTGTATTTTCATAAAAGATACAATTCCTGGTGTCAGGACATTCTGAGCTTTCAGCCTGAAGAGAAAAGCTTGAAAGTACAACCCGTAAAAATGGAAGAAAAAATTAGAACAAGTCAGAATTCATTAATTTTTTAAAAAAACAATTTTAAAAAGCTGGTCCTGCTCTGACAGGTTTATAATTTCTCATTGCTCCCTATGACAACACCCAACGATGGACAGGTTGCCTGGAAGATGATTCCAGCTGTAGTAAGGTCCTGCCCTCTGACCAGGGACTCTGGTACAATAAAAAGAGTAAGAAATAGTGAATGGCTTATTGCAGCATTATTTACTGGAAGCAGATGACCTCATCCTCTCCCAATGCCACCTTCTCCCAACCTTAGGAAAAAAAAAAGGAAATGGGAGTGTTGTTCTGTAGCTGGTGATGACTGCTGGCATTCAACACACAGTTTTTCCACACAAAGACAGCAGAAAGTCCCAGTTCACTTCTCCCCTCCTATCCCAACCCAAGAAATGAGATGCATTTTTCCAGAGGTGCATACAGAGTCCCTCACTGGTTTATCCTCCAGGTGCTGCTCCATCTCCCCCAGAGCAGAACAGAACAAAAGCTCATCCACCTCCCGTGCTGGTGGGAATGGCTCTGCCAGATCCAGGAAATTCCCATTTCCAGGTGTCCCATGGGGACCTCAGAGCTGGGAATCCCTGGATGCAGCAGTGACAAACAGAATCCCTAAGGTAGAAAAGAGCTCCAAGATGGTCAAATCCAACCTTTGGGACTCAGGATCAACTTCCTGCATAAGATCAGCTCAATTTTAGAGCTCACTTCAAGGAGCTCTGGATTCTTCCAATGTAAAGATTATTTTTTGTGGCTTCAGAGCAATGTGGAGTCAGCGCTGCTATACAATATTTTATATTCTCCATCAGTTGGTTCATGAAGAAATGCAGTGTTGCACTGCTGAATGGGCTCCTGCAGCCTACATCCACCAAATTACAGTGCTCCTGCAGAGTAGGTAACTTTCCTATTTTCATTATGAACAGTATGAAAAGAAAGCAATTTATAGTAATTGTATTTCATGGGGATGTTGATTTCCTCCCTTTTCATCTCCAAACAATGAGCAAGACAGCCAAAAGATTAGAACCTTTCTCTTGAAATTTCAAAGCATTGTATAATGTTTCAGTTGGGTGACTTCCACTCCAGTTGAGCCCCTGATATTTTGGTTTTTCCTCCAATATATCAAGAGGTTGCAAGTATCAGTTCCAGCTCCCCAGTTGAGAGGATCTAACAAATTCATTCACAAGCAGTTTTTAGTAATGATTCTTCTCCAACCCACCTCCATATACACAAACCTCCTCTTGGTTTACACAAGGATTTTGGAAGCATAAGGAGCACTGCTGAGCTCTATTATTATTATATAAGTTTTACAGAGCCCAGAGCCCAGTAAGGATTTTGCCATTTGAAGCTGGCACACATTCTGTGCCAAAGAATCCAGTGGAGTTTATTTGACTTTCAAACTAATACCCACAGGCAGATTTCTGAGTGCTTACGCTGAGGCCGATCCAATTGCAAGCAGAGCTTTGGTACTGTGAGGCAAGGAAAATATTGGGTTATCAAATCACCATCATCCAGTTGCAAAAGAAAAAGAGTACAAACACTTCTACTATTTTTCTCTTTTCTGATTTTTTTAAGGTTAAATAGAAAGAAAAAATGCTTTTGTTATGTTAGGCAACTGTGCGTTATTGTCTGAAACAGCGGTCTGTGAGTTTGAACAACTTGGTCAACAAACAGAATAAAAACAGGGAAAAAAATCCACACAAGTCACCTAATGCTCCCCTCTAATTTCTGTCTGAAGCTTGTCACCCTAATTTGTCCTGGCTCCTTTCAGCTGGAATATTCTCCTACTTTCAGCCTGCATCTGTGAACTACAGAGCAGCAAAACTCCCCAGCCTGTGTTAACACTGAACATGTGCTGAAGTGTCTTGATCAAAGCAGGCACTTGCACATGCTTTAGAGTTACAGCTGAGCTTAAACTCTTTCCTGAACACCCTTAAACTCTGCTTGGAGTGCTTTCTACCTTTAGGACTCAAGAGTCCCCTTTTAATAGAAAACCTTTCCAAACTGGAGATGCAGGATCCAATCTATGCTGATCTAAGCCTGCTTAAACCAACAGGGCCCTGGAAAGACCTGAAGATTTGATTTGATCATGCAAGAAAATAAAAATTATCAGACTGAGTCCTAAATGAAGATTAAATTCCAAATGGATGAGTTGTTGCTTGTTGCACCCTTTCTAGGATGTACTAGAAATATGCTCAGTATGTGTGTACTCACCTGAACATCTAAAATGCATTTTACATGGGTTCAGCTGACAGTGACTTGTCACATGGGCATGTAGTGACAGGACACAGGGAATTGCTTCAAACTGAGAGCAGGTTTAGATGGGATATTGGGAATGAGGAATTGTTCCCTGGCAGGGTGGGCAGGGCTGGGATGGAATTCCATCCCTGGATCCCTGGCAGTGCCCAAGGCCAGGCTGGACACTGGGGCTGGAGCAGCCTGGGACAGTGGGAGGTGTCCCTGCCATGGCAGGGGGTTGGAATCAGAAGATCTTTAAGATCCCTTCCAATCCAAACCATTCTACGAATTATAGAATTCCAGGATTCTATGAAATATCAAGGAAACATATTGCAATATTCCCTGTGTAAACAGATCATTTCTTGCTGTGTGGGAGGTTAAGGAAGAACTCTGCTCTGGGCTGACCAAGAGATTAGAGACACACTCTGCTGTGGTAAACCCCTTGAACTGCACAAAAATCTCTGGGTAAATCACTGGAAATCTTGAGGTCCATTCACCTTTATGTTGTGCTTGGTATGGGTACATAGAGTGTCTGCAGATGTGGCTATTAAAAGAAAAGACAGCTGAGAAAATAAATTAGTTTTGTTCTTCTCACCAACTTTTCCGATAAAAAGGAGACTCTCCTCTAGGCAGAACCAGGCTACAAATCAAAAAACTGGAACACAATAAAAGAATTTTCACTGCAGTTTTTGGAAGCTGGTTTTAAGAAGTCCAAGCAAATTACTGCTACTTCATGAAGACACATTTGTTAAGGTCTCAATCCTCTCAAAAGAATTCAGCATTTTGCCAAAATGCAGCTCCAGTTTGGCCATATCCAGTCTGGTGTGTGAGGGTCAAGTACATCCTTACCAAGCCCTTCAGCTGGACTGTCTCCCTTTAATTCCCACTTTTCCATGAGCTCTGATGGAAATAACAGTGATTCTCCTCACAGAGGGGTAAAATCTCCCCTCAGCACAAAGAAAGGTCTCACAATCGGGGTTTTAACAATGAAACAAACAAGTGCCCAGGACAGAAAGGAATTCCAGTATGGAGCTGCAGGACCAGCAGCTATGGGGTGATGGGCTGTGCTCCCCAGAGTTCCTGGAACCCCTGACCCTGGGAATGTTGTGCCCTTGGGGCTGCTGCAGGGACCTTTTCCTTCCATGCCTGAGTGGCTTTGATGCAGCATGAGGCCTGAGAGACCAGGACAAACCCCATCCTGGGAAAAAAGGGATCCAGCTCTGTGGTGGTGTTCACAGGGGTCTCAGGACGAGGGAAGAGATGAGAATCTTGACTCCATGTTTCAGAAGGCTGACTTATTATTTCATTATATATATTATATTAAAAGAAAATTATATATATCAAAAGATATATATTATAATAAATGATATATTATATTAAATCATATATTGAAATGATATATATTATATTAATTTTATTATATGTATTATATTAAAAGAAAATTATATATATTATATTCAAAGAAAATGATACTAAAGAATAGAAGAAAGGATTTCATCGGAAGACTAGAAAAGAAAGGAATGGAATGATAATAAAATCTTGTGACTGACCAGAGTCCGAGCCAGCTGGACTGTGATTGGCCATTAATTAAAAACAACCACATGAGACCAATCACAGATGCACCTGTTGCATTCCACAGCTGCAGATAATCATTGTTTACATTTTGTTTCTGAGACCTCTCAGCTTCTCAGGAGAAAATTCTAGCAAAAGTATTTTTCAGAAAATATGTCCATGACACAGCTCTGGGATGGGCACACACCCACTGCCCCATGGCTGGAAATGTGGAGTTCAGCTCCAGGAGCCAGGCACTGCATTCCCCAGAATCCAAACACCACATGGACACCAGCAGCCCATAAAGGCACATAATTAAAATAATTATCACTGCCTGATCACAGGGATGACACAACTGGCATCCCACAAAAAGCATCTTCTCCTCCAGCACTGCTCCCAAGCTTTTGTGCCTCTGAGTTCCCTCCCTGCCAGCACAGAGGAGGAGCAGGGAATGTCCCCACGCCTTTCCCTGTTCCCTGCCCTGTGGGCAGCCCTGTGGTCACTAGATGGTGCTCCCTGCCCCTGCAAAGGAACTTCCTCCACTCCAGGCAGCGAGCAGCTCTTTCCCAAGTCAGCACTGATGCCTTTCAGTACAGAGAATACTTTAAAAAAGGGATTTTTCCTGCTGCCCTGGCACCCCCCATCACTCTGCACCCTGCACTCAGGGCTGGTTGTCCTCAGTGCATTCCCACTTTTGCTTCCCTTCCTTTTGCTGCCCCAAACCATGTGGACCATCAATCCCTCCATGACTTTTCCCCCATCTCCAACTTCCTTCCTCACAATGAATTCACTCACTGGCAGAACTGAAAATATGAGAGAGAACCTGATTTTGGGACACCTTTCTTATTTAGCATTGCTTAATGAAGTAACAGCAATCAAGAACGGGCTGTTTTCCCATGGAAAAAGCTTAACAAAAAGAAACCCTGGAAGTTTTCAGAGTGAAAATCAAAGTACTTCATTTACCAACTCCTTTATCTGTCACCTAAGCTACCTAAGATTTTACCAGCCAAAATATTTTTGGTGGCTACAGCACTGTTTGCCCACCTTTACTGGAGACCAGCTTTAGTGGCTACATGAAACAAACACCGCAGTGTTGGGAAATAATAATTAATTAATTAATTATATTTTTATAATAAATAATTAAGAAATAATAAATTTAAAAATAAATAATTAAGAATAATAAACAGAAGCTCTCTTTAGATGACACTGGAATTGTTTTCAACAATCAATTCATGTCCTTCATAAACAGGGTAGTGCTGACACTCATTTGCTGATAGGGAATTGAATTCCTCTCTGCTGAAGTGGGATTCACTTCATCAGACTTGAAGGATTCTAAGTGCAGGGTTTAGAACTACCCTAGTTCTCCAAGACTTCTGCAATTCCCAACACAACCACCTTCATAATTTTGCTCAATCTCACCTACAACTGCTACTTGAAAAAGATAAGATAAATCGCACCTTTAAAGTATTTCTCTTCTCTATCTGCTACTCCGAGCTTTTGGAAAACTCTGCTTATATGAGATCAATCTCACCTAAGCTTATATGAGATCAATCTCACCTAAACTTTCCTTCCAGTCTTCATTAATTTCCCACCTCTGAAATATCAAGTTGTACCACCAGATTCCAAAGGGGTGCTGTGTGGATTGATTAATTTAATTGATAAATTAAAGTGCACTGAAATTTTCAGCTCAAAGTTGCCACTGATATGAAAACCTTTATATTTGATGAAAACCTTTATGAAATATGAAATATATTTGAAAACCTTTATGTTTGATGGTAATTTAAAGTTGGTTAAGTGATAATGATAATGCAGGGCAAACAAAAAAAAGTCCCCAAAACAAGACAAAAAAGCAAACCAAAATACTTTTTCAAAAAGAAATTTCTCTGCATGGAAAAAAGAAGCAACCTCTAGGGCAAAGGCCAACATTTTTCCTCACTTTCTTCCAAATGTTTTAGGTAATTTTAACTGAACTACACAATGGTTTGAAGTGGTTATTTGTCAGTGTCCTTCAAAGTCCTCCCATCCCTGGATTGATGGCCACTTCACACAGCAAGTATGTCTGGAATATTGGATTTCTACCCCATATTAGCAAGGCTGCTCCAAGATTTTCATCAAGAATGGAACCTATTAAAGTGTCTCTCACACTCTGCTGTTTGGGACTCTCCTGATATTGTACTTCTTTGTTAGTGGCTGTGAACAAGAAACAGATGTGGAATATCTGTGTCTGAAACTCAGTGACCCCAAAAGACCAGGGCTAATCCAGATCATTCTTAAAAACTGAAATCTGCCACTCTTGGAGCACCTTGAGGGCCATGCCCACACTCAGGGATCAGCCCATCCCCACTCCAGCAGACACAAACAGAAACCCTCAGGATGTGAAATACTAATCATGAATTCAGGTGTGATTTAAATATTTGAAAAACAACAACAAAAAAAATTGATTTCCCATCAATCTTTTTCCTCAGTGTCAATCAGCCTTTTTCCACTTAGACAGCTGTCCTCCAACAAAGGGAAATTCTCTATTTTGCCATAAGATTCAATAAAGTCATTAGAAATTAGGCATTTTGGAAGTTGTTGCATCTTCTAGGAATATTCTCAAGACCAGGGTGTGTGATCCAGAAAGGATAAAATTCACACATTTCTGTAGCTGTCTGATATTTCTGCCTCTTTCTAGGACCCATTAATACCATATGCCTTGTGAGGAAAAAAAAGTAAAAAATTCACTTTTAACTAACACTGCTTAGCTACATGGTTTTATAATGGTTACAAAATTAAATTGAAATTCTGATCACATTGGATCTGTAAGGCCTGGTGTCAAATACCAACTATTCCAAACACACAAGAAATTCCACTTTAAGTCCTACCTGATCTGATTTCTGTATTCTCAAACCTCAGTACATCTAGAGAAAGACATTTCCAACAGCATATAAGAAAATGAGATTATTATCTTTAAAGTACTATAGTGAAATCAAAGGACTTGGCAACGATAAACCAAAATATTTTCTCCTGGGGACTATTCATTTACTTTAATGGATAAAAACTATGGGCATTTAGAAAAAGAACACTGAATATAGTTAATTGCCAAGTTAAATCTAACTCAGAGCTTTTACAGACCTGGGATTTGTCATGATCATCACAACCTTTTTAGCCATATATAAAGCACTTTGTAGGTCACACAGTGTTTTAAGAAATAAATACAGAATAAGAATATAGTATCAAGAAATGAATAGATATAAATGAAAATAAAGACATTGTCCTGCTTCCACCTATATGAATGGAAAACTTTCTCTTGCTCCAATGGGAGTAAAGTTTCAACCCACTGGGAATTCAACCAAATGACACAATATGACAGTTTTCTGCAAACTGGAAATTCTGAGTTTCAGAGGGCTCTAAGGTAATCATGTTACAAGGCACAAAAAGTGCTGCCCAATAACAAAAAAATGAGCAGAAGTGGAAACAGGGAGGGGAACCAATAATTGATAGGATTTAATGCACAATTTAAGGCTGGGGAAAGAATCCCTAAAGCTTTCTCCTACTGTGAGAGGCTTGCCAGACATGTGTGAAAAGCTTGCTACAACATGTGTGCCAAATTACCTTGGTAGCCCATGACTTTCCCAACAACCACTCACAATTAGCTGGGATCCAGTAGAAAAGGAATTAAATTCTGTGTTCAGCATCATTCCATGGAATGGGGCACTTACTCTGACAGGATCTGTGTTTTGGGCCTGGCCCTAGAAAATGCCAAACTTTTCATGGCAGCCACCTGCATGCTGTGTCTGCATCTCTACTTTCAACTGGTAGGTGGATTTTCAAATGATCCTGTCTAGATCTGACTTTGAATCACTTGATTTTACTCCAGAATCAGCCCAGAATTTCTCACACTGTAGGATGGTGACTGGCCTACAGAAGAGACTGCTTGAAACACTTGGATCTAAATTCCTACTGCATTTTCCCAAGAGGAGCAGTGGAAATCTGTACAGGATGTCCTTGAGGAAAGTCTGTCCCAGACTGTCCCTCGAGCAAGATTTGGGGAGCTTGATGGAGGGGTGATCCTCTTTTTCCCCATAAAATTGTAACCAGCATCCTACACAATTCCATTTTAACAACCAAGACATGAGGGAAAGCTGGGAGAATTTGGATTGTTCAGCCTGGAGAGGAGAAGCTGAGCTCAGGGTGGCCTTGCAGGGCCTGAAGGAGCCCCAGGAAAGCTGGAGAGAGACAATTGCCAGGGGTTGGAGGGACAGACACAGGGAATGGTGGGGATAGATGGGATATTAGGGAGGAATTCTTGGCTGTGAGGTTGGTGAAGCACTGGAAGAGGTTCCCAGAGCAGCTGTGGCTGCCCCTGAATCCCTGGCAGTGCCCAAGGCCAGGTTGGACACTGGGGCTTGGAGCAGCCTGGGACAGTAAAAGGTGTCCCTGCCATGGCAACATGGTTTTATAGCAGTTACAAAATTAAATTTAAAATACTGATCACACTGGATGGGCTTTAAGATCCCTCCCAACCCAACCCAACACAACCCATTTTTTTTGTTCATAAGTGGCAAATAGGTTATGGTAGGAGGGCTGAAAAAATGTTATTCATGCCATCATCGTTTTATTTTTATGATCTGGCAGTTAAAAATAAGGAAAAAGAAAAAGAGAACAGGAAAGAAAAAGAAGAAAAATTTTCCTTAGACTTTAAAGTAGCCAAGATTTATGTTTTAGCTGAGTGGTAATATTTCATAGCTTTTCAGTTCCTAGGTTCAGCAAAGGACACTGCTGGTACCTGTGATGTGTCACTTGCTGACTGTAACTGCTGGATTTCTTCTTAATGATCTCATTTTGGGTTTCAAAATAACACCACAGACATGAACTGCAGTCCTGCAAAGACTCACAGCTGCCTTATCTTTACACAAGGCTACATTCTCTCTGAGTTCAGTGAAGACTACATAAAATGTAAGGAACAAATTTATGGATGTGGTTTCACAGGTTTGGGGCGTTATTTTTTTTAAATTTTCACTTTTTATGAGATGTTTCATTGTAGCTGTTATTAAGCCTGGTTAGGTTCCTTCACACCCCACATGCACAAATTATTGAAACCACTGGTTTGTATGTCCAGTGTGAGATTTATCATTGCCATCAGGTGATTTAAATAGCAGGTGAAAAAATGCAGAAAAATTTCAGAAAACCTAGACTTTCCTGCCTGATGTGGAATATCAACCTTCTACACTGAGCTGCTGATAGAGCCAGGGCAGCCTCAGGAGCTTCTCAGCAGATCAGCCTATTTTGCCAACTAAACACAGGTATTTAGGGTGGCCAGGTGGTTTAACACCTGAACACTCAAACACAGAGTTCCTTCCCTTCCAAAGTTCCAGACTTTCCAGATTTTCTCTCACCACTCTGCATCTCTTCCATCACAGCTCAGTGAAACCATATTTATTTATGGGCAATGCAGTTATTTGCCAAAGAATGTGAGTTTGGGGACAGCTGAAGACATTTGTTAGCTCAGGACAAACTTGCTGGGTCTGAAAAAAAATAACACAGGCTTCGAAAACACCAAGCATTCCCTTGAGCTGGGATTTTTAAGTGGTTTCCACACTTGGTTTTCAGGGCACTTGTGAAAGCAAAGGAAGGAAAGAGGATGACTCTCCAAGTTTTCAAGGAGGGAACCCCCAGTCCTTTGCCCACAGTAACCCAGGACATGCTCAGCTCGGCACTGGGATCATCTCTGTGGAAGACTGCAATGCAAGATGTTTTCCATTACCATCTGTATGGCAGATTACCTTTGTCAAGTGGGCAGTTTGCTTTATCTCTCTCTGAGTGATCACATTCACTCCTCCCTCAGGAGGGGACACCTGCTGATAACAGCTATTGAATGTCCCTGCATGGCTGATAAGAACTGC
The DNA here is from genome assembly GCA_024362935.1 of Setophaga petechia. Classification (NCBI taxonomy): domain Eukaryota; kingdom Metazoa; phylum Chordata; class Aves; order Passeriformes; family Parulidae; genus Setophaga; species Setophaga petechia. The sequence goes on along the minus strand of JANCRA010000121.1, from coordinate 964,291 downwards.
AGCATCCCATTGGGAGATGTGAGCCCAGAGGGAGGAGCCAAGCATTGCTACCCAGATATAATCCAGAGGTTTTGAGACACCAGCAGGGCTTTCTCTACGGGATTCCTCAGAGGAACAGCAGCTGCTTCTTCTTCCACTGGATCTTCAGAGGAAGAATCCATACCTCTCTGCAGGATCCCTGCTCCAGCAGAACCAGCCCTGACACTGCAGGAGGGCTGAGCCACAATTCCAATGGGACTGCCACCAACAGCCTGACCCACAGGGTGTCAGGTTGGGTTCTGACTCTGGCAGTGTTGTTCTAGTGTACTGCATTGTTTATTTTATCTTTTTTTTTTTCTTTTCCCTATTAAAGAACTGTTATTTCCTGCTCCAATATTCTTGCCTGAGAGCCCTTTGATTTAAAATTTATAGCAATTCGGAGGGGTGGGGAGGGTTTACATTCTCCATTTCAGGGGAGGCTCCTGCCTTCCTTAGCAGACTCCTGTCTTTCCAAACCAGGACAATCTGCACCCCTGAACTCCCAACACAGCAGTGCCAGGAGAAGATTCACCACCCAGTACCTCCTTCCAGAGCTCAACCTCCCACTTGCTCCTCAATTTTCCTGTGAGAGGTGGGACAGAAGGAATTGCAAACACCAGGAGGACAATTTGACACTTTCTCAAACACTTTCCTGAATCAGAACCCTCAATCCCAAACTTCCCCCAGGTCCTGCACATGGGCAGCTCCAGATCTGGGGGTCAGGGAAGCTTTGTTTGCCACTGGAATATCGACAGCACACGGGGATAAAGTGATGAAGGAGTGCATTTCTCCACAAGCTGTGTTTGTGCAGGTCTGTTCAAGCCAAGCATGTGCAGAACCAAAGCATCTGCCAACATCACAGGCAGGATCCAAGCAAGTCCATGGAGATGCTGCCAGCCACACAGCTCTCTCCACGAGGAAAGAATTTGGAATGCCTTACTTGACACAGAACCATAGATTTGCAGAGTCAAAAATCAGAGTCAGTGGTTCTAATCAACTGCCAAAAACTGGGGTATTTTTTCTGGCTTGAGCTCCTAATAGGAATGTAAAAAAAATGCAAAAAAGTTACAGCAAGGCTGATGTTACTCAGCTGTCATTCCAGAAATTGTCCTTTAAAAAAAGAATTGCAGGAGATAACAAATAAGATGATACCAGTTAGTCCAAGTAAGGTTGGTAAACATTGCTTTTTCAGGCCTCCTATGCCAAACCACAGAACTTTTGTGCACCATGAATATCAAAAATCATATGTGGTGATTTATGTTATTCATCTAAATACTGTCCAAAAGAACTGCAAACAATTGACTTTTCAATTGCAAAGATGATTTTAGTGTGTTCAGCTGCTACAGGTGAAGGTTCATTTGGAGGGATTCTCTCCCTCAGGCTGATTTTCTTATTGACTGAGGTGGCTTTTTCCTTACACTTTTTAAAAAAATATTTATTTATTTATTAAATTGATTTAACCATTTTTAAATTGGAATACCACAGAACTTTGTGAACCATAAATACCCAAAATCTTACGTGTTGATTTATGTTATTCATATAAATTTTGAATAAAAGAACTCAAAACAATTGACTCTTCAAGTACAAAGATGATTTTTGTGTGTTCAGCTCTTCACAAAATGTTCAGCTGCTACAGGTGAAGGTTCATTTGGAGGGATTTTCTCCCTCAAGTTTAATTTTCTTATTGAGTTGGGAGCATTTTTTGCTACACTATTTATTTATTTATTTATTTATTTATTTATTTATTTATTTATTTTAGGTTACTCAACCATTTTTAAATTGGAATACCACAGAGCTTTGTGCACCATGAATACCCAAAAACATATGTGGCGATTTATGTTATCAATCTAAATACTGCACAAAAAAACCTCAAAACAATTGACTTTTCAATTACAAAGATGATTTTTGTGTGCTCAGCTTTTAACAAAATGTTCAGCTGCTACAGGTGAAGGTTCATTTGGAGAGATTTTTCCCTCAGTTTAATTCTCTTATTGAGTGAGGTGCCTTTTTCCCTACACTTTTTAAAAAATATTTATTTATTTATTTAAAGTCATTCAACTATTTTTAAATTGGAATACCACAGAACTTTTTGCACCACGAATATCCAAAATCATACATGGTGATTTATGTTATTAATCATAATACTGTCCAAAAGAACTCAAAACAATTGACTGTACGATTACAAAGATCATTTTCATGTGTTCAGCTTTTCACAAAACGTTCAGCTGCTACAGGTGAAGGTTCATTTGGAAGGATTCTCTCCCTCAGGGTAATTTTTTCATTGAGTGGGGAGCATTTCTTCCTACACTTAAAAATGTATTTATTTATTTATTTATTTATTTATTTATTTAAAGTTATTAAATTGTTTTGAAATTGGAACACCACCAGATTAAATTTAATCTCATGCATTAAAGTACCTTATGGAAATGATGCCCATAAATTCAAGCTCTAATCACTGTGTTATTTCAGGCTTCAATTACATGGAGATTCCCTGGGCAAGACAAGCGAAGGGCTTCCTTCCTCAGATATTCAGATTATCCAAGGAAGGGAATGGTGACAAACATCTTCATGCAGTGGGTAAATCAGGCTGCATAAACCAGATCATGAGGGATGGGACCTCACTGGGGGATGGTTTCTGAGGAGAACTGCTGACCAAGGATATCAAAGCAGCAGACTGAAAGTGAAGGAAACTTGTGGTTTCTTTATGACTCGGAGATGAATTCTTTCATCAGATCAACCACTTCTGAGAGCATCCGGTGTGTCTGACACACTCGGGGACAGCCAGGGCCCAGGCTGAGGCACTGCATGCCGGGCCTGACTCAGGAGAACATCCTTATTCAGGAAGAACATTTAATTTTAGATTTCACTCTAAGCAGATGCTCAAACCCCATTACAAATGGTGTCTGAGGATGGAAAAGGGGGTGTGTGTTCTATCCCCATCTGTCAGAGCTGGGGCAGTTCTCTGCTGTCCATGGGGCAGTTTTTCCTTTCTCTCTCCCACAGCCAATCCTCCCTCCAGGAGATCTCTGCTGTCCATGGCCACTGAGTGTCCCTGCAGGGCTGATCCAATTCCATCATCCCATGGGGAGATGCTGCGCCCAGGGCAGGAGCCAAGCATTCCTACCTGGATCCAAGCTGAGCCTGGCCCAGCACAGCAGCCTTTGCCCCCTGCACTGCCAGAGGAGCAGCTTTCTGCTGCCCTGCATGGCCAGAGGGAGCCCAGGCCCATCTGCAGCAGCCCTGGAGCTGCAGAGGAAAACTCCCCCCTTGTGCAGGATCCCTGCTGCAGCAGAACCACAGCTGGCACTGCAGGAGGGCTGAGCCCCCATGGCATGGGGCTGGGACACCACCCTGACACACAGGGGGCCAGGGCATGTTCTCACTCTGGCAGTGTTGTTTTTTCTTTTTTTGTACTACTGAATTTGTATTTTTAATATCCCTAGTAAAGAACTGTTATTCCTATTCCCGTATCTTTGCCTGAGAGCCCTTTCATTTCAAAATTATAATAATTTGGGAGAATAGGGTTTACATTTTTCATTTCAAGGGAGGCTCCTGCCTTCCTTAGCAGATACCTGGCTTTTCAAACCAAGACACTTGGTGAATTTTAAGCTTATCCTCAAAGTCAAGCACATGCTTTGGCTGCTTCCTGAATTCAAGATTGGTAGGTAAATGCAGGTGGAAATAAATGGAATTGCAGGAATTGGTGGAAGAAACAAAAATCTCAGATGGGGAGCTAATAAAATGTTAATTATTATACAGAAAGTTTCCAGAAAATGATGAGCAGGACTAGCAGAAATGTAATCTCCCACCCGAAGTCCTGGGGAACCAGCACCTCTCCAGGTCCAGCCCTGGGAGAATTACAGTTGGGGGCACAAGTAAAAGAAAAATCCATCTCTGTTTCATAAGAGCCAGGCTTATAAATTATAACTTTTTTTCTGGGAAATGCTCAAATTCAATGCAGGCTTGGATGTGGAATCAAAGAATCATTAAGGGAAAATATCTCCAAGATCAAGTCCAACCTTTGACTGAACACCACTTTATCAGCTGAGCCATAGCACTGAGTCCTCCAAAACTCTGAACTTCAAGTAAGCAAGGTCATGTATTCAGAAGAAAAACTTCAAACACTCCAATGGTAGAGTTGGAAATTCAGAGAAACATTAAGGTAAGCAAGCAAATTCATCAAAAATTTGGTATGAAAGCAGGAAATAGTCATTAGGGAATTAATAATTAGAGAACAGCCTTAAGATGAAGGAGGGCAGAGATGGATGGGATTTGGGAATTGGGAATTGTTCCCTGGCAGGGTGGGCAGGGCTGGGATGGAATTCCATCCCTGGATCCCTGGCAGTGCCCAAGGTTGGACACTGGGGCTTGGAGCAGCCTGGGACAGTGGGAGGTGTCCCTGCCATGACAGGGGTGGCACTGGGTGAACTTTAATGTCCCTTACAACCTAAATCATTCTGGGATTCTATGATTTATGGTATATCAAACATTCATAAGCAAAAAAAAAAAAAAAACCAAAAAACAAAGAAACAAAAAAAAACGAAAGCAGAATGTGTTCCCTAAAAAGGGTCACTTCAGATTTATTTTGCTCTCGAAGACAACCTGGGCTGTAGAGAACCAAAATCCACCCCTGACAGTGTGAAAGAAACACTGAGAGGATCCTCCAAGCTGTCTGTGGGTTGTCCCAAGCCAAGTGAAAATGAAGCCACCCAGGTGAGCACAAAAGCAAAGTTTATCCCCCAGCAGCTCCATGCAGGAGCCATAATTGAGCTTCTGTCTTTTGGTGAAATTTGTGATGGTTTTGTTGTCTAATCTAATAACAGCCAATCTAATATTCTACAAGGTATTGTTCTCCTTGTGAGACTCAACTTTCATGAACATCAACCTCTAGGGAAGGATGTTCCACATTGTTCTCAGCTTTGGTGGCTTCCCAGAGCTTTGCTTCATGGAATAATTACGAAGTGCAAAGATACTTGCCAGGATGAGTCAATGCTATTCTTTATCAAGTGAAATCAATCTCGAAAATAATTAAAAAACTATCACACTTTTTATCTCCAAGCAAGCAGGAAAATGTCTTTAGTTTGCCAAGACATCCAATTAGCTGAAGGAAACCAGTTTTGCCAGGTTTTGGAGAAACACATCAGGATTCTCTGGCAAAGAATGGAAACTGGTGATCAGGAAATTATTTGGGGAAGTAATCACGGAAATGACTGAAATTTATTTTAAAGGATTTCCTGGTGGGAAAGAATATTTCTGTGCTGGCACAAGGATACAAACATTTGGGAAAAACTTAGAGCAAGGTTAATGGAGGAGAGCTCAGAGTAAATGTTTTGAAGCAAACACTCTTGGAGGAGGCAGCTTTTTGTACTACAATCTCCATTTCTTTCAACCTTCAGGAAAGGTCATTGATTTAATCAAAAGCTTTTTTTTCCCCCTTTGGTCAGACTCCCAAATGCACATACCATCAAGATCTGGTGCACAGAAATAATTTGAAGCAAATCTTCTAAAAAAGGTTTTGAAGATGCCTGCCAGTAGAACATTGTGCCTCACAGCTATAATATCAGAAAAAGCCATTCAATTTAAATTAATATATTTGGCCAGACAGCTATATTAAAATTCTTGTTGTTTTTTCAGTTATAATGGTAGCCTGTGGTATGACTAGCCCCCCTCAAAAATCTGTGTAGTTATTGCCTTTCTCTTGCCTAGGGTGCATCACATGGTTTTGATTTGGACGATCTGCATCGCGCTACCTCATTAAAACAAACATTTATGCAAAACAAAGGCCGTGTATCACAGGGCAGGGCTCAGGAGCCAGCTTTGAAGGCTGCAGCCTTTCCAAGAGCATCTTCCAAAGCAGAGCTTCCTCTGGCCCAGCCCCACTTGTGCTGAACATTTGTGGATGATGTCAGCCGTGCACGGTGCCCCCCGAGCCCCCCGAGCCAACTGGGAGGCTTCAAAAGCGATGCTGGGAGCAGCTGTGGAGCAGGGAAGTGTTTGCTGGGAGAATGGTGAAGGTTTCTCCTGTTTCTCCTGTTTTTCCTGTCCCCTCTTGGAGCAGCAGCCCTGCCCTGAGGAGCTGGAGGTGCTGGACAGCTCCACTTCTCCAGGGCCACCGCCCCGGGACAGCCCTGCCCTCCTCCCAAAGGCCTCCCAGCCGCGCAGGTGGGAAAAAAAAACAGGGAAAAAGCAATGCCAGAGCATCTGTGCAGGGAAACAGGAGGGTGTGTGCTGTAGGAATTGTGTTTCCTGGGTCATCTGCAGCAACTGATTTCAGCTGAGGTTATTTTTGCCCTTAAAAATGTCAGGGTCCCTCCCACTGGAGGAGGAAAGTCCCTGACTTCAAAAAAAAAGGACATTGTGCCTTCAATTCAAAAAAAAAGGACACTGAGATGTTGGAGTAGGTCCAGAGAAGGGAATGGAGCTGGGGAAGTGGTGGAACATGAATCTGATGAGGAGAGGCCGATGGAGATGGGAAAGGGCCTCAGCCTGGAGAAAAGGAGGCTCAAGGGGGACCTCACGGCTCTGCACAGCTCCTGACAGGAGGGGCAGGGAAAAATGAGAGGAAATGGCCTCAAATGGCACAGGTCGGAGATTGGGACAGAAAATTTCCCTGGCAGAGTGGTCAGGCCTTGGGCTGAGCTGCCCAGGGAGGTTTGGAGTCACTGGAATTGTCCCATAGGATCTGGATGTGGCCTTGGGGACAGGGTTTGGGATGATGCTGTGGGGCTGGGGTGGCACAGGATGGTCCTGGAGGGCTCTTCCCACCTCAATGATTCTATGATTCTCCAAAAAGATCTTCAAATAAAAAGTTTAAATGCAGACATTACAGATGTCTGAAAGCAGGTGAAATGAAACCTAACAAAAAAATCCCTTATATATATTAATTTGTGTATACATTTTCTTTAAAAAAGCCAACAAAAACCCCCTCAAAAACAAATAAAAAACCCTCAAGTGCCAGGGTTAATGCTTTTCATCCAAATCTCCCAAACCTCCCATATGTCCAACTGCATCACTACTAATTTAACCAAGTTTACACACGGTGGAGTTTGGAAGGCCATAAAGACATTACAGAACCTTAGTGATTATCATGGTTTTGTATAATGTATTCCTCACAATAATGCTTTATCATTATGTGTCAATATATAGTAATCAATGCAGGCAAGCATTTGCATACTGAAAAAAATTATTTACTGTTTGGCATTTCTGACACTTCATAAACTCATTTTTAATCACTTATCTTCAAGAGTAAATAAACACTGCTAGTAAAAATTCAGGAGAATTTTCTACAAACTTCCTTAAAATGTGGCACAATTGGTGACTGTATTTATAATTCCATACAGAAAAGGAATTACCAGCCTGCGTGCTACCTCAACCTTCCAAAATAAGTATGGCCAATCCATACATTCTACTGTTGTAAAAAGTAAATATTTTTAGTTTTTGATGTGGCACGTTTTGAAGTGACTGATGTGAAATTATGGCAAGGCTGTGATGTTTTGGAGGCTGAGCATACAAGTGACTTTTCACTGAGTATTTATTTGTGGGAGTTCTGCACAGAATGATTCCAGAATGAGCCCTGCTGGATTTGTTTCTGGCCCATAGCTTGGACCATTTTAATCATCCATTAACAAAATCTACTACAGGAAATGCAGAGAGCTCACCAGTCCCACAGTCTTGAGTCCAGGTTTTTAAATCAATTTAGGGAGTTCAGGCTGGGGCTTGCTCAAGCAATGAATGGACTGATGCAATGTGTGAATTACTTCAAAATAATATCTGTACATATCTGTACAAATATGCAGGAAGTAACTCCATGTCCATGGATAATTATGGAAGAAAAAAAAGACAATATTTAGAACTTAAAACAGCTTGTTAAAATATACTCGAACACTTGGCCTTAAGAGCTCCACTCACCAGTTTATCTTGTCATCTCCCTCTGGATGACTCTACTATCTCTTTTTTTTTTTTTTTTAATAGACTAATTATGCTTAGAAGTGAGTAGTTAATTTCCTTTTACAAAGCTAGCAACTTGAGTTTTAAAAATACATGCTATTATCTTGCATTGAAGCCTGCCAGAATAAAACAGCAAGGAGTGATACAGTTCATCACCAACAGAAGTATATACAGAGAGCTAAAAAAAAAAGAGGGTGAGGGTTAAATCCTGTCTCTGTTAAAGCCAGGGGAGTTCAATCACTGTCTTCCTCAGCGCCTGCACTTCATCCCAGCTACTCATAACACTTTTCATATTTGATAGGGGACAATTTAAAGTGATAAATAGCAGCCAAAGTGCACGTGTGTGTGAGGAGGGGAAGATTGCAAAACAGCCTCAGTGTCGAAACTAAACTACTTCTGTCAGTTTGGAGATAGTCTGGCCTACCAGGCTAAAGCTGGGTTTAGGGGAAATATTTCTGCTTGTGCTGGTTATCTGAAACCTCCAGGCTGGTCAGGCTGGCTCCTTCTGGAGCCACCTACTCAGATATGAAGTTCAGGCTAGCCCAGATTTCAAAAGGGGCCACCAACCTTCACTCAGAAAATGAAGTTATTTCTATTCATGTGTCTATATATCAGTTGAAGATCTAGTTTCAGGCAGAAAAAAGAAGTCTCACACAGCTCTAAAACAAGTATGCTTTTTCCTCATTTCATGTTGGTAAACCTTTATTGCAAAGTTCTGAATCAGAAGCCACATTCACAATGTCTGCAGCTCTGTCCCTCTGGAATGTGCTGCAAAATTTCACCTTTGAGACCTGGTACCCATGGATGCTGAACCAACCATCACCATCATCATCATCATCAAGGTGGGAAGAGGCTTTCAGAACCATCCACTCCCAGCTTTCAAGGTAATTGTCCTACATTACTTCAATTTTATTCCCTTCAGAGAGCAGAACTCTTCAAAGCAGGGAAGTTTATTATCTTGCATTGCTTTCCTGACAGTGGGTTCATTAATGTCTACCTTTGAAACAGCAATTTCATAACCTCAGTCTCTTTAAAGGATTTATCATTTTTTGCTTATCAGGAAAACAAAAAAAAAAAACAAAAGTTTAAAGATATTTCTTAGAGAGTTTTGCTCTCAAATATAAAAATACAGAATGGATAAGAAAATATGTTTATGCTTTGGAGTAAAGCAGCCAACAGACTATTTGAGGATGGATTTCTACTGATTTGCTACCTGAAAATCAAAGTCATTAAAATGCAGGCTGACAGCAATGAAAGTTATGTAATTACAGATTCCTTCCTTTCTTTAAAGCACCTCTCCCTTCAAAAAACGTTTCCTCTGCTCCATCAAGTGAAATATTTCAGGAAACTCCTTCACAGCTTATCTCTGGAAGAGGGAGGAGTGAGATGTGTGGGTTCTGCCCACATGTGTGAAGCTGATCCTTGTCTCCCACATCCAAGGCAATTTTTAGCCAAAATGGTTTGCTGGCCCAGAGGGAATAATGGTTTCAAGTTAAAGCCACATGCAGAGCAAGACAGAGAGAAGAGATGCTACCCCCTGGCAAGCCTCTCAGATGTCTGGCTCTAAAAATACTTTTCTCATGTCTGCCATGCCAAAAACAGTAATATTAACAGTGCTGCTATTACAGCCAGCACTTCCAAAACTGCCATCTCATTAAAGTCTCTCATCCAAAACAATTTAAATGCTCTATATCTAAACCACATGAAAGTCTGTAACAGTGGGGACAGGCATTATCTGAGCTTCAACCAGCCTGGTTTGCTCATCAGAAGTAGTAAAGCATCTGAAATCACAGGCCCACTGTCCAGTTTCCTGGAAAAATGCTGTCAGCCACACACTCTCTCTCACACAGCTCCACCCAGGCTCTCACAGCCCTCATTTTTATCGTATTTTTTCAGAAAAGCCCAGCTGACGCTGTGGGAAGTCCTGCACTACCAGATCCCAGTGTTCCCATTAAACCTGCCTTGGAGAGCCTCTACTTAAGGCATGTACTTATAGGATCAGGAGAATTTGCACCATTTAAAGGCAAAAGCCATCATTTTGGAGCTGCTGGTTCATTTCTTCAGTTTGAGATTTCCCTCTGCTGTGAAGGGCAATGGATGCCAGGCCTGACCCTACAGCTCTGACTCGAACATCCCACAGATTTAAAGAGGGGCATGAAAAAAGAAATTCCTTTCAGAAACTTTCACAAAGGAAAATTATTAACTTGATTTATCTTATATTCCATCAAGAAGCTTTGATCTCTAGCACTGGACATCCAACAGGATGTCAGGAGGATGCACCAGGCTCTTCTTAGCAGCGCCAAGCAATGGCCCCAGAGCCACGGGCAGGGCCTGAGCCCAGCAATTCCCCTCACAGGAGGCACAACTTCTGCCCTGGGCAGTGCCCAGCCCTGAGCAGAGCCCAGAGGGGCTCTGGGGGCTCCTCCTGGGGACATTCCAGAGCCATCTGGACCCAGCCCTGTGCCCTGTGCTCTGGGATGGCCCTGCTGGAGCAGGGAGGTGGCACCAGGGACCCTCTGTGGGCCTTCCCAGGCTCCCCCATTCAGTGATTTTGTATTGTTTATCTCAGAAAAGTTTCTGGTGTTTCTTTGTTTTTAACTTCTGCATCTACATGGCATCTCTTTCCCTGATAAATTCATCCTCCTAAAGGATGCATGAAGTGGGAGAATACTTCTGCCTTCTTTGCTGGCCAGGTGCCATCTCCTCACTGCATAGGTGACTGAAGTAGGGAGACCTCAGGATGGAGCAGGCAATTGGAAGAGATGTGTGTCTGGCTGAAAATCAACAACTGAGGAGAGGAGAGAGGCCTCATGAGGGTACTTGGACTGCCCAGGTGGATCAGAGGACACTGAGGGCAGAACTCCCTGGGATCTGCAGCTCCTCCTAAGGGACAGCTCTGAGCTCTGGGACAGGGACAGCACCCAGGGAGCAGCTGGAGCTGGGCCAGGGCAGATTTAGGTTGGATTTTAGGGAAAGGTTTTTCCCCAGAGGGTGATGGCACTGCCCGACTCCCCACGTAATGGGCACAGCCCTGAGGCTGCCAGAGCTCCAGGAGCCTTTGGGCAGGGATGCCCAGGGTGGGATTGTTGGGGTCTGGGTAGGGCAGGGCTGGGACTGGGTGATCCCCGTGGGTCATTCCAACTCAGGATATTCCTTATTTCTATGGAACAGAGACCACCTGGGTTGTTACCTCCCCCTGATAATCCAAAACCAAACTTGCTTTGTCTTCCCCTCATCCTGAAGAGGGAAGGGGGAGGAGCCTGCCCAGGCTGCAGTTCTGTTCATACCTGGTTTACTCACACTGGCTGGGCCTCCCATGACCAATATCATCACTATTTCCAAAAATTTGCAGAGTGGTCCCAGTTCTTCAGACTTTTCCAGAGGCTGCAGGGACGTGGCAACCATTTCCTCTGAGTGGTTGCCACATCTTCCCCCAGCACTGTCTGTGCTTCAGCCAGGAGTGAAGAGACTCCTATAAAAATTGTCTGAAAAGCACTCAGGGTTTGCTTCAGGATAAAAGCTGCAGCTCCTCACCATATGGTGCAAATGGCCAGGAATAAAGAACCTCCTTGTCAGGAAAAGCTAAAACCTGCCAGAGGCACAGAGATCCTAGCTAGGAATGATACCATCAGCCTTGGTTGGAGGATTGTGCACCTGGACCTATATTAAAGGACATTTTTTGTCATGGAGAAAAAAAAGATAAAATTATTTAATTTCTAGGGAGAACCAAGCAGACACAAAGTGTTAAAGTAAAACATTTCATTGAGCTCCTAAAGAGACAGGATTAAATGTATTTTTAAAATTATATGAAATTCTACAAGTACTGGTGAAAGGAAAATTAACATACAGAAGAGAATTCTGAAACTTTAAAAAATCACAGTCCCATGAGAGACTTTTCCCTCCTATCTCACACAGAAAACATTAAAAAATAAAGTAGTAAACTGTAAATCCAAATTGCTAATCCCTGCACCTCTGAAACCTTTAACTGGGTGCTAAAACTACCATTTGAAACATTTGGACAGGGACCAAATCATTCTCTACCTAACATATTTTGTAAAACTTTTATTCCATCTGATCCATGCTTATAAAGTTGGCAGATGAATTTTATTTTAAGTCTAAGGGAATTCTTCAAAGCTGTGAATGCCCCTTTCCACTACAGAATCAAGAAGCAGCAATGTATGCAAATCCTTTAGAGGTATTATCTTTACCTTAGCTGCCCAAAAATTCAACATCTAGATTAGAATTATTGTCTAGGCTCCTTTAAAATCTGTTTTAAAGTTGGATTAAATACCCTTAGGATATGCCAATATTTCCATGAGCTCTCAGGACAGGTTTAGCTCTCACACTTAGGGGAGATGGATCTTGATCCTAAAGACATAAAGTCTCTTTCCAGTAGTACCAAGGACAAATGATCCAAATCTCAGCCCAAGAGCACAAACCCCGTGGGCTGCAGAGAGAAAAACAAGCAGGGTGGGACTGCCTGGGCTAAAGCTGGGATGGGACAATGAACTGCAAGATGCAAATGGAGCAGAACTGATCCCAGGGACAGACCCCGTGCCCGGCCGTGCATTTTGGGGCCATTTGGGTTCATCTTGGGTGCAGCCCTGGCTGGGCTCTTGTGCTGCCCAAGGTGCATCCATGGAGGAGATGCTTTGAATAAATCCCTGCTTTATTCAGGGATTTAGCTATGTCCAGCCTCTGCTCTGGGTCAGCCTGCACAAGGCATCAGTTGATCTCCAGAGATCCCTTCCAACCTCAAGTAATTTGGGATTCTGTGACAGTCCTGGCATCAAATTCAGAGCACAGCCTCATCTGCAGGATACACCAGGAAGGAGAAATAATCAGAGATGGGAAGGCAGAAAACACAAAAAAATCCTACAAAGCACAGGGCAGTCAGTGCAGCTCCTGGTGTGGATGAACTCACAGCACCCTGGGATCTCACTGACATAAGTGAGAAATCAGCTTGGCTCCCTCTGCTCCACCTGGTACTGATGGAAACTCTGAATGAAGCATGTGGCCACTGCTTTGTGCAGCTCCCCAAGTGCTGAGGGAGAGCTGAGGAAGCTGTAACGAGGAGTTGGCTCATCCACATCATCAGTTCAAATCCAGCTCAGCAGACAGGTCAGCCTATTTAGCAGCAGGTTTAGGCCAGGTCCCAGAAAACAAGGTGTTGTCCACACCTCAGGTGACAGCTATGTCTTGGCTGTAAAGGACAGGAAAGGAAAGGAAAGGAAAAGGCTTCCTTGAGGGACAGGGACCAAACCATTCTGTCACCCTGCAGTGAATGTCTGAGGCTGTGCCTGAAGGCACTGATGTGATGGAAATGATGCTCACACAGATCCCTCCTGCACCACACTGCTCTCCCAGGCCAGAGGGATCATCAGACCCTCCCCAGTGCCCACTCCACAAGTAAATGCAGCCATGGAACCTGGGCAGAAATTTCACTGTCTAACACAACAACTTGCAGAGGCCACAGCCAACCCTGAGGCTCCCTCTAAGCATTTTTCCAAGGACACCACTTGATGGTAGGGCCAGACACCTTTGTTGTCATACCACTGACATTTCCTTGGTGACATTTCCTTGGCCAGGAGAGACTTACAAAATGGATTTCTAAGACATCACTGACCACCCACTCTTCTGTGTTTTGTTTTTATATTTCATTTATTTCTTTCTGGAATCTGTTCAGCCTGGAAAGGAGCCCCAGCTGAGAGGGGCCCTCAGCCCTGGCTGTCCCCTGTCTGTCCCTGTGTCTGTCCCTGTGTGCAGAGCTCAGAGCAGGCCCAGGCTCTGCTCCAGGCCCAGCAATGGCCCCAGAGCCACGGGCAGGGCCTGAGCCCAGCAATTCCCCTCACAGGAGGCACAACTTCTGCCCTGGGCAGTGCCCAGCCCTGAGCAGAGCCCAGAGGGGCTCTGGGGGCTCCTCCCTGGGGACATTCCAGAGCCATCTGGACCCAGCCCTGTGCCCTGTGCTCTGGGATGGCCCTGCTGGAGGTGGCACAGGTGACCCTCTGTGGTCCCTTTACCCATTCTCTGTGATTCTAATACAAATCAAACCCCCCAAGCATTTTTACTCCATCAGAGCAGCTCCAAAAGCTGATTATGGTATTAATTACCTCCCTGCCATTTGTCAGCCACTGAACCACATGGATCACTGCCTGGCCCAGACAGAATACAAGTGTACCACAAGCTTAGGACTTTGTGCAGAAAAACTTTTAAGAAGGTTATCAAAGAGAAATGGTTGTCATAGGATGCACGTTCATATTTCACTATAAATTAGAACCTGATAAGCAGAGAGCCAGAGATCAGTTTTCAGCATGGGAGAAGATTAATGCAGTGTCTCAAAAGTGCTTTTCAGTGATTTTTAATTGTAGTGATAGTTATTCAATGGCACAGATTTTTTTTGACATTGTTTTCTCAGATGAATATGTCAGAGCATGATGCTTTCTGCTTGGCTTGGAGAAACATTCTGTATTTCCTTCAGTTTGTCCTGAATAACCTAAAAAATACATGACCATGGATATAATCTCCAATCTGATGGGGGTCTCACTTCCTGTCTTCCAGCTCATTACCAAATGGATTAAACAACACCTGATTTGGGATGTTATTTGAGGCATCCTGCTACTGGTCTTGAGTGCCAGCCTGAAAAATTATTTTTGACTAATTTTTTTCATGGTTTTTCCTTGTTATTTTTTCTTGTTCCTTTCCTATCCATTTTTAATGGCTGACCAAATGTCCCTTTTTCTTTAGACAAGAAAGTTTTTTGAGCTGATTTTTTTTTAAAAATAAACCCGCTCTTTCAAATTTGCATTTTTTTTTGTGCGACCTAAAAACTGTGCTATAACAAAGACTTCCAATTTTCATTTAGAAAATACATCCCACTTCATACGGTTGATGGAGGAGGTGTATTTATAACTTTGCCATTGTTTATTATTACGACTGGCTAGGTGTTATTTTTGCCCTGCAGTAAGGCTTGGAGGTGCTTCCCAGCTCTGCTCTCCTGTTTGTTTTTAGAAGTAAGTACAAAGACTGTCACTCTTAAGTTCCCCACTTCCCCTGAGTCCATACATTTGTGTTGTGAGCAGCTCAGGCACTTCATTCTTCAGGCCTTTCAAAACCCCTGGATTAATACCATTAGGTCTGGGTAACTTGTTGCTATTTAATTTATCAGTGTGTTCCAGCACCTCGTCTGTTGATCCTGGCAACAGAAGCAAAATGCTTGAAGGGCGCCTCTAGAGCAGATATCTAAAGAAAAGTCACACACACATCCCTAAAAAAACTCCTCCTTCCAGCAGCCAGAATTGGAGATTAGAGCCTCGTTCATGGATGTGAGCCACACCAAACCAAATGGGGGATCCAAATAACTCGGGTCTTTCTGCTGCTGAATGTGCAGTACCACGTCAAGGCTCTGTATAATTAGCACAATTCATAACAGATTTGTTTTTTCTCCCGAGTAGTAAACATTCTCATGCTTTATTCAGCTGAGGTGGCTGCTGCTCTGCTCCCAGCTGTGTGTGTGTGCAGGCACACGTACCCCAGAGGCTGAGCATGATGTGCTGCAGCTGAGAGACAAACCTGATCCACAGCGCAGAATAATGGAATCACAGAACCATCCATGGTGGGAAACACCTCCAAAATCATCAAGCCCAACCTGTGACCATCCCCACCTTGGCAAACAGAGCACTGGTGTCATGTCTAGGTGTTCCTTGGGTCTCCAAACCTCCCTGGGCAGCCCCTGCCAAGGCCTGAGCTCCCTTTCCATGGGCAAATTCCTGCTGCTGGCCAAGCTGAGCCTGCCCTGGCCCAGCCTGAGGCCGTTCCCTCTGCTCCTGTCCCTGTTCCCTGGGAGCACAGCGCGACCCCCCTCGCTGTGCCCTCCTGGCAGGGACTTGTGCAGAGCCACAAGGGCCCCCTGAGCCTCCTTTGCTCCAGCCTCAGCCCCTTCCCAGCTCCTCAGGGATTCTCCAGCCCCTTCCCAGCTCCTCAGGGATTCTCCAGTCCCTTCCCAGCTCCGTTCCCTGCCCTGGACACGCTCCAGCCCCTCCAGGGCTCTCCTGCAGGAGCAGAACTGGGCCCAGCACAGAGAGACAATCCCTGCCCTGCTCCTGCTGCACACACAATTCCTCATCCAGCACAGCTGCAAGGGGCCTCTTGCCCCCCTGGGCACCCCTGGGCTCGTGCCCAGCCCCTGTCACCAGCACCCCCACGTCCAAACCATGTTCCAGAAGGACTCTTGGGGACACAATCACCATCACTCAGGGGAGATCATCCCAAAAGCACCTACTCAATCTTTACCTTAACTCAATCCCAAAGAGCAGGCTCAGCACTGCTGGCCACATCTGCCGCCTCCTTACCCTAAAACTGTGGCACTAAGAACAAACTGAGGAGCTGGCCATGCCTGGACACCTCTGCTGACACGAAGCAGCCTGGAGACAGATGAACCAGGGAGGGAGCTGACCTGACAGCAGCCCCTCAGCCCTCTCCCCCCATCCCAGCATTACTAGGGCTGCAATGGGATCCATGTGTGACCGCCCCACATGTGCACGGCGCTTCCTGCGCTCCCAGCCCTGCCGGGGCTGGGCTGAAATGACAGCATTTTATTTTATAAATCTGCTGCCAGAGGCCTGCAAAGGCTGGGCTAATTCTGGACACCTGCAGGGTCCATTCAGGGAGCAGCCAGTCAGGAAAAAAGCAGGAAAAGCACCGGGAAGAAGAAGAACAGCACCAGCCCCCAAGATGGGAGTGCTGGGAGCAAGGAAAGCTGCTCCCTACATTTGCTTTGGAGCATCTTTTTTGAGACCAGACAGAAATCCCATTAAATTTGGGGTTTGTTTGAGCTGTATGAGCACATGCCATGGTGGGGGGGCTGCAGGTCACACTGCCCAGGCAGGAAGCAGTGACCAACTCCCAGGTTCCACAAAAACTCTGGGATTTGGTTCCTTTCTACCTTGAGCAAATTAAACCAAGCACAGCCAAAAACAAAGAGGGGGGGAGGATCAAATTTGTGCTATAGCAAACCAACAGAAATGCTTTCTCCAAAGCCTGCCTGGTAGATTTAATACGACTGGGTTTTGGAGGCTATCTATAATTTTCATTTGGCATGAATATAAATCAAAAAAATCCCTTGATCCCAAGAAGGCACTGAGGAGACTCAGTCAAGATTTCAGAAGGGATGTGCTCCTCAACTTGGAAAGTTGGCAGATGATTTAATTTTGTTAGCAAATTTGACAGCGCCGTAGGAATTTTCCTCAATCAAAGAGCCCTTTCATAGGCTTCCCTACCCAATCCTCAATCCAGTGTCTAAGAATAACATCCAGCCCTCATTAATTAATGATATCAGTCCCAATAATGTCAGATTGCCTCAGAGGCCTTGCCGGGAGGGATGAATCACACCCGGCCAGCTCCAAGGCTCTCCCTCTGACAAACTCCAGCGTGTGAGGATGGAAAGCTCAGCCTGGAAATCTCTCACCCACGGAGCCCCAGCAGCCCTCACCCTGTCTGAGGTATGTGGGGCACTTGGAGATGCCACCTGACTGTATCAGGAAGGAAAATATTATTTTCACCCTGGTTAAATGGTGTGAACCTCCCCATGCACTTTGCGTAGTGGATGCAAGAAAGGACTGCAGAGGTCCACTCAGTTTTGGGATTTCCAGCAGAGTCAAGATCCAGCAGCAAAATACCACTAAGAAATCTCTATCTGTGATTCTGGCTTTTACCAAAACTACAAACTGAGATTTCTCACAAGCCCTACTCAGCTGATCCTATTCCAACTCAGGAAAAGGCACACCAGCTGTCTCTGTAAATGTACAATTTTACTGAAGCCATGATCATGTATGAAAACATCCAGACTGCTTCCAGAGTGCTCTGTCCTAATATTGACATAAAATTGCCTCATTTCTATTTGCAACGTGATTGCAAATCCATGATTGGAGTTTTCATGTGCAACAGCTGAAAGCAGTGACTCCAGATCAGTCATGACTGTGAAATTGGGTAATATTTGTGTATCACCATCTCTTCACATCAGTGTTGCATTCCTGGGCCTCATGAAAGATCTTCGGGCAAGAACAATCACATTGTTTAACGCATTCACATAAATATTTATCCACAGATATTCTCCCTTTCCCTTCACAGCGGCCAGGGCTGGCCAGGCACAAACCTCATCCCCGGTGTCCCACGGAACCCCCCAATCCTGCCACGATGACCAGCCCAGGGTTGAGCCTGGCTCAACCCAAACACAAGCTCAGCAGAAAGGCACATGTGGCCCTGGTTGTGGGATGCTGGTCACAGAGGTGAAGTGTCAGGCAGACAAAGCTGGGACTTGTCTTTTTTTTTTGTGCAGTGTTTGTTTATCTGCCGCACACGTCGTGCCCGGTAACACGAAGCCACCAGTTTCAGGTTACAAATATACCATAAATGCCATAAGTGATTTATTTTTCTGCCGCGCCTGGGAAAGCAAATTTGGCATTTTTTAAAAAAAAATCTTAACTTGACGCTGATGTATTCTGATTGCCACTGCAAATATAGATGTTTTTGTTATGCACAAGTACTGTTTTGATGTGATGGCCAAAGCTCTCAAAGGGTTGGATTCGGAGAGATTGAGCATTGAGAAAGATCCATCAGATTTTGGGACCCCCGCCACAAACAATTTTCAGTTCAGTAGGACTGGTCTGAGAACAACTTTAATGTGCTTTTTACTCTGAGGCATGTTGGTTCTAAAAGCCACTGACAAGTTTCACACACAAACATTTATGTTTGGAGGAAGCACTGCCAAGCAAGCCTGTAAAAACCATTAAATCTAAAATTTGTTATTTCGCCAAAGCATTCTGAAAAATCACACAGAGAGGCTGCATTTTGCAAAACCTGGAGAGGTTAATTTCACCCCTGAAATGTGATTTCTTTTTAAATCCTCTTTTCCTCCGTACTCCTGCCATAGGATCCACCCCAACATCTGGAGAGCAGAATCCAGGCTGACAGACTAACGCACATGTGGAGCAGTGTGTTTGCTCCTTTGCTGCTTCTCAGGACAGACACATTGTCTCCCTCTCCTTCTGTCTGTCCCCTCCTTTTCTTTCCCTCATTTTTTATTTTTTTTTCACCCTTCCTTTAATAAGGCTCCACATGTCTTGCAGCTCTGCGCTGCGAATGTGACCAGGATGTGATATTGCCTTGCACCAACACACAACGTCTGGCTTAGGTGATACCAAGTTACTGCCCTGGCTTTGAATGCCTGCAAGGTTATTAACCAGCACATCTGGCTCTCTCCCTAGGAGGGTGAGTTCTGCAGTGCCCCAGGAATTTCTTTCATACACCACTTTTATTAGCTTTTCAAAAGAATAAGGATTACCACTGGAAGGGAAGACTTAGGTCGTTTGCAAACATATTGGTCGCCAACCTGCTTGCCATGTTTGAAAAGCAACAATAACCACAACTCATTATTTGATTTTCAGAAGTAATCCTCCTTCATTTTAGCACATTATTACTGCTCTTGGTCTGCATTAATGCAAAAAATGGCTGGTGATTTGTGATAAATAGAATTAAAAAAAAAAAAAAAGACATTACAGAAAGCCACAAGGATAACTTAGTTTGGAAATACAGCCCCCAAAACATTAATTTCTAATCCTATTTTTCCTGCAGACCTCACTCCATGATCACAGAAAGGGAAGAGAAATGTGTTTCAAGATTAATCAAAAGAGAGAAGCGCACGTGTAGCTC
The DNA here is from genome assembly GCA_024362935.1 of Setophaga petechia. NCBI lineage: Eukaryota > Metazoa > Chordata > Aves > Passeriformes > Parulidae > Setophaga > Setophaga petechia. Next base: position 944,617 of record JANCRA010000121.1, on the reverse strand, counting down.
CAGAGAGCAAATTTATCTCCTTTGCCCACACATGGAAGTTGCACAGGACGTGAAGTCTGAATGCACAAGTGATATTACTGTAATTTCCCATCTGGACATCCCTATTTCAGTAATGCCAGAGAGGCCTTTTCTGGTTTCATTTATTTCACTTCCGAAGCAGTTTAAAACAAACGGGAAAACTGCAAAAAAAAAAAAAAAAATCCATGTGGGGTTGTTACAGAGGGAGCTCCCCAGGGCTTTCCTTCTACCTGCCCAGCAAAGTTCAATGCTCTTGGCCAAAGTTCTCCTGAAAAAAACTCTGGAAACACCTGCCCAGCTCCCTGCCTGCCTCCCAACCCACCTGGAACTCCATTTCCCACCACCTGCCACTGCTGAGCACACTTCAAGCGCAATATTCACCATGCAGAATTAAGCAAGACTAGAAAAATAAAATAAAAAATTGCTGGACTTGCTAATTAATCTCCTTCTGAAGCCACATGAGGCCAGATTTTCGGAAGCTGTCGGCACTCAGCAGCTCCCATTGTTCCAAGTGGGAGCTGTTTGGCACTCCCAGCTTTTGAAGGGCTGCTCCTCCACGTAGGTGTTTAAATGGGAACCCTGCTCTCCACTAACCTTTCACAATTGCTTTTGGCCAGGCTGATCCTCCAGAAATATCCCAAAGAGCGGTGCAAGCACTCACAGAAAAAGTCTATTTTAAAACTAAGCATAAATAGCCCATACTCCTCCAGCCAGGGAGAAGAAATAACATTCTGTGATTTCCCTAACCAAGGGAGACAGCCAGGCAAAAAGTTCACCAACTCCACTAAATTCATACAATGAAAACAAAACAAAGATTCCTAATTATGCAAATGAAAACAGTGAATGTTTTCAAGAATGTCACAACCTTACGTGGGGATTTCTGCCAAACGGAGCAAGAATTTAAATCCATCAGATAAAATCTTGATTTCTTTAGATTAATATCCAAACAAAAGGCATGCCTGGTTGAAACTCTAACCATAAATTCTAGTATCAGATAAATTACAGCCAAGAGAACATAAAGATCTTCTCACCTCCTCAGGTTTGAAATCTTCTGAAAAGCCCACCTTGGCAGCCTTAGACTTGGCATAATTCACTCCAGCCTTCAAAAGAGCCACGACTCGTTTGGTCCACTAAGGCTCATGGAAATCCTTACAGGGATTTTTGTTGTGCCTGCCTATAAATTGCATTGTCTTCTAAAGGCTTCCTGTCCTGCAAACAGAGGCACCAGCACAGAGATTCAACTGAGATTGTTTTCCCCTTCTTCTGCTGCTTTTATTTAACACAAAAAAAAAAAAAAAAAAAAGGAGGGGGGGGAGAGAGAGAGAACTGGTAGAAGTTCCTTACAGGAGTTGGAAGAGGACATCTGCAGGCAATTTAACATGAGGGTTTGTTTCTGTGTCAGCTGGCAACCCCTGGATAACTCTGTCATGTAACTTATATGCTAAAACATGATGTAGGACAACCAGTGAGACTGGGTAAATATGGCAGCACATCAGTTTTATGTGATTAAGATTTATACTTTTTTGAAGGGATCAGCCTTGCCATAAACTCTGAAAAACAAATACAACCCTGGAGCTGTGACAGTCCTGTCCCACCCTGATCTTCAAACCCACCTTTTGCTGCAGCCCAGGAACAGAAAACAAAAAAAGGGTTTTTTCAGGTGAAGATGGGAATTTTTCCATTCCCTCCCAGTTCAGGAGTGATCCAGCAGAATGTGCAAGGGCTCAGGCAAACCCGAGGCTGAGCCCACAGTTTGTGCCTCAGTTCTCTGCTCCCTGCCCATTCCAAAAGGAACACACACCAGCACCCAAAGGGAGCTCTGGAGATAACCCAGCTCTCCAAATTTCCCCACCCCATGTGTTTAACTTCCTCCCAGCCAGAAGAATCTGGTCAAGTGAGGAAAGCTCATCCATCCTGGTTCCACTTCTGCTCTTGCATCAGATCTTACGTATTTTGACATTTATAGCCATGCATTTCAACTGAGGCCCTGATTAGATTCAATTGGTAAAATTACCTTCCTCCTTCTCCCTCCCTTCCTCCCCCCTCCTCTTTGTGTGTGCACACACTTTGGTTTAGATTATTAGTCATTTAAAAATCAATCTTGCAGTTAAATGTTTAATGGCATAATTGCTCCCGTTGCCTAAATTTGTTTAGTTTGTGCTTTATTAGCATGTAATAACTGAAAGTGTATTTTCCTCTGTCTCAGTTAATAACATCTCTGCCATGGCTGAGGTGCTGTGAGCTGGCTGCCTGCAGCTCTGGGACAGCTCTGGGGGAACTGGAGAGATTTTCTGAAGCTTTAACTTAGGAGGCAGTGGCTCCCCTTAACTCAGCTGGGGTTTTAAACAATTTTTTGAGGGGTTTTAAACAATTTTTTGTTCATTCTCAGTTCGTTTTGAGGGCTTTTTAGTGCAACTATTGGGCAGGGAAGCTCTGTTGTCCCAGACCTAGACATGTGTGCCAGCTGTGTCACAAAGGATGGGTGAGGATGGGTAAGGGGACCACAGAGGGTCCCTGGTGCCACCTCCCTGCTCCAGCAGGGCCATCCCAGAGCACAGGGCACAGGGCTGGTCCAGATGGCTCTGGAATACCCCAGGGAGGAGCCCCCAGAGCCCCTGTGGTCTCTGCTCAGGGCTGGGCACTGCCCAGGGCAGAAGTTGTGCCTCCTGTGAGGGGAATTGCTGGGCTCAGGCCCTGCCCGTGGCTCTGGGGCCATTGCTGGGCCTGGAGCAGAGCCTGGGCCTGCTCTGAGCTCTGCACACAGGGCCAGGCACAGGGCCAGACACAGGGACAGACACAGGGACAGTCAGGGACAGACACAGGGACAGACACAGGGACAGCCAGGGACAGCCAGGGACAGACACAGGGACAGCCAGGGACAGACACAGGGACAGGCACAGGGACAGGCAGGGACAGACAGGGCTGAAGGCCCCTCTCAGCTGGGGCTCCTCTCCAGGCTGAACACTCCATCTAACAAACAGCTAAACACAAGTCCCCATGGAAAGAGGGGAAGGACAAAGGTGCTTCCCAAGGAAAATTAACACCTTCCTAATACAGGTCTCCCCTTCTTTAAAAAGGAACCCCAGATACTGCTGAAAGTAATTGAATTCTTTGGGAAGGAAGGATCTTGAAGCCCATCCAGTTCCAACCATGGGCAGGGACATTTTTCACTATCCCAGTTGCTCCAAGCTACATCCAACCCAGCCTTGAGTATTTCCAGGAATTGGGCAGCCACAGCTTCTCTGGGCAACCTGTGCCAGGATTTCTGCCCTATTATTCACAATTTTGGCATGCCAGCTTTCTGGGATCTTGGAAAATCTCTCTATGTGACCAAGAGAGAAACCTGTGTCAGCCCACCCTGGAAGGCTCACAGCACACCTCAGATTTACCTCCCTCCTTCCCAGTGTAATTTGAATTTGCAATAGCAGGTTACAGTGTCCTACCAAACATTTACTGCCTTTCAAGGAGGTGATAATGACTGCCAGCAAGTTTATCTCTTTGATCCAAGGCAATCACAGATGATATGGAATATACAACACACATGCCAAACACTCTTTTAAGCCTCAGCAGCAGAAACAATTGATCCCTTCCATGTCACAAAAAAAAAAAAAAATCCAAAACACTGAAAGCAACAGAAGCATGGGCCTAGAGGTGTAGAAGAGTAGGGTTAGATGGGATATTAGGAAAAAATAATTTCCTGTGAGGATGGGCAGGCCCTGGCACAGGTGCCCAGAGCAGCTGTGGCTGCCCCTGGATCCCTGGCAGTGCCCAAGGCCAGGTTGGACATTGGGGCTTGGAGCAGCCTGGGACAGGGGAAGGTGTCCCTGCCATGGCAGGGGTGGCACTGGATGGTTTTTAAGGTCCTTTCTAACCCAAAACATTCTGGGATTTTATATCTCACAGTAAAAGTCACCCATATTAGTTGAATTTAAATATTGCTGTCAATCTGGAGGGCAACATTTGGGGTTTATAGGTTGTTAGGCAGCAAAAAGCTGAATTTCTGAGGAGGATGTGGAAGTGAAGAAAGCACTATAGAGCCTCTGGGAAACAGAACTCACTGGCCACACAGACATGGGATTTTAGGGGCACAGCAGTTACCCTTCCTGCTCTTCTAGGTGAGGACAAGATATACTTTTCTGATAAATAAACAAAATTGCATCAGGAAAACACATATTGCAAAGAATCAGTTTCTCTTTCTAATTAAACATGTATGGAAATATCTAAATATTCCCTACTGACTTGAGCTAAGGAAGATTTTCCACAACAAGAATTTGAATTGTCTTGAGAAAGAACACTGGGAGTCTGAAAATATCCCACAGAACAACAGGGAAAGACTTATGGCAAATGATAAAATAGCAAGTTGGTGAAAGGTATCTAATCAAATGCCCATAACTGTTTATGAGGTAATGTCTGCATTAACAATCTAAAGAAGGGGATAAAACAACACATCAGCCAAAGATACTGCACCCCAAAGACAACTTTGGGACACCAACAGGATTGGGGAAATAATCCAAAAGGGTCTTGAGGAGATAAGAACAAGGGTAGGAAATAATGAAGTAAAAATTCAGATTCTAAGAGGATGGGGCTTAGAACAAGTTGAAACATGAGATTTTCTAAAAAGGGAGGGAAGAGAGAGAGGAGGAGGAGGGAGAGTGAAGAGAGAGAAGAAATGAATTTTGGAACAGATGAAGCACATCACCAAGTCCAAGAGAATCATTTATCCCTGGGCTGCTGGAGCAGCAGCTCCTGGAAAATGCCTTTCAGCCCTACAAGGCATTACCAGAAGTGTAACAAAGTGGTCATTTATGACCCCATTTGTGACCAAACAAGCAGGACAGCTGAAAGCAGGGCTGGATGCAGAGCTGAGGGCTGAAGCTGCCTCATCCCCACCACCCAAAATAGACCTGAGCAGAAGTGATGTGCTTGGCAACCTCCCCTCAGCTCTCCCTATAAATCTCCCTCTTTAGGAAGGTGAGGAAGAGCAAAGTCCGTGTGAAATTAAGGAGTTTGAATCCATACAGAGTAGCTGAGTATGAGCAAATGCTTCACAATAACAAGTCATGGGGAATCATCCCTCAGAAAAAGTGAAAAATGACCTCTTGCTTGGGATATCTGTGGCCAGATGAAGGCAAAATACAAATGCAGTGTACATTAAACATACAGTAAGTATGTAATCTCTGTAAGTAAGTAAGCAATCTCTGACTTGCTCAGAGATAATCTCCACACATCTTCAGCATTTGCTCTGCAGATCTGTGTGAGGATAGTCCAGGGCAGGTGGTTTCTGTACCAGTTTCCAAAGAAGAAGGACACAGTCCTTTAGAGAGTCCCAAGGCTGCTCCAGAGCCAGACTGCCTTGCATCCCTTCCCTTCAGTGATCTCAGTGAAGCCACACACAGAAATGACAGCCTTGGAGGCACAAAACAGCAGTGGGCACTTGGGCTCATTGGGTTTTCAGAAACTGCTATGGAATAATTCTTTTATTCCTTCTAAGAAACCAGGTTTTCATTCATTGTAGTATCAGGAACAGCTTCCAGATTTGACAACCCAAAATCTGACAGATTCAGAGGCAACAACCTCAGTTACATCCACAGAACAAATGAGGTTGTACAGACACAGAGCAGCTGAGCTTGGCTTGAAATGTTTGATGCCCTTAGAGGATTTTGGATTTGCTGAACCCATATGCCAGGGTGGGCAGGACCTAAAGAGGGGACAAATATTTTGGCAGTGGGCTTGAGAGACCTTTACAGACTGAGATTTGGGAGCGCTCAGTCCCACTCCAGAGCAGAGCAATAGGAACAGGAGGATCTTCTTTCTCAGCATCCCCAAAGCAGAACAGGTTTTGTTCCTTTTCCAGTTTGTTTTGCCCATCTTTCCCAGCTTCTCCTCATAGCTTCTCCCCACCCTCAGCTTCCCACCCTTGCTCTGCTTTCCAAAACCATCCATTTTATGATCTCTACCTATCACCAGTGGAAATGTCCAGACTTTTAAGTGTCTGGCAGACTGCAGAAATGAGATTTAAACACGTCTGACTCCGTGTAACAAAGGGTTTGTGTAAAGCACATCTATCAGCCAGAGCTCTGAAAATGCATTTGGTACTCTTTAGTTTGCTCTTTCCTGCTTATGAAGAAGATAATTTTTGTTTAAAAATGGCTCCACTTAAGGAATTATCCATGCCATTAGTCCCTATAACAATAGAGATTAAAGTCTCTAGACCATCCCTATCAAAATAACATACTCCTCTTTGAACATGTCATTAACACTGTTTTCCATCTGGTTGTTGGCAGCAATCTTGGATTTGCTCCGAATTGCTGAAAGTTCATCAATTATAGCACACAGAAGCCATTATCTCTCTTTTCCTTTAGCAAGGAGGTATATTTGCTCAGGCAGACAGAAGAGGTAGAGGTTCAAGAGCAAAGGAAAAAAAATAAAAAGCAGGAAGAATTTACTCACTGGAACTCTATGGCAATCATTTGGTTACCATCCAGAATTTTAAGCTGCTGAGAAGTGAATCACAATTTCTGCCTAGGAGGGAATCTAGAGTTCAAATCCAGTAGTGATTCTGGCATTATTACAGGTAACTGATGTGTGCTGACACAGGAGGGAAATGGAACAGCAAATCTAAATCCTGGCAGTGTGGGAGCTCTGGATGAGCACGGGAGGGGAGGGAGGAGTGCCACCCACATCCACATAAACTCTCTTTATAAACTCATCCATGGCAAACTTTATTTTCTGAGGACACAGAGTAAGCTCTGGTGATCATTCAAACAAGATTTAGGGGCTCTAATCCAGCACAAGGAAAAGGAAGAACAGTGAAACTCAAACTGTGGCTTTACCCTGTCAGTACTACAACAGGGGAAGAGCTTTTGAAGTTTCACCAGAATAATGAATGAAGTCCAGAGTGAGAGGTAAGAAAAGGGGATGGAGCTACAACTGTTCAGCTTTGGGGGCTGCTGATACTAAAACCTTTTCACATCCATCATGAAGCAGGCAGCAATTATCCCCGAGCTGCCAGGCCCCAGTTTGCAGCCCAGGAAACGTCCAGGAGCTCATTCACCTCCATGCCCTGGGGCTAAAGGCACCTTTTCTCCCAGTGAGAGGCCACTGCAGGACTTCTGCCCATGGGCTCATCACCATTCACACCTGCAGGAGGGCTGGCTCATTGGTCAGCAGCAGATATTCCACATTTTCTGGAAGGGATAGGAGCATGTTATCACCTGGTGGCAGGCTGGGATCCAGCAGAACTCCATGCTGAACATGGATCACCTCCTCATCCAGGCTGCAGTGGGTCTCAGTTTACCTCACCTGGGGCTTTGGGCCAAGCTCTTTGTATCCTTGGCTTGGATTTCCATGCTCTCACTCCCAGCTGAGCTGCCCAAATATCACTTCATAAGCAGTTAAAGAAGTGCTTTCTTTAGCCATGCAAAGAATCCACAAGGAGCAGGTTTCTGGCTCAGGCAAGACCCCACAAAGAGGTGGGGGTAAAAGCCTGCCTTTATCCTCCTTATCCTGGAGAACATATTATTATTATTATTATTATTATTATTATTATTATTATTATTATTATTATTATTATTATTATTATTATTATTATTCTGTTGTCCTTCCCTTCTTGTCCCCCCGCCTGTTCAGGCAGAGACTGCATTGTGCATCCAAAACTCCCAGCATAACAAAGTCTTGGATCCTATTTACAGACTCTACAATTCCAGGAAAAATAACAGATTATATCAGACCCAGAATATACTCCTTAACAAATAACACAACTCAAAAAAAAAAATAGATTTAACCATAACACAAGAGATTAGGTACATCCACCAGCATCTCAACACTGCCACAATTTGAAATCCAATATTCTTTGCCCAGCAAAGGAGTTCTGAGGTCAGGTTTGTGAGACTTCCAGCAACAATATGGGATGCTGTGCCTGAAAATGTGGATTTGCCACCACAGCCCAGGCAGAGAAGTGCTTAAGTCAGGAGTGCTTTTCAGAAACTGCTATGGAATCATTCTTTTATTCCTTCTAAGAAGCCAGGTTTTCATTCATTGTGGTATCAGGAACAGCTTCCAGATTTGATAACCCAAAATCTGACAGATTCAGAGGCAACAGCCTCAGTTACATCCACAGAACAAATGAGGTTGTACAGACACAGAGCAGCTGAGCTTGGCTTGAAATGTTTGATGTCCTTAGTGCATTTTTTATCAAGAATGTCCCCCTTGATTAAGCCGTCTGGGGCATAAATTATTCCCATTCTTCACCTTCTGCAATGAAAAACCAGAGTGTGCCACCCACAAGCTGCTGCCCACCTCTTCATCCCACATCTCAGAATCATCACCAATGAACAGAAAAATCAGACCAGCTAAAAGTGAACTGACCAAATTTCCCAGCAGCCTTGATCCAAAGAAAATCACACCTGTTATCCCAGGATAGACACCATTACTGATAAATACAGTCTTTTTTTTTTTTTTACCTACAGCAGTGAGGCCCAAAGGAACAGCAGTAACTTTTTTCTTTAGAATTGGTTCCACAAAATCCCCTCACAGTGATGGCACAAGCTAACTAAAGTCAAACAAACATGTGACCTCTTTCAGAAGCAGAATTTAACCCTTAAAAAATACAAGGTTTATTTAAAGGCCAGTATTTATAAAGCATAAATCCCTAAAAACAAAATATGTAAATCTCAGGCAGCATTTTGGAGTTTTTCTGTGACTGTGGTTCTAAGAACTGGAGTTAATGGTAACAGAACAACAAAAATGTCACATGAAAGTGTGTGTAAATGACAGTCTTGCCTATACAAAGCCACAATTTTATCAGTGTGAGGAGGTTTATTTATTTCACTTCTCTTACAGGCACTCAATGTGTGAAAAATATCAGGGTCAGAATTCCCCATATTTTGCTGAACTGGAAATGAAAATTCAAAAACACCCATCCTTTTTCTTGTCCACATCAAATGTTTCTTTCCCTTGTGCTTGGACCAAACACAAGGTTGTGACTCAGGTGAAATTACATGCTAGGGAGCCACAGGGTCACCAGATCAATGTCAGATGCCTCATTCAAGCTGGAAAATGTAAAGCTTAATCTTTAGTATCTGTGGAATGAAGCTGCCCAAACAGAAGGAGGACACACACTTTGAAGCTTTCCAAACATTCCCAAAATTGGACAGGATCTGCCTGGGTGCATAATGGGTAATCCTGGGTAAGAATTCAGCTCTTATCCCATTCAGGGGTGGAGCACAAGAACACTGAGATTTGTTACATTTTCCTCCTGGTACCAGAAAAGGCTGATTTCAAACCAGAACACACAAAACTCACACAATGCACAATGAAATCCCCATTTCAGAAAAAAAAGAAAAGGCAACTCTGCGTATTCATCTTGCCATATTCTTGTATATTTTGCATTATTTTTCTGCACATGTTCAGGCAGAAAACTGAAATATTGAAATCTGCCAAATCTTAAGAATCCAGACACTTCCCAGAAGGTGAATTTTCAAAGTTCCAGCTCTAAATGTGCATGGATGAGGCTGTGTCTGCTTGTAAAGAAACACCACCATGTGACAGAATACAGTTAATTAAACAAATCCTTATCAAGGATAATTGTAATCAACCCAGTTTGTCTCTTTTACATCACAACAGCAATGAGAAATCACAGAATCTTAAAATCATGGAATGGTTTGGGTTGGAAGAGACCTTGAAGCTCATCCATACCACCTCTGCCATGGCAGGGACACCTCCCACTGTCCCAGGCTGCTCCAGCCCCAGTGTCCAACCTGGCCTTGGGCACTACCAGGGATCCAGAGGCAGCCCCAGCTGCTCTGGGAATTCTATCCCAGCCCTGTCCACCCTCACAGGGAGGAATTTTTTCCCAATATCTTCACCCAAATTTCCTCTGGCCCAGTTTGGAGCGGTTCCCCTTGTCCTGTCACTCCAGCTCCTGATGAATTGTCCCTCTCTGGATTCCCAGAGATTCCCTGTAGCCCCTTCAGACACTGGAGGATGCTGTGAAGGCTCCACAAAACCTTTTCTTCCCCAAGCTGAAAAATCCCAACCCTCTCATCCTGTCCCCATAGGTGCTCCAGTCTCTCTTATCAACTTTGTGACCTTCTCTGGACTTGTCTCCATGTCCTTCACACCAGAGCTGTGACCAGGCCAGGCAGGAAAGCCCAGCACACCAAAGAGGCTTTCCCACATCCCCTGCACCACTTTAATCCCTTTTTTTATTTTAAAGAATGCAGCTATGTCCACTTTTAAAGCCGAAATGACCCGAGCATCCATGGCTGCTTTCCAAAGAATGTGTTTAGACCACAGCAGGGCCTAATGACATAAACAGAAATCAGAAGGATTTGAAGTGGAGCTGGCCAGCTTTCCTACCCCAAACACAGCATTTAAAGTAATTGCCTTCCTCACACCCTTTTGCAATAAAACAGCAACTTTGGGGTGATGCTCTGCTGAGAACAGGCTCCTGCAATTCCCTTGAACACACCATTACAGGGATTTTTATGCAGCTCCCTTGCTGTAATAAGATACTTTCATACCCAGCCTTGCCCTCTCCCACTAACTCCTGTGGTTACAAAAACCTTCTTTGGGCACCAGTTTTGGCAGAAAGCATGGAACTGAGTTATTCTTTATGTTATTTCTGCTGCTGTGGGCATTTAAACAGCATGAAGAGGGATTAAATCCCCTTCAATGTTTTCAAGTCTTACTGGTTGTAACCCATGTTGAGGCAAAACTTCAATTTTTTGAGGGGAGGAGGATTTGTTTTTTCTGCTCTTTCCATAAAAACAACTGAGGACCAGAAGGCTGTGGAAGTGCTGGGTGTGGAAAACCTGGAGAGGGGGGAAAGAACGAGTTCTCCCACTACTGCAACTCATCCTAGTAACTAAACACCACCCAAAACCAACACAGAGGGAAAGAGAGAGAGAGAGAGAGATTCTTTCATTCACTGAGTTTTACAGAAAAAGGGAGTTGTTTAAAATAATATTTCATTTTTATTCTATGCTTCAGTTAAAAATAAGTTGTACAGAGGAGCTTTTTCTAGACAGAGCTGCTGACTGGTATGTGGCAGCCAGCTGAGGAGAAACTCCATGAAAGACGCTGCAGAAAATATAACTTAAAAAAAAAAACAGACAGAAAGGCAGTCAGGAAGAATGAAAGAGTCCTTAAAAGTCATCCAGTGCCACCCCTGCCATGGCAGGGACACCTCCCACTGTCCCAGGCTGCTCCAGCCCCAGTGTCCAACCTGGCCTTGGGCACTGCCAGGGATCCAGGGGCAGCCCCAGCTACTCTGGGCACCCTGTGCCAGGGCCTGCTCACCTTCACAGGAAGGAATTTCTTCCCAATATCCAACCTAAATTTCCCCTCTTTTATTCTGAACCCATAACTATTTGTCCTATCATTCCAGTTCCTGATGAAATTTGTGTGCAATACCCCAAAATCACTTGTTCTCTGCAACAGCTGCATCTGCCAGGTCCCACAGATTCCATACAGAAGGATAAGAAAACCACAGTAATAATATTAATAGTAGTCATAATACAGTAAAAACAAACACACCCTTCTGAAACACAGCAAACCAATGCTGGTTTTAAAGTGTTTTAAATGTTGCAATGTATATATATATAAGGGATGCTTGTTTGGATCTGAATTTTTGCATTATGCTCATTTTCCTTCTGCAGTTGAATTTAATGTTTGCCTCTGGATGTCATGCAGCAGAATCAGGGACATAGAAATCCAGTGTTTTTCAGGGAGGTATATTTTATCAACACACCACATATTAAAGGATGATCAAGGAGGGTTAATTTTAGAAAAAGTTATCTTTAAAATATCCACGTGCTTCAGAGCAGATCACACAGGTGTCAGCAACAAAGTCTGCAGGGCTGACTCACACAACAGCACATAAATACTGAGGAATAAAAAAGCCCATGTTGGGCAGTAGCACAATTTGTAAACATGCAAGAAAAGCCGTGGTATGTGTACATATTCTCTAATTTTATGGCTCTCCAAACATCTGAGGACTCACAATAAACAGGAAACTAACCTTGATGTGAGCTGCTGGATCGGGGACAGTCTGAATCATGTCCTTTACCAGGCCAACGTGTTTACCAGGAGCTCAGATCCCAAGGCAGCTGCATAACCAGAGAAACAAAAGGCATATCATTATACTTTACATGTTTATTTTCAATAGAAATCTCTTTTTATAGACTGATAAGCATCTTTCCTTCACCAGACCTCCTCGAGGCTCAGCACAGCTGAAGCTCTAAGACACTTCTGCCTCCTTAGGGTCTGCTGAGGATTTATTTCGTGCAGGAGAAAACACTCAGCCCTGAAATTTTCATGGAAAAAAAAATTTATTTGCAATGTACAGTTATCCCAAAATAAGAACTTGGGACATGCTCTGCCCTGCCCAGCCCCATTATTCACCCAAGATATCAGAGATTTCCACAAGCCATTCTTCCCAATTTAGAAACACCCAGCAGGACTGGGACAGATCTGCAGCTGATAGAAAAAAGCATCATTTCACTGAAGCTGTGCCCGTTTACAAGAGCTGCAAATCTGGTCCAGACCCTCAATTAACAGCACTTCAGAGCAGGGATGTTCTGGAATCCCTTATCCATGTCCAGTAATGGAGTGCAGAGGGGCTGGGGCAGGTGGGGTGCATTTGTCTGCATGTGTAGGGGGTGGAAAACCATTAAAGCTCTTTAAAATAACAACAGCTTTTAATGTAAATAATGTGGAGTACTTCTCAGTAACTTGAACACCAAATAACTGCTGATACATTGGGATAAATAAAACAAAAAATTAGAAAATATGGAAAAATGTGGGAACATGGACATGATTTAAAGTAATCTTGTTTTGTTCTTTGTTCTCCCTTAAAAGACTGGAAATGCCCATTTTTCACACAAGAGGTTTCCTTCTGCCCACGATCTTGAACTCATCTTTTTAAGTAGCAAGTAACTATCAGGGAAATAGTAATTTTTCTCAGCATCAGCTTTTTTTAAAATTTCATTATTTGCTCTCACATTTACACTAACTTGAAAATCAAATTGCATTTTTACCTATTGATTGAGGTAAATATTGCCTGGCTAACACTGAGCTGCAGCTTCCCCCAGAGACAGTGAAGTGAGGGGACCATCTATGAACTATTCAAGCCTCATTTGCATAAATTGCACTAAAAAAAGCAATTAAAGGTATTACATTTTAGATCTTTGCACACCTCCCCCTTACTACTTAAACCAGCCAACTTTCCCCCTTCAAATCCATGAAAATAAAGTAATTCATTTGAAGGCCTATTAAAGAAATCCCTAAAAAAGCCAAATTCCCATTTTGTCCACTTTTCCCAGCTATCTGTGGATGATCAAATGGCATAATGACATCATGGTTTTAAAGGAAGATTTTTCTTTCCACAGAACTTCAAAAGCAAGAGATGCTTTTTCAGTAAAAGCAAAATTTCACCAGCAACTTCGCTCAGATTGAAGTCAGACAGAAACACCAACAGCACTGATGTGCTTTTAATTCCCTCCCTCCCTCCCTTCCCCAGTAAATTCATGCCTGCCACATCCTCATTGGATTTATGGGATTCATATTTTAAGCTTTTGAAGCATCACACAAGGATCTGGAAACTGCAAAGTTTCACATAAAGTGGACAGAAAAGTGTTTTGAATCCAGTGTTAGATCATGTTCTCAGTGTTTTCATACTCCCAGCACTGCACCTCGCCCCAGTTACAAAAGCCCACCCAGGAAAGGGGATTTGTGCTACACCCAGATTAATTGTGGTCCCTCTAAAGCCTTTGCTCAAACTCCAACAGCACCTAAGCTTAGAAAATACATCTTGAGCTCCGTCCCAAAAATGCCCTGTGTCCCTCAAGCCAGATCTTTCTCTGAGAAATCAGTCTTGAAGCTCTCAGGGTTAAAGAGAAGTCGTTTGAGCTATTCCAGGCCACTCATTTCACATCTTTTCCCCCAAAAGATGGGATCCTTTATGGAAGAGGAGACGACAGAGAACATTTGCAAACCAGTTGCCAACTCTGCATCACAAGGAATGGGAATCAAAGACAAGCAAATGCTGTCCAATATGAGTTGGAAAAATGAGTATGCAACTGTTCTGGACATTTTACTTTTCCCTTGTACTGTTATGAACTTAAAAGTGGGAATTCTGCTTTAAACTCAACCTATGGCAGTGTATTCTTCTTTGTCATCTGGATATTCCAGTCTTGCTACTCTAAAGTGGGACAAGTCCTTGTCTGCAAAATACACAATTTTTATCTTTTCACCTCTGGAAATCATGGCTAGAAAAAAACTAGCTGCGATGGCTTTGCTTGCTTGTTCCAAACAGAGATAAAATTTTCATTATTTCAGCTCCACCTTTACAGGCTGGAATTGGAAGCTTCAAGACATTTGGTACTAAGTTGCTGAAGCAGATGGTAACTATTGCCAGACCCTCCTCCACCCCCAGCCCAAATTTCATGCTGGTCATGTCTGTGCTTGATGGTCTGTGACAGGCTCTGCTTGTGCCTACAGGGTTTGCCCTGCATCCCCTAAATCAGCAGCACTCTAAGGACAAAGCCAAAACTGGCACTAACACCTGGCTTAGCAAGACATCTATTTCCAGGAAACAGAAACAAGGTTATTATAACACAAACTGAAAGTTAAACACTTGCTGCTTAACAGCCTTCCTGATTTAGGGTTATCCTGGAAGAATATCCTGGGTATTCTGGTTATCCTGGATAACCCTCTGAGCAGTAGGGTAGTGGAAGGTGTCCCTGCACATGACAGGGTTGATGAGTTGATCCCTTCCAACCCAAACCATTCTGTGATTCTACAGAAGGATAAATCTGTAGCCACAGAGCAGGTTTTCTTCCTGGCATCCTGAGTCCAGACTAGCATTTACTAATCCAGCTTTAGCAGCACAGGGTTTTGGGACTGGTGTCCCTCCTCTGTCACATCCAAAGTGTCACAGAAGGATGGCATCAGTGAGAAACAGCAATACTTGAGGCAGGAGATGTCCCTGCACATGACAGGGGTGGAGTGAGGTGATCCCTTCCAACCCAAACCGTTCTGTGATTCTATAAAAGGATAAATTCGTAGCCACAGAGCAGGTTTTCTTCCTGGCATCCTGAGTCCAGACTAGCATTTACTAATCCAGCTTTAGCAGCACAGGTTTTTGGGACTGGTGTCCCTCCTCTGTCACATCCAAAGTGCCACACAGAAGGCTGGCACTAGCAAGAAGCAGCAGTACTTCAGGCAGGAGATGTGAATTCCCCTCTGATGCTCAGGAAAGATTAAAACACCAAGACAGGAACAAGTTATTTTATAAAAGCAGCCAGTGCTGGGCTTGCCAGTGCTACCCCACGCAGGAGGAGACAGATAAGCTCTGGGACCTGTTTTCTTTCTGTGCACACATTTGGGGAGTGATGTAAATACATCAAAGGGTGGGGAATCATGTACACATCTAGAGCTCACCAGATGTGATTGCACTGTTTTTTTATTTCTAGAGATGTACCAAGAGGATAAAAATTTTAATGGACACATACTGCCAACTTACTGAGCCTGAACATCCCCTTTATACAGGGGTTGATTACAAACCTCTTTCGAGCATTTTCTCACCTCAGGTGCATTTTCAGTAACCTGGCATGCTGTGCTCACCTACAAACCCCAGGAGTTCCTCCTGAAGGGTCCTGGACCCTGCAGCAAGGGGCTGCAGTGCAGCATGGCCGGGCAGTGAGCGGGGCTGACACAAAAGGGCTCCAGGCCAGACACCGGCAGTGTGACACCCACGGGGAGCAGAGGGGGCTGCGGCCAACAGAACCACGGCCTGTGCTGCTCTGTGCCAGGAATGAACAGGGCCCAAAGCACAATTAACAGGGTCACTGAGGCTGGAAAAGCCCTGCAAGGTCATTGAAGTCATTGAGACCAAGCTGTGCCCCATGGGCACCTTGTACCCAGCCCAGAGCTCTCAGTGCCACCTGCAGGGGACACCTGCAGGGATGGGCACTGCAAAGCTCCCTGGGCAGCCCCTGCCAAGGCCTGAGCTCCCTTTCCATGGGCAAATTCCTGCTGCTGGCCAAGCTGAGCCTGTCCTGGCCCAGCCTGAGGCCGTTCCCTCTGCTCCTGTCCCTGTTCCCTGGGAGCAGAGCCCGACCCCCCCGGCTGTGCCCTCCTGGCAGGGAGTTGTAGAGGCTCTTTTTACCATCTTCAGCCTTTTTTTTTCTGCAAGCTAAAAGTATTTGTCTGCACAGGTGACCTGGGTTGCAAGATATAACTGGGGGTGTGTCTTCTATCCGCATCTGTCAGAGCTGGGGCAGTTCTCTGCTGTCCATGGGGCAGTTTTTCCTTTCTCTCTCCCACAGCCAATCCTTCCTCCAGCAGATCTCTGCTGTCCATGGCCACTGAGTGTCCCTGCAGGGCTGATCCAATTCCATCATCCCATGGGGAGATGCTGTGCCCAGGGCAGGAGCCAAGCATTCCTACCTGGATCCAAGCTGAGCCTGGCCCAGCACAGCAGCCTTTGCCCCCTGCATTGCCAGAGGAGCAGCTTTCTGCTGCCCTGCATGGCCAGAGGGAGCCCAGGCCCATCTGCAGCAGCCCTGGAGCTGCAGAGGAAAACTCCCCCCTTGTGCAGGATCCCTGCTCCAGCAGAACCACAGCTGGCACTGCAGGAGGGCTGAGCCCCCATGGCATGGGGCTGGGACACCACCCTGACACACAGGGGACAGGGCATGTTCTCACTCTGGCATGTTGTTTTGTATTAGTGTATTTTAAAATTTTACTTTTATTTTCTTTCCTAATAAATAACTGTCATTCCTACTCCCATATCTTTGCCTGAGAGCCCCTTAATTTCAAAATTATAGTAATTCAGAGGAAGGGGGGTTTACATTTTTATTTCAAGGGAGGCTCCTGCCTTCCTTAACAGACACCTGGCTTTACAAAGCAAGACAACAGGAAATAATATTCAGAATAGAGCCACAGTTGTAGCCAATTCTGGCTGATGAACAATTCTGGCTGATTTTTAATCGGCAGCAAAGGAGGTGCCAGAGTGGCTGGGCCTGGCTCCTGGTGCTCTGAAAGCAAGGACAATATGAACTGGTGATTCAGGCACAGCTCTGCCTGCAGGCTCTCTCCAAGGAATCCTGTGTCCCTGCTGCCTGAGATGTGGATACCAGACAGGAGAACAGCTCTGAATGGCACTGATGGAATAATTAAACACAAACCCCCCTTTCCTGTGACAGGCACCCAGCACTGGCACACACAGGGGTGCACGCTCTGCTGTGGTGAATAACCACACTGGCATCACACCAAATTTCTACCAGCATGACTCAGGATGTTTACCATTACTCACAGGAGGTGAATCCCTGAGCAGCTATGCAGAATATCCCAAGTCAGTGCCAGCAGGACTCTCAGACCCCCTCACTGTCATGCAACTGGACTGGTCACATATTTTTAAAGAGCTGATGCTTTCCAGCTGTTGGAAAACTTTTGAGATGTCCCTTGCTGGATTGTTTTGTCAGGAAATATCTTTTTGTGTGCCTGGGTCCCACCAGCACTGGTCAAACAGTTTGTACCAGAGGGAAAAGCTGGGATATTCCAAAGGCAGAGCACTATAAACCTGTTCTCAGTGATGTACAGAAACAGCTTAAACTCCTGTTGCTGCAGGTCAGAGCTGCATGTTTTAGGTAGAAAAATATGCTACATGTGATTTTCAGCCTTTCTGGACCCCTAAAATAATTCCATTTATGATGGGAACCCTCATGTTGTGAATTTAAGCCAAATTTAGGCTTGCTGCACTTTAGAAGTAGCCTACACATCCAAGGATGCACTGAGAGAAAACCAGAGTGCACTTATCCCCTGTGCTGCTGCTTTATTTATACCACAGGGCTTTACTGAAATTATTACATGGATATCAATTTTTTTAATATAGTCCTTTAACAGGAGTAAGAGGTGAAATCCTCATCCACTGTAATAAACTGTTTGAACCAGCCTAGAAACTCACCCATCCTGCCTTTCTTGATGTGGGCAAAACTCAGGAGCACAAGATCCTTATAAGCCTGCAATTTGGGAACTGCTAAGCAAACAAAATCACTTTCCTGCCCAGCATGGTAATGTAAATTTGTGCTTTCCCTTCTCGAATATTTCCAGGTGTAGAAGAAGGTGCTGCAGCTCCTGCTGCCACCTGGGGCTCACCAAGAAGCCAAGGGGTGTCCCAGGAGGGACTGAGGCAGCTCCAGCCCCTCAGTGCCTGCAGGATTCCATGGATTTCTGGAAAAAATGGCTCCAAGTGCAAACTCCAGCAGTGTCCAGTGAAGACAGGCCACAGAAATGTTTATAATTCACATCTGTAAAGCAGGTAAGTGTGAAACACCACAACTCTTCCACTGGCAGGGAGTAATGATACAGCAGAGCTGCATGACATGAACTCAAAGCTTTTATGTTTAACTTTTGGTTGGGTATAATTACTTCAGTTTTGGGGGTTTTTTATTTCTTGTTTCTCTGTAACCTCTCAGTGTTTTAAGAGCCTCAACAATAAAACCTTGAGGAAAGATCTGCACATGCAGTCAGTATTTGCTGTTAGGGTAAGATCTAATTGCAGGTGAATACCACAAATAAAACAGTAAAGGACAAGAAAACCAAAATACAAAAAGATGTGCTAAGTCAGGAAGTTTCTTAAGCTTTCCATAACTTTTTGTACTCACCCTGACCTTGCAGGACAGAACCCCCTGGTTGTGTTGTGCACTGTGTGATGTGCTTAGTTCTTTAAGAGCAATTTAAACAGAAGTATAACTCACTGACAATTTTGAATTGACATCTCTTGATAGTTTAGATGATGGATTATTTTTTTATTATATGGCATTATTTGTTTAAAAAAATACAGTGGGAGAAATAAAAGCTGAGTGGAGCTGGTCTCAGTTCTGGCAGCAAAAAAAAGCCAGGTTTTTCACTTTCAAGAAACACCTCCAGAATTTAATCACGGACTCATGGAATGGTTTGGGTTGGAAAGGACATTAAAAGTCATCCAGTGCCGCCCCTGCCATGGCAGGGACACCTCCCACTGTCCCAGGTTGCTCCAGCCCCAGTGTCCAACCTGGCCTTGGGCACTGCCAGGGATCCAGGGGCAGCCCCAGCTGCTCTGGGCACCCTGTGCCAGGGCTTGCCCACACTCACAGGGAGGAATTATTTCCTGATATCCCATCTAACCCCACTCTCTGGCAGTGTGAGCCATTCCTTGTCCTTGTGAAAAGTCCCTCTGCAGCTCTCTTGGAGCTCCTTTAGGCTCTGGAAGGTGCTCTTAAAGTTGCCCTGGATTCTTCCCTTCTCCAGGCTGAACAACCCCGACTTTCTCAGGGTGTCTTCACAGGAGAGATTCTTAATCTCCTTTTCCTTTTTTTCTTTTTTTTTTTAATTTTTTTTTTCTGGAAATAAGGAAAACTCCCCCACCCAGCCCTCCTGCTGCAAAGTCTCCCAAAGATTTGGTTCCATGGCCATGCTGACAAGTTCTCTCCCTCACACAAGGTTAATATTAATTTCTGCCACTCAGGCCACCATTACTGGTCTAACTGGCAGCAAACCCCCTTTCTGATGGGATTCCCTTCCAGCTGGAATGCAGAGATTCCTGGTGGCCCTGGACACCTCAGGACAAGGCAGGAGGGAGCAGTCCCAGCTCAGGGCTGCAGGTACAACCTACCCCTGTTGAATCAGCTGTGGGTTCAAGCTGACCATGACACCACAACTGGAATATCAGCCTAAGCAAGTCAGAAACTGAGGGGGGACTGCCAGCACCTGCTGGAAAAGCACAGAGGGTGTTTTTCCAGGGTTCAGCTGGCTCTAGACTCACAGCACTACTCCATGTCCCCAAATATGTGGGGACAAAGGAACGCAGCAATCTTAGAACATGTCTCTGCCAGCTGTGCCCTCCTGGAGTTCATCAACACTGAACATGGATTTTTTCCTGAGTACATTTTCCTTGGAAGGGTCAGTTCTCCTACAGAAACTCCCTCTCCTCCTGTTTGAAGGATGGAGAAGGCACATTTCTGTGCTGCCACCCAAAAGTGTCTGTGCAGCTACTGCTTATCTCACATTCCAGCCCATGATCTCAGGGGAGGATACAGCCCTAAATTAGCTCATTTACAGTAGGAACTTTAAACTACAGCCAAAAATATCTGGTTTTATTAGTACTCCCTATATAGTACGCCTCTGACCAATAACTTGTTTTATTTATTTTTCTGGCGAATTACCATGTTCTTATTCAAAGCCATAATGAGGATTATATATCAATGTGGAATGCAGAGCAGCCATTCCTGAAACTCCCAACTGCATATAAAGGAGGTTGGAATTCCCCAAACACTATCTCTTCAGCCCAGGCCACTTACAAATGTGGTTAACATGAATGAAGTAATATCTTCAGAAAGGAAGGAGACTTTTGAGTCACGTCTGACACATTTAACTGCACCAAGCACTTTCCACAGCTCAAGGTTTTTGACTGTGTGTCTTAATTCCAGGCAGGGATGTTTGATAATGATTACTCCCTGATGCTTATCCTGTTGCAGGATAGTTGGACACACACATGGGATGCCAATGGGAGAGCTAAGGCAGGAATTCAAGACTTTGTGCCCTTCCATGTGCAAAATCACAGAGGTCACTAGCAAAGTTCTGAGATCCAGTCAAATTTCCCACCTTTCTGTCCCATGCTAGAGCTGCCCTGGGAGATTTCTGTGTTTAATTATTCAAACTTAGCTCAAATCCCAGCTTAGCTGAAGGTGTGCACCAGCCAGACCATGGAGTAACCACCACTGACTGCAGGTTGTAATTATGGACCTTGGTTCTCTACAGAAATACAACTTTGCAAAGAAAATCACTGCATTGTGGAAAAGCAGGATGACATCAGAAGAGATATACAGTGACAAAGAGCAGTTTCTAACTTACATTCATTCTACTGGTTAAAGCCCAAGCCTGTTTCAAACATTTTAACTGGTGCTGCATTTAAAATCACATCTAAGGAAAGATACACAAACTGTTTGCAAAATAATGAATAACTAAATACCTTGAGGTAAGGAAAACTCACACCTCCTTTTAGAAGATAAAAGCAAATAAAAACGTTTTAGAAAGTGAAAAAACAAGATCCAATTCAACAATAACAAATTACATATAGACTCATCGAATCACAGAATGGTTGGGGTTAGAAGGGATCTCAAAAATCATCCAGTCCCTGGTAGGGGTCCCATGGCAGGGACACCTCCCACTGTCCCAGGCTGCTCCCAGCCCCAGTGTCCAACCTGGCCTTGGGCACTGCCAGGGATCCAGGGATGGAATTCCATCCCAGCCCTGTCCACCCTGCCAGGGAACAATTCCTCATTGCCAAGATCCCATCCAGCCCTGCCCTCTGGCACTGGAGCCATTCCCTGTGTGCTGTCCCTGCATCCCCTGGCAATTGTCTCTCTCCAGCTTTCCTGGGGCTCCTTCAGGCCCTGCAAGGCCACCCTGAGCTCAGCCCAAAGCTTCTCCTGTGCAGGTGAACAATGCCAGCTGTGCCAGCCTTTCCTCCCAGCACAGCTGCTCCATCCTCTGCTCATCCTGGAGCCTCCTCTGGGCTCTCTGCAGCAGCTCCAGCTCCTCCCTGGGCTGGGCCCAGGCCTGGGGCAGCTCTGCAGGTGAGGTCTCTTATCTCCATCCCATGCTGGGTGTTATCAGCTCCTTCAACTTTCCTTGGCTTGTGCTTCTTGGACTTTAGGGCCATTTTTTGAAGAAAGATTGCTGGATTGGCCAACACAGGCATTGTGCACTCACTTCTGGCTCGTGAATTTTCCAGACCAGGAAGGTTCCTCTGTGAACCCAAAACACAGCTGATGTACAGAGGATTGGACTGGATCCTCTAGGGGCTCTCTAGCTGTCAGATACCTCTGCCTCCAGTTTTAATTTTGTTCACAGGAGATCTGTTTCTAATAATCCCATGGAAAATGGGAGTACAGAATCAGGACAACTTTCTCAGCACACGCAGCAATTCATATTTTCAACCACATTTAAGCATGGAGTACAAACTGATGGCACAGACTTTATAAACAAACAGTAGTAATTATAAAAAGTCACGAATAACTGTGTGAACACCTCACAGCTTTTTCAAGGATAATTACATGACAAAATCTGCATAATCAGAAATTACATACACCATGCACTTTCAGTAATTGCTGAGTACACTAGACCTGTATATTATTTACTGCAAATCATCCAACAGTCCTGTCAAACCCAGAAAAGTCCTGAATTATTACAATGAAAAACAATATCTAAAAACTGGAGAATCTTCAATTCATTTGAGGGAGATCTAAAGAATAATGACAGTTTAGAACTACATGAGCAAGGGAAAAAAACCCAGTTAACATTTTTTCTGCTTTCAATAAATTTCTTCAGTTGTCATATTCTAGAAACGTATATGTTGTTCAGGAACAGAATGTACTGGCACTGAATCTGTTGCATGCAAGCACTCACTTTTAGGGATGCAACAAATGTTTCTGTAATCTGCCCTGGAAAGTTGTCCTCCTTTTTCTCCCCCCTAGTTTCTGGGGATGCTTCTCATTCTAATGAGGAAAATCAGTGTTTTAATGAAAAAATATATTTTTTTCTTCTTTTTCCTGCGCTTATGGAGTCACTTTTGTTGGTCCAGGGGCTGCAAAGAGCAGAGCCTGTCCTGGGGGAGTCACCCATGAGGCAGCTCCAGTGAACATCTTGGAATCTATCCCAAGAAACGTCCATTTCTGCAAGTGTTCAAGGGCAGGGGCTTAGAGAAATCTGGTCTATAAAAAATATCCCTGCCCATGGCACGGGGTTGGAACAGGGTGATCTTTAAGGTCCCTTCCAACCCACACCTTTCCAAGATTCCATGATAAACTGATGTAGTTTCCTAGTCTCAACTTGCACACCCTAGCCATGACCTAAAAGAAAAGAAGTTAAGCTGGACCTAAGGTGGTCCAGAGCGTGAAAATCGTCCCATATGAGGAAACTCCCAAAAGAAGCCTGGCACTGATGCCTTGTGCAGGCTGCCCCAGAGCAGAGGCTGGACAGAGCTAAAGAATAAAGCAGGGATTTATTCAAAGCATCTCCTCCATGGATGCACCTTGGGCAGCACCAGAGCCCAGCCAGGGCTGCACCCAAGATGAACCAAAATGGCCCCAAAATGCACGGCCGGGCACGGGGTCTGTCCCTGGGATCAGTTCTGCTCCATTTGCATCTTGCAGTTCATTGTCCCATCCCAGCTTTAGCCCACGCAGTCCCACCCTGCTTGTTTTTCTCTCTGCAGCCCACGGGGTTTGTGCTCTTGGGCTGAGATTTGGATCATTTGTCCTTGGTCCCCTGTCACCATCATATTTTTTGAAAAATCTCTTTGCCCAGGATTTCTCTCCTGGGAAGCTGAGAAGCCTCAGAGAAAAAGGAAAACAATAATTATCTCATTTGCTTCTCCTGTGCTTTGCTCTTTTGAATGTGATTGGAGATTGTTTATCCAAATGTGAATTGTTTTTACTTATTGGCCAATCAGGGCCAAGCTGTGTCAGACTTTGAAGAGAGAATCACGAGTTTTTATTATTATCTTTCAGCCTTCTGTAAGTATCCTTTCTGTATTCTTTAGTATAGTTTAGTCTAGCATTCTTTAATATAATATAGTATCATAAAATAATAAATTAGCCTTCTAAGAACATAGAGTCAGGTTCAGCATTCCTCCCAACGACAGGGTACCCAGAAAATACCACAGTCCCCAGCTGGAGCAGGAATTGTTTTGTCTCCCTGCTCTGTGCACAGAGCTCACCATTCCATAATATGAAGCCCAGACCCACACACTAAAGCAGCACAGAATCTGAAAAATAGAAAAGTTCAAACCTGAGGCATCAGCACAGCTGAGGACACTGAGTGGAACAACTCTCAGCTGAGGTGTCCCCCAGCACAGCTTTATTTTGTGGCACCTGATTCCCTCCTCCAGGCAGGTCTGGGTGTCCCCTGCACTGGCAGAAGGATGGGGATGGTTTGTGGGGTATCAGGAGGGATGAAAAGTCCTCTGTGGAAGGATTAACAAGGCAGAAGCCTGGAAGGTCCTTCACAATCCCCCTGCATGGTTCTTCTGTTGTTTTGAAGCTCCACCCTTCACAGGGAACATTAACACAAACAACATGACTGGCAACACCATTTTTTTCTCTTAAAGTATTCTTAAGACAAAGTGTAAATACTTGTGGTGATCCTTCTTCAGAATATTAGTAAATACAGCCAGCTTCCAGTGGAAATAATCATCTGACCACAGAACAAAACTAAACACCCTCTGAAGTTCTTCAGGCTAATCCTCCTTTCTGTTACTAAATGCTTTTTTGCTCCTTTTGTACGTCTTTGGCACAATATCTTTTTTTTTTTTAATTTATCTTTCTACTTGTGGCACTTTCAGTTCTGATGCTGGAAAGCAGAAGGAAAAAAAAAAAACCAGAACAGCTGTATAAACACAAGGTATTTAAGAAATGAGTGACTTCCATTAAGTGTTGACCTGTAAAAACTGTTGAAATACACAGATCAGAAAGACTGGCACCTCCACTGCAGCTTGAATCTCACTTTATCAATAAAAATGTTAATGCTTTACAAAAATTGAAATATGCCACATCCTCAGCAAGAAAGTACCTTGGAAGGATATAAGTCATTCTCAGTAATGCTTTGATTTGTGACCTTCACAGATTTGTTTTTATTTTTTTTTAAATTTCAAATGCATTTGAAGAATGTCTATAAATAGCTTCTATTGACTGAATGCATAATTTTAGGCTCATTTTTTCAGCATCTGGATTTTGAAGTACTTTGCTAGATGAAACACGGACCTGTCATCTGTGAAACTGTAAAGTCCAGTGTTTAGAAAAATAATATTTTAAGGATCTAAATGTATTTGCTAATAGTGAGTGTAAAGCAGTACTATTAAATTTATAATACATTGCTGAACCTGAAAAGCAAGTTTTTAAACAAAAATGCAAGTTTGACTCAGAAATTCAAAGAAACAAATTTCACATGGAAAAAAACCCTCATTATTTCTATATATATGACAAGGGAAATGCCTTTGTTCCTCCTCAGACACTAAAAAAAGTAGGAAGAGGAATGTATTTAGTTCACCCAACCTGAATTGAAAGTAGGCAAAAAAACTGCAGCAAAAAAAAAAAAAAAGGGGTAGCAAAACCAGCACAGAGGGTTTTGCATGCGGATAAGTGAAAAAGAAATATTAACTATTTTATTAACTATAATTACTATGTGTTTTATTTCCAGCTGGAGAAGAAAAGTGATTCCAGTGTTAAGGCAGGTTTCAGTCCCCCTTTTCCAGCAGAACCTGGGAAGGTCCCAGTATGGAAAAGAGATATAAATGCAACTGTCACAGTCATATTTCCTGGAAAAATCCCTTTGCTCAGGATTTTGCTCCTGGGAAGCTGAGAAGCCTCAGAGAAAAAGGAAAACAATTCTAATCTGATTTGCTTCTCCTGTGTTTTGCACCTTTGGAATGTGTTTGGAGATTGCTTATCCAACAGGTGATTGTTTCATTGGTTTCATGCAAATTGTTTTGACTCATTGGTCAAGCTGTGGCAAGGCTCTGGAAAGAGTTTTCATTATTATCTTTTTAGCCTTCTGTAAGTATCCTTTCTGTATTCTTTAGTATAATTTAGTATAGTATTCTTTAATATAATATAGTATCATAAAATAATAAATTAGCTTTCTGAGAACATGGAGTCAGGTTCATCATTCCTTCCTTACTCTGGGAGCCCCGCAAATACAACATGCAACCACTTTGGAAGCAGTTCCCCCCCAAAAAATGGGAATAGTTGTAATGTCTAAACACAAGGAATCATCACAGAATCCCAGAATGGTTTAGGCTGGAAGGACCTTAATGTTCATCCAAAAAGAAAACTAATTCCAGGGTTAAGGCAGGTTGCAGTCCCCCTCTTCCAGGAGAACCTGGGGAAGTCCCAGCATGGAAAAGAGATATAGATGTAACCACTTTGGAAGCAGTTCCCCCCAGAAAAATGGGAATAGCTGTAAAGTCTAAACACATGGAATCATCACAGAATCCGAGAATAGTTTGTATTGTATTTGCAGGGAAAGTCCTGAGTAAGGCAGGAATGGTGAATTTGACTCCATGTTCTCAGAAGGCTAATTTATTATTTTAAGATACTATATTATATTAAAGAATGCTGTACTATACTAAAGAATACAGAAAAGATCCTTACAGAATGCTAAAAAGATAATAATGAAAACTCAGTCCCAACACAGCTTGGCCCCAATTGGACAAACAGTGAACACAACTCACACCAGAATCCAATGAAACAATCACCTGTGGGTAAACAATCTCCAAACACATTCCAGATGAGTACAACACAGGGGAAGCAAATGAGAGAAGAATTGTTTTCCTTTTCTCTGAGGCTTCTCAGCTTCCCAGGAGAAAAAATCCCGGGCAAACACTTTTTCAGAGGATGTGAATGACACAGATTTGGGCTGGAAGGACCTTAAAGTTCATCCAATTCCACCCCCTGCCATGGGCAGGGACACCTTCCACTGCCCCAGGCTGCTCCAAGTCCCATCCAACCTGGCCTTGGACACTTCCAGGAATGGAATATCCACAGATTCTCCAACTTTTCTGCACAAGAATTAACAGAACTTCAAGGAAAAAGCTGCAGTTTCCTTCTTGCTTAGCTTGCATTCAAAATCAGGGTTTAATGGAACAAATACTATCCAGACTTTCCAGAGATGTAATAGGAAGCTTAGGAATGGGATACAGGAGGGTTTTCTTAAGCAGTGGGGCCTTTTATATTTAGTTATTCTGTAATTAGTTGTTTTTATTGACATAAGGCCTACAGATGGGCTGATCCATTACTGCAGAAACAGGGCCAGAGTTTATGGTCTTGCTCCATTTATGACAATAAATGCCTTCCACAAGGGCTCACAAAAACACCCAACAAGCACAGGGCTCCATCCCACTGCTGTCAAAGAGCAAAACTAGCACAGATTTCAGCCACTAAGGCTCAAACTCCAACCACTGCACGGGCACACATGTGTTTCACCCACTTCTGAAGGGGCTCATGCCTGGAAAGAAGCAGAAATTCTTCCAGCCAGGAGTTGTGCTGCAGAAAATCACTAATTCCCAGGACCAGCAGAAAATACAGGGTGTTTTAAAGGCAGGAATAATTCCAATCCTTCCTTTAGAGAAACCCAAATAATGCCTTGCCCCATGAAATTGGTGTATTTGGGATGGTATTTGAGGGCTGTGACACTGAGGGAATTTTGCCACAGGAATATCAGACACAGCTGGCCATCCATCCTTTCTTTTGGTCCAGCCATATATTGGATTCCTTGTCACAACAGACCCAACCTGAAATTGTTTAGATTCTTCCAGTACTTTCATAATCAACATGTTTCCTTTGTTCTCTCCCTCCAAAGCCACAGATCCCATCTCAAATTCTCCTGCTAAAAAAAATATGAGACATAGACATGTAATAATGTTGAGATTTTATGGTGGTTCTAAACCTGACTGCAGAGTCTGAGTTTAGAATTAATTTTTATGTACTTTCATGCATTTTTTTGTTGTGTTCCAGCCCCCTTTTCCCCAATGATGCAATTGTAAGAAAGATCAATCAGTATGTTTTAGTACTACAAGTAATTCCCATTGTTTTTTCCTGTTGCCCTCGCTTGGATATTTCCCCAGCTCCCACTATACTTAGGAAGGCATTTCCCCAGTTCCCATTATTACCTAGGAGCTGCTCACCTGGTTTTTTTCACTTTTGATGTCTAAAACATTCTCAATTTCCAGGTCTCACTGGAATGATTCACCCAAACTGGAATGTTTCACCCAGAAATGATTCAGCATTTTTTTTATTCCTAACCTCTTCTTGTTGGAATGAAAGCTCCTACAAACCCACACCTTCTGTGCTCATTCCAAAATGGAAGTGACAGAAAAAGGGGGAATAGCTTCAAGCTGACAGACAGGGGGGTTGGATGGGTTAATTAGGAAGAAATTCCTCCCTGGGAGGGTGGGAAGACCCTGGAATAGAATTCCAAGGCCAGGTTGGACATTGGGGCTTGGAGCAGCCTGGCACAGTGGAAGGTGTCCCTGCCTCAATGGCAGAGGTGGCACTGAATGATTTTTAAGGTCCCTCCCAACCCAAACCATTCCATGATTCCATGATGATTCTATGAATTACACCACTGCCACCTGTTCCAGTTGTGGCCACCCTTAGAGCAATCTGGTTTTTATTCTTATTCTTAGTCACAGTTTCCACTGTTGTAAATTAAACTGCAACCCTTTGGACTTTGCTGCACTCCTCTGAGAGAAGTGTAGCTCTGTCTTCTCTGCACTCCCCATTACATAGCCAGGGATGGTAATAATTTTAATTTTTTTTGTCTACTCTGCAAACTTTGGACATTTGACCTCTTTCCTCACTGCTACACTGGCTACTACCTGATTGTTGTAGCAACTGAGTACAGCTGAAAAAGAGATTTAATGCCCCTCTCTGTGGGTACATCTGCATGTGTGTGCGGGGTGTTACAAGTGAAGGCATTATTTCAAGTGCAGATGAACCATTAAAATGGATAATTGATAATATAATAGATAGTCTAATAGATAATTAGGCTGTGTTCCATTTCTGAGGGCCAAACAGGCATCTCCTATTGACTACATGTTAAAGTATCTTTTTGCCATCCACCAGTACATTAAAATAAACTGGCACATTGCCATGGTGGCCTCATCAATTCTTCAAACCACTGACTTGACATGTCAGAACTAATGTATAATCACAGCCTTAGCAGGATTCAAAGCCCTGGTGCAACTCTAAAACTTCATTTTGGGTTCCCTGAAGTTATTAATATTAAAAAACCTCAGGTATGTCAGTATTAAAGACCTTTTATTAGGCATGTGAGCATGTAGGCAAAGATTTATGTTTTCTGGAACATCAGTCTTGCTGTCCCTTAAATAAATGTAACCCTAAAAGAAGGAATAAAGCAGCACTGAATTTAACTCAGTGATGCCAAATATTTCCTTTAAATGCAGATCCAATTTCTTCCACTTTTTTATGTTCCAGGTGTGTATAAAAGTCAATCCCCAATCTGTAACAGCAGTGACTACCTTATCAGTAGAAACAAAAAAGTAAATTACTGTCCTCACCACTCCAAGCTTTGACTTATCCTTGTGCTAATGAAATAGAGTTGGGATGCTAAGAACAAATCAGCACTGTCACTTCCACTCACTGCCTGATGACTGCAGTTGCAATGGGGCATCATTTTGTTACAAAGCAAGTTGGAAGTTCACTTTTAGGAGTGTTTCCACAGTGGGTTGTGTATAATTCATGTACTCCATCTCCAAGCAGCTCACACCTCCCAGAACTGCTTGCAGCAGGCACCTGACTCAGATATTACAGATCCTCCATTAATTCCATCTTGCTGCTCCCAACATCCTTTTCCCCCCTCTCCTCACAGAAAGGCAGAAGGAGACGAGCTGATATTTCCAGAACTGCACAAAGCACAAGGATTTGACAATCTTCATGCCACTTCTGAAAGTTAATTGAAAACAAAAAATAAATTACTGTCCTCACCACTCCAAGCTTTGACTTATCCTTGTGCTAATGAAACAGAGTTGGGATGATAAAAACAAATCAGCACTGTCACTTCCACTCACTGCCTGATGATTGCAGTTGCAATGGGGCATCATTTTGTTACAAAGCAAGTTGGAAGTTCACTTTTAGGAGTGTTTCCACAGTGGGTTGTGTATAATTCATGTACTCCATCTCCAAGCAGCTCACACCTCCCAGAACTGCTTGAGCAGGCACCTGACTCAGATATTACAGATCCTCCATTAATCCCATCTTGCTGCTCCCAACATCCTTTTCCCCCCTCTCCTCACAGAAAGGCAGGAGGACACGAGCTGGTATTTCCAGAACTGCACAAAGCACAAGGATTTGACAATCTTCATCCCTCTTCTGAGGCCTGCAGGGCAGCTGGGGACCCACAAAAATCCCCCCTCAGGGACACCACGAGGGTCACCATCCACAGAAAAATAACATGCTCCAAATATCTTCCCTTTTGCCCTGGCCACAGAAGGGGTTTAGTGGAGATAAAACATCCTTTACAGCAAGCAGGGCAGGGAGTCAGGGGGTAAGGAACAATTAGGCCTCGTTTATATTTGTGAAACAATTAGTCATTAATTAGGCCGGCTTCACATTTGGAAAAGGGGAATAGCTTTAATTAGAGTGGAATTACATCCCTCTGACAGACTTCAGAGGGAACTCTAATGGCAGGATGCAAACTATAAAGTCTGCCAGGCTTTTACAGCATTTAATGGCTTATGGAGCATATTGGAAGGATACAGTCCTTGCAGTGTGTATAACAACCATCTGCCACAAAACCCCACAGCCCTGCCAGCAACACAGCTACTAAATGGGGGGAGAAAAAGAACTTTAAAATGGTAACCAAATCCCCAGCTTGGATCAGGAATCTTCATAGCTGCATTTGGGCAGCTTCTCTCCCTAATCTAGAAAACTCTCTCCCCGTGGAATTCTTGCCACGGAATATAAAGGAAAAATGAAGTGGCATTTAAGGAGATAAATATTTAATGTATGGCTGCAAAGTACACTCTATCCTCTGCAGTCATGCTGTTAACTAGAGGAAGGGTCTGCACATGAACTTTCAGCCCTAAGTAAAGTTAATTTAATTGATGCCTTCTGTTCCTCACACTGGGGCTGAAAATGGGCACTGGCCTCAACATAAAACTTTCTTGGGAGCTGCAATTGTTCTGCAGCTTAGTTTGCATTGCTTTAGCTTAAAACCCCTTCCATGGGGATAAACAGCAAATCTTCCATTGCAAACTCTGGGATCACTCCTGTAGAGCCCAAGGAATTCTTGCTGGAGTTTGGCTTTGAGGCAGAACAACCCAACCAAAGATATTTACCTAAAAATTACAAGCACACTCCCATCCTCTGAAATCAAAGGTGAGCAAGATGGAAGCAGATGATGTTAAAATCCTGGCAGAGACTAGAATGGATGCATCCTGTTTCCCAGGTATTTCCACCATGGAGCTACAGACTTTTCCAACTTATGATTAAAGGATAAACAAGAACAACAAAAAACCAAAAAAACAAACAAACAAACAAAAAAAAAAAACACCAAAACCAAAACAACAAACAAAATATACCAAAAAAACCTCCCAAAAAACTACTATTCTGAGTGTTTTAAAGCACAGTCATGGATGCCCACAGTGTCTGTGAAACAAATGAAAGGGATTTAAAAATAATAATTTGGTCTTAGGAGCATGAACTCTTTACAAAGAATTTCCTACACTTGTAAATATTCCCCTTTCTCATCTCAGCTATTGGAAAATGGGACACTGGTGGTAACTGAGTGTCAAAGTATTCAGAGCTCCAGGTTTAAGGCAAGACCTGGGGTACCATAAGCTTGTTGGAAACCAGCACAAGTGATGCCCCACCAGCCAAAAAAGCTCTTCATGCATACACTCATACAAATTAACAGGTAATCAGTGCACCCAGCATGAAAACATGTTATTTTCCGTAATCACTGGGAAAAAAAAATTATTCTGGGAGTAATTTCATAGCCAGATTCCCTGCTCATCTAACATTCCCTCAGGACACATTTCCCTCTAACACAGTCACCAGGTGAAAGGCAAACAGAAGATAAATATAAATATAAATATAAATATGAATAAAATATAAATATGAATAAAATATAAATATAAATATAAATATAAATATAAATATAAATATAAATATAAATATAAATATAAATATAAATATAAATATAAATACAAATATAAATATAAATATAAATATAAATATGTGTGTGTATATGAAGGAATGCACAGGCAAGGACAGAGCTTGTTTCTGAAATGTTGCTTTCTATGGGAAAGAAGAGAAAATGGCAAAAAAAAGCAGAATAAAACATTTTGTTTTGTCAGAAAATCAAGGAGTATAAGTAATATCCTGCTTTGTGCCAGTCTTCAGTTTACTGCAGCCTTGGAAATAAAGAAACAGCAGCAAACACAGTCTGGGATACCCAGGTTGCTCAAAGGTTATTATGACCACTATGACCCTTTTAAATCCTCTCTGATCTTGGAATATTTTATGGCAGGCCCAGGCTAGTTGATAATTTTAACCCAAAATATTTTTTCATCTGATTTTTTTTTAATATTGTCCTTTTATGGTACAATTCTCCTCAACTTTTATCACCATCACCTGCATGTCTTGATGTAGCACCTTCATTTCTGGAAAATGAAGCACAAAATATAATTTTGCTGAGAACACTCTATTGCAGTCATTCAATTATTGAGAATGTTCTCAATTTTCCCTGTTTTATTATTGTTGAAGGAAATAAAATAGAGGCATTCCCTAATCAGCTTCAGTTTCCAAGAAAACAGTATCTACCAGTTATTCTGCTTCAGTAGTGGGACAGCAAGGAAAGGCAAAGATAATATCAATATTATATTGATTTTTTCCATAAAATACTGGTTGCATGCAGGCTCTGAGCAACCTGGTCTAGTGAAGGTGTCCCTGGCCTTGGCAGGGGGGTGGAACTGGAGGATCTTTAGGTCCTTCCAACCCAAACCTTTCCCTAATTCCATGATTTACCAGCATGGCAGATTTACCAGCATGGCAAAGGCTCCAGGAGGCACTGTCTGGAGCTGGCTCCCTTGTACACTGAGGCCTTGCATTGCTGAGACCTGTCTGGACAATTTCTCCATGGTACAAGCCCAGAACGTTGTCATAGAGTCCAGACAAATTTATGTTGGGAGAGTGAATTTCCTCCCTTGAAATTCCTCTCCTCACATTTCGCTCTGCCCAAGGCTTTATCTCTTCTGCTCGTCTTGGGGAAGCCACAGGAATGGGAAAAAAAAAGGGAGACGTTGTCAGGAGAAGGACTGGACTGTTAATCAGGAAAATAAATGAACCCATAAAACTCATATAACTTCACAGAATATAAAGCAAAATTGGCCTGGTGGTGACAGCTTAATTCTAACCACTCTCTGCCAAAGTTCTGCCCTGGTATGAATACACAGGTTGTCCAAAAGAGCAGCAAATGCCCCTTCTTTGCTAATGCTGAGACACTTCTTTCAATGCACATAGTTCAAGATAAATCAGATGTTAAAGGAGATATTTATGATTTCCAGGGCTCAATAAACTGCATTTACACTTACAGTACATTGGCTCTTTCGGGGCTGAAAAGACCATAAGACCTCGTGTATAGTTGTATAAATAAATGAATATATGAAATTTAGTAACAGGAACTCTTCTGACTCATAGGAGTCTTTGGAAAAATCCCCGCTAATCTATTAATAATAAAGAATCTGTAATGCTAAAATTGCAAACCCCAGCACGTCCCCCTGTTCTTAGCATACCAGAGAGACTTTTTCTCTGGTAACAGTAGCATATTCAAGACAGCACAGGCTTGACACAAGCCTTGTTCAAATTCTGAAGCCGGATACCTGGAATTAAGAGCATTCCCGTGCAAGATATTGGATATTCAGCAAAATTCTCAGCTCGGTGTAAAAAGCAAATATTTTTAAATGAGATAAGTACAAAAGTGCCCAGTGCAATCAATCAGTGGAGAGCTCTCAGCCTTACTGTGTTCATTTTTTCCATGTCTTTCATAAGAAGGGTCATTCTTGTGTCCTTCATAAGGATATGGAACTGCTGGAACAAGTCCCAGAAAGGGCCAGGAGGTTGATAAAAGGTTAAGGATCACCTTCCCTATGGAAACAGGATGGGAAAGTTGGGGCTGCTCAGTCTGGAGAAGAGGAGGTTGTGTGGAGATCTCAGAGCAACTTCCAGGGTCTGAAGGGGCCATGGGGAAGCTGGAGAGGGACAATTCATCAGGAACTGGAGTGACAGGACAGGGGGAAATGGCTTCAAACTGAAAGAGAGGAAATTTGGGTCAGATATAGGAAGGAATTGTTCCCTGTGAGGGTAGGGAGGGGCTGGGATGAATTCCCAGCGCAGCTGTGGCTGCCCCTGGATCCCTGGCAGTGCCCAAGGCCAGGTTGGACACTGGGACTTGGGACAATGGAAGGTGTCCCTGCCCATGGCAGGGGTGGTATGAGATGGTCTGTAAGGTTTCTTCCAACCCAAACCATTCCATGATCCCAGAGTTCTTGTTGCATCTAAATCAGAATTTTAGAGTACAGCAAACAAGCATTAAAGTCACTGGGATTACATTTCAAGGCTTCTTTCATAGTCATTGTCTTTGGGGATCTGAAATTTTGATTATTCAGCACAATTCTGCTGATTCCTAAAGTCAACTACATCCAACCCAGCAGCATTTCTGCACCCCCAAAGGCCCTGCCTGTCACTCTTGCACTGAACTTGTACAGAAAACATAGATTATTTCCTACTTTCTGCCTGGTCTCCATCCTGAGCACTGATGTGATCATTCCTCATATTTCCAGGTTCCTAAACTGGACAAATAACACAACTGAAAACATGCATGTAATATTTCATCAACCATTAAAGGCACAGAGCTGTGACTGGGAGGCCTAAATTCCTTTCTTCCATTCTGTGTTGGTTTTGTGTCTGTTTTATTTTTTATACAGTGCTTCAGGCACCACTCAAGAAATGATAATCTCCCCACACTGAGACACTGCACAGTAAACAAAGTGAGGTGGAGAAGATCCCTTCAGCAAGGAGAACACAAGGGTTCCTTTTTTAGCCTCATTCTTCAAGGAATGGGACTTGAGACACCACACTGTGCACAGAGGAGTGTTCCTTGACCTTTTCTTCCATCAGTTTAGGAACCATTGCCTGGTTTTGCCCAAATTTAACAAGGTTTAATAGACTTGAAAAGATTATATTCCATCAAGACTGAGGGGAGCAAAAAGCTGGGTGAGGCAAGGAAATAGAGCTGGTGCCCCTCTAAGAAAGCTGAAAGGCAGCACATCAGAGAATCCACAAAGGACACCACTGCTGAAAGGAGCT
Organism: Setophaga petechia; assembly: GCA_024362935.1. Classification (NCBI taxonomy): domain Eukaryota; kingdom Metazoa; phylum Chordata; class Aves; order Passeriformes; family Parulidae; genus Setophaga; species Setophaga petechia. Next base: position 909,665 of record JANCRA010000121.1, on the reverse strand, counting down.
GATTCCTTTTGCAGCTCACAAATCACTGGAAAACATGGATTTACCCATCTGAACAAAACCCTTCCTGTGCCCACAATCCTGTCCATCAGCAAGGACAGACACTTCCTAAGTGACAAGCTCCTGCCACCCTCTGAGCACCACCACTGTCACAATAGGACACAAAATAAAATTATGCAAACACTGGAACCGCAAGGTAAGAAGAAGGGAAGTTTATTTTTTGAATCTAACATTTATAGACTTTTAAAAGTGAGAGTGGATTGGAGGATGAAAATGCCACCTCTCTAATGACACTGGACAAGCCAACAGGCCATCAAATTTCTCCTCTTCCAGAGAGGAATGTAAAAACAATAATTATTTACATAACAGTGTGTGAGAAACTCCATTACAAGAATGTAAATACCAGAAGGCTTAGAAGAACTTAGAAGAACAGGGTGACACCATCAACATGTGCTGGGGCTGTCACCAACAGGTTGAGCTGAAATTTACTTGGGCAAGGCAAGGACTTAAGCAGGAACTTAAGAGGAAAAGGCCTCAAGTTGCACCAGCAAAGGTTTAGATTGGATATTAGGAAACAAAATTCTTCACTGAAAAGGTGGTCAGGCATGGGAACAGGATGGTGGAACAACCATCCCTGGAAGTGTTCATTCAGCAAGGCAGTGGAGGTGGCACTTGATTCTGTGGGTTAGCAGATGATCTTGGAGATCTTTAGAATCACAGGATAATTAACGTTGGCTAAGAACCAATGTTTTCCAATCTTAATTATCCTATGATTCTAAGGCTGATGGATCAAGCAAAGCTGGATCTCAAACAAATTCCTGGTCCAGCCTCTCTGTTACTTTAGTGTGAGATTATATTAATAGCTTTAAACTGACAGAGAGTGGGGTTAGATGGGATATTAAGAAAAAATTGTTCCCTGTGAGGGTGAGGAGGCACAGGATGCCCAGAGCAGCTGTGGCTGCCCCTGGATCCCTGGCAGTGCCCAAGGCCAGGCTGGACAGTGAGGCTTGGAGCAGCCTGGGACAGTGGGAGGTGTCCCTGCCATGGCAGAGGGTGGAATTGGATGATTTTTAAGGTCCCTTCCAACCCAAACCATTCCATGATTCCATGAGAAGCAGCATTTGCTCCTTATGATGTCTCTTAGAAGTATTTTCCCTTTTGGAAACACCTCTAAGATTATACACACCCAGTATCTTGAATTAATCTTCCTGCCACCACGCTCTGGAAGTGGAAAAGCCCCTTCCTGATTGTCACACACCTTCCTGGTCTGACACAGAGTTGTTAAAACATCACCAGCTTATCCAAGCAGGAAATACAGGCAGTGCTTTGTGGAGGTACAAGGTATCCACAGGTGCCTCCACAGTATCCAAATCTGTGATTTGGCCAGGAATTTTGCCAGGTTAACAACAAGTCTAGCAAAGAAACAAAACAAAAAATTATTATTTTCTCATCGTGTTTTAGGCTCTAGTTTTCCTCATAGATTCATGAATCTATTTCAATCTCAGTGACAAGAGACTTCAAACACAAATATCTCTCTGTCCAAAGACCAAGTGCCTAGACCTTACTCACATGATAAACCCACTTTTTGTGAGAAATCTATTAGTTGCTTCAGAAAATCTTAGGAAGAAAAATACCAAGAGAAGAGGTTATTTATACTGAGTGAAACAGGAATTTTTAGTGAAATAGGAATTTTTAGAAATACGAATTTTTAGTCTAAATTCATGTATTTAGAATGAATGCTCTTTCATAAGAATTTGATTAGCAGAAATCAAAGAAAATCAGCACCACAGCTAAATAATGTATTTTATTTGAACAAGAATTAAAAAATATTCAGATAATCTGAGACATTTTCAGCTTACACAGAAGTGTGTTAGCTCTACTAACATAGTGCTTTTAGACAGAATTATATAAAAAATTATTTTAAATTATTAATATTTTAGTGGTGAAATCAGAATAACATTGTTCCTTATCTACAGCATAGCAAGCTTTTCCCTCACAATCATTTTGACCAAAGAATAAACTGCAGATGTCTTTTTTTCAATCCAAAAAAATCCCCCCGAAAAAGCAAAAAAACCAACCCAACAAAAAAACCCTCCAACATTTGAGCTACTAAAAGGTAGAAAATAACCAGGGAGAATTATGACCAAATGCCAGATATTAAAAAGTTCTCCACATGTGGCACAGAAAGAAACAGCCAATTCACTGCAATTGTCTGCTTAACAAGTTGAGCCTCTCTCCAACTGGTAGCAATCAGGCAGGACACTAGAGCGGGCAGGAAATCTAAAATTAGGTTTTACTACCTATAATGGAGGATTTATGGGATAATTTAATTGGCAGTCTTGGGACTGAAACCCATGGTGAGGGAACAAAAACATCTTTCTGGATATACTCCCTGAACCCTTCCTGGAGTGGGCTGAACGATAAAAAGTACTGGGGAAATAACCTGGAGATGTAATATCCCCTTTTCTCGTGCAAAGTAAGTGGTGCATGACAACGTTTGTGGGTGTGTGGGGTTCAGCAGAGACAGAAGGCAGTGCTGCACTGCTGCAAACTGATTTTTGTTCCTTTTAGGAGAAGAACTGAGTTGCTTCTTGCAGTGAGATGTGTCTGTAAGGACATGAGAGATGATGGAGAGCCCCAGATAAAGAGCAGGCTGGAAATCAAGGCTGTAAGGGTATGAAAGCACAGCCCAAATACTTTTTAGTTGTAGCAGATTGAACCCAGTCCCGTCCTCACCACCCCTGGCCATCCCCACGACCTGCTGAGCCACTTGGGCTTCCCTGTGCTGCCACAAACCTTTTAAAGCCAAACCTTAGGGACGTCAGCAGCACCTTCCTGCCTTTCTCTGCTCACCAGGAGAGCTGTGAAAGGGTTAACATCCATTCTGTGCAGCTGGACAGGGGGTAACAGGATCCCCTGCTCCATCCCCAGGGGTGTCAGCACTTGCTGCTGCTGCCTTTGCCTGGGTTGTTGCATTTATCATTTATGGGATGGGTTTGGGGGGTTCAGGGAGAGCAGCAAGGACAAGTCCCACTGTCACTGAGGAAGGGGATGTGCTCCCAGGTGCTGCTGGCAGGGGATTCCTGGTCATTTCACTGTCAATTCCTCAAAACCTGTGGGTGCCCAACTCCATATCTGACTGGGATGATGAATGACATCAGAATGAGGGAGCAGCAGCCCCAGCAACCCCTGACAGAGCCCATCTCCCGACTCTGCAGTGCCACCACCAAATGCAGCCAAAACTCACCATCCCCTGCTGAGATTCCTTCTTGGTTTGTTTTGCCCATGTCTCAAATCCAGCAGTTTAAGAAAGGCTGTCACTCATCTCTACTCCCAACTCCCAGAGCCAAGGCCTGCCCATTCCAAAGTTTTCCTTGTGATGGCATCTCCACTGCAGACCTTTATGAGGCCATTATGGGATTTGACAAATGCCTGCAGCTTTAAAACATATGCACAGTCATCCTCTCATCCATGGTGACAAGTTTGAGAGGATGACAGAGGAGTATGTTTAGTGTTATTACCTCTGGCGTGTCACTGGCAGTGCCAAAAGGAAATGTACACAATCAAGTCAGTATAACAACCCTTGATTATTATTCTTACAACAGCCCTGACATCAAGTTATAAGCTATCATAAATTAAAAAATGCATTCCCATTTATTTCAGAAAGCTACACGCAGGAAAAGGTTGAAAAAAAATTCAAGGCTGTCTCAAGAACCTCTCTCTCAGCACATTTCAAACTTGATTGCTATGACATGAAAAAGTCCCAGAAACAATGGAAAAATAACTAATTTCAAAAATCACCTTTTGAAGAAGCTCTGCTGATAGCCATGAAATCAGTCAGGCAGTTTGGAAACCAACCCACTGAGAAGGCTACAACAACTCAAAAAAGAAGGTGTTTTAGTAAATCCAAATGTGGCACTTTCAAGCTTGGGCTCAGGTTTTTTCCCCTCTTCCACTTTTTGAATATCAACCATCCTTCATTTCTCGCTTTTCATACAGTTCCTCTCATCTTTTTTTCTGGTGATGTGAATAAGAAAAGTGCCATTGCCATCAACAGGGAGAAGTTTTTGCAGATTTTAAGCCACTCGTGCTCCTCCACTAAAAGGACCACCATACCCCCTGACAAAGACCTATCATTGCTATCTCTAGGATGCTATTGAAATGTCAAATTAGGATCTTTCCATGATCCTGAAAAGTGTCCTTTCTCATAGATCAATTTACTTTCTAGTTCAAATTATATTTGACCTTTACTTTATATTTGAAATGTTCCTTCTACAAACTTCCCTTTTTATTTTCCCCTGGCTTACATTTTCTTCCTTTGGGGATAACATAATTACATTGACATAAAGAAGAAAACCTTTGTGTCTTAAATATTGCCTCTCTGTTGCCTGAACTTAAAATATGTGAAAAGTTTATAGACCTTGACAGATTCAGGGTGTGGTACAACACACTCTCCTTCATGCAATGCAGCCTCCATCTGCAAGCGAGTTGCCTTTTCATGGAAATACTATTCAGAGAGCATTTCCATAAAAATTCACCCTGGCAGGGCTCTGTTTCTCTTGTCATTCGCCCAGCTGTGTTCCTGCCTTGATTGAGTTCTCATTTTGAATAAGGCACAGCAGTCATTTCCATGGGGGGAGCTGGGGGAACTTTCCATCCTTACGTAAGAGCAAAGCCTGTGGTCGATGCAGCCAGGCTGCAGGAGGCAGCAGTAAAACCCAGGGCAGTTGGATTTACAGCCAGATACAGTCTGAGAACACATTTCAGCCTCCTCCTGGCCTCCTTTTTAGTTCCTTACTAAAGACAAGGAGTGCAGCACACCCAGGGCAGTTGGATTTACAACCAGAGATAGTCTGAGAACTCATCTCAGCCGCCTCCTGGCCTCCTTTCTAGCTCCTTACTAAAGACAAGGAGTGCAGCATGCTGAGTCCCAAATCTTGCTCTGCCCAGACCAAACACCAGGTTTCCTTGGGGGTTGGAACAAGATGATCTTTAAGGTTCCTTCCCTTCCAACTCAACTCATTCATTCTGTGATTGTCAAAGTCCTGGCTGAGGTCATCACAAGGCCCCACACACTGAGCAGGAGACAGGGCCACGGTCCCTGCCATGGCAGAGGGTAGAACTGGATGATTTTTAAGGTTCCTTCAAACCCAAACCATTCCCAGAGGAGGAAGAGGTGCAGAAGAAGAAGGAACCATCCTTAAAGAAGAGATCACCTGGCCCAGATGGCCAAGTTAAACAACATCCCACTGTCACTGCTCCTTGGCCACCAAGTCCCAGCAGTGCCCTGAGGGTCTGAGGGCTTCCCACATCCAGCACCTTTCATTCCCTCCACCAGCAAGCCAAGCTGGGAAGCTGAAATTTCACCATTTGCCAAAAAATTCCCTCGTCCTGCAGCAGGAAACAGCAAGGCCACTGCAGGAAGGATCCCAGGATGGCCTCAAGTACTTCCTGAGCCCAGGGCCACTACCTGTAAAACACAAATTCAGCTTTCCCCATGCAGATGGGGATACCAAAGCAAGGCAGAGGGGACATTGGCTGCTACTGCACTGCTCCCAGCAGGTGGATGAGCCAGTGTCCCACCATGGCACCAAGGCAATGACACCCAGTGCTGGGGCTCACACATCACCACACTCTCCTGCGTTCAAAAGGCATTTTGAGCACGCTTCCCAAACACAAATACTGAATTATTGTTTTAAATTATGGGGTTTGTATTTTTCCTGAAGCGTTTGCCCTGCGCTGAGGCTGAAAATGGACAGTCTGCGGTCTCTTTTACGAAGCTGTTTTTATCCTCTCAGAACCAAAGTGGTAAACCACTAATGGCATGAGCATTTTTCTCATTATCAGTTACAATGTTAATGACTCTTATTTAAGCAAGCAGTATTTTGAAACCTTTCAGCCTTGCTTGTTCACTTATTAGACCTCAAGACTGTTTATTGTGTCTTCTCTTAAGAGAGTTCTTTTATGATGTTAAAGGGAGGAGGCCATTTCAAGACCAGGCAGCAATTTGCATCAGTAAACACTTTAAGGAACATGTTGCTCCAGTGTCTTAAAACTGACTCATTTTCAAAATCCCTTGCCTGAAGGATCAGTGCACTGTGGTGCTCAGGTCTAACAGAAAATAGCTAAATATTCAAACAAAATCAGGGTCTAGCAGCCAAAGCAAAGGCAGGTTTCAACCCCAGTGTTAGGATCAAACTCTGCCTTGTAATCTTGTGCAAAATATTCAGCCCACTCTTAGAAAACATTCACAGAAACAAAGTGAAATTTCAAATTTTTTTGCCTTAACCCACCATCTCCAGGAGTCTAGAGCCACCACACAGACAAGTTATTTTCACACAAGGATCATAAGGGACTTTTACTGGCTTCCCTGTTTTATTCAAGCTCCATCCCTACATGGAGAAAAACAAGAGGCATCATCACAGCTACCTAAGGGCACTCATGGAGAAGTATCCAGGGCTGGAATGAGAATGGGCAACTTTAGGAAGGGTAGAAAGCCAAGCACAAAAGGCTCTGGCAGCCAAAAAATCAGAGCACATTCATAAAACAACAGCCCAACGTTTTGAAAAGTATCAAACAAAGTGGTTGCCAAAGGGTTGCTGTCATCTCCAGGAAAAGCAAGCATGCCACAGATATTTCCTGCGCACGCTGATCCTGGGGGAACAGTAAAAGTGGGTTATTACACAGCCCTACTTTCAGTGTTCTCACTTTCACAACACACACGAGCGTTTCCTCACTGCATCCATTCTTGCTCGAAGCCATTGGTGGGCAGCATACCTAACTCAGCTTTTGTTGAAGTTCTTATGTTCTTCCCAGGTAATTGGCCCTACGGGACTTTAATCTAAATGGAGTGTGTCTTTGTAGGGACCTTGCAGAGGTATTTTGAATGTTTAATGGTCTCCTGAATTACTGCTTTCCTCCCACTGAGAAGGAAATGGGCTCACCGCCGTCCGCTTCCCCGTAGCATTCATTACCTCTGGAAACACGGATGTGTAACAGCATCCCTCAGCCCATCCCATGCAGCAAAAGCACATGGGAGAACAGGCAAATATTCATCCTCCTGAACACTACAGGACTTGCTCCACATGGATGTGGCCAAGTGTGGGAGCTGTATTTTCTGCAAAATCCTTCTGTCCAGGATTTTTCTTCTGGGAAGCTGAGGAGCCTCAGAGAAAAAGGAAAACAAATTCTTATCTCATTTGCTTCTGCTGTGTTGTGCTCACATGTGGAATGTGTTAGGAGATTGTTTATTCAACAGGTGGTTGTTTCATTGGTTTCATGTGAATTGTTTTGACTTAATGACCAACCACAGCCAAGCTGTGTCAGGACTCTGGAAAGAGTCACGAGTTTTCATTATCATCGTTTTAGCCTTCTGTAAGAATCCCTTCTGTATTCCTTAGTACAGTTCAGTTTAGTATCCTTTAATATAATATAGCATCATAAAATAATAAATTAGCCTTCTGAGAACATGGAGTCAGATTTATCATTCCTCCGTTCGTCTGCGAACCCCGCAAATACAAAAGCCAAGCAAAGGTTCCCCTCATGTGCAATTACTCACAGTTCACCTGTCTGGGCTCACCCCAGGAGGGAGAGGGAATTGGATCCCAGCACAGCTCAGGGTGACACGGGCACGTACCTGGCAGTGGTGTGGGAATGGGGATCTGCTCTCTGGGGTTATTTGTTGCCTTTCCTGTGCAGCCCCTTCTCAGACCACGTCTTAATGTCTTCCAGACCCCCAGCAGCCCGCACACCATATGTGGAGTGAGAGCACCGTGGAGTAACTGGTTAATGAGTTATTATTCTCACAGCCTGCTCCCCTTAGGAGCTGGTACACATCTCAGTGCTTGCCAGCAGCACAGTGGAGAACCAGCTCTCAACTGCTGTCAATACCTAATTCAAAACCCTTGTAATTACAGCACTACAATAGTAACATTTAGTTCACCTAGAAGCCAAGTGCCTCATTCATTCCCTCTGTCCCTGGATGAGGAATTGTGTGTGCAGCAGGAGCAGGGCAGGGATTGTCCCCCTGTGCTGGCTCTGAGAGGCCCCTCCAGGGCTGGGCCCAGCTCTGCTCCTGCAGGAGAGCCCTGGAGGGGCTGGAGCGTGTCCAGGGCAGGGAACGGAGCTGGGAAGGGGCTGGAGAATCCCTGAGGGAGCTGGGAAGGGGCTGGAGAATCCCTGAGGAGCTGGGCAGGGGCTGAGGCTGGAGCAAAGGAGGCTCAGGGGGCCCTTGTGGCTCTGCACAAGTCCCTGCCAGGAGGGCACAGCCGGGGGGGTCGGGCTGTGCTCCCAGGGAACAGGACAGGAGCAGAGGGAACGGCCTCAGGCTGGGCCAGGGCAGGCTCAGGGTGAACATTAGGAAAAATTTATTCAAGGAAAGTGTTGTTAACCATTGAAAGGGGCTGCCCAGGGAGGTTTGGAGTCCCCATCCCTGCAGGTGTCACCTGGAGGTGGCACTCAGAGTTCTGGGTTGGTAACAAGGTGGGCATCGATCAGTTTGGACTTGATGATTTTGGAGGTTTCCAACCTTAATGATTCTGTGTTTTTGTAGCCCAGAAAATTCTAATCCAGCTCTACTCAAACACTGGAGTTGAAAGTTCCCTTCAGACAACAAAAGTGGGGCTGAGCAGGGAGGAGCATCCCCAGGGCCGTTCGGTGCAGGGTTAGTGACAATCCTGTGTGTCCCACAAGCCTGCTGGGCTTTTCCTCCCTTTTCCTGCCTGTTGAGATCACCTGACTTGCATCAAGAGAAGGAGACAATATTAGAGGTGATGTGCTTTGGCTGTAAATGTCATCATATCCCAAACACCTTTCAAATTTAAACCAGAAAATATAGGATTCCCCAGCAAGAGGAAGCTACCGGGTCCAGCGAGGAATTAAGACAGGAGACCTTGACAGAAAATCTTCACTGACTCCGGCCTGCCAAGGGACTGGGAGGAGGCCAGAGATGGAGCAGGAGGGAGTTGTGAGATCTGTAGGCCTATGACCCATGTCTCCTCCTCTATGAAAGATGAGCCCACACAGAGAAAGTGGAAATTCTCTGAGCTCAGACGAGGGAAATTTTATCAAGAGAAAAAAGCAGTGGTTGCTTCCTGTGCGAAAAAGACAGGGCCTTTAAATGCCGTAGTGACTTGGGGGAATTAAGGCTTTAGGAAATCAGCAGTGAGAACACTTCCAGGGCTTTCCAGCCCCGGCAGAATCATGAGGAAGAAACACTTCAGCTGAAGAGCTCTGCCCCCGTGAAAGCCAGCAGAGACACTTCAGCCACTTCAGCAAGGACAAGATTTCATCTACTGAACAGAAATTCAGAGTTTTCAAACCCTTTCACGGGCTATTCTGGAACAGAGGAGGAAGAAGAATTTATGGGTTGGTGTTATTTTCCATGTAAAACCAACTGAAAGTGGTAAATATGTTTAAAAGGGTTTGTTGTTTTACTTTTCAAGAGAGCAATGCTCCAAAGGAGAACAACAGGACTGTCAAACACCCAGGAGCACATATGGTGTGCTTACACCACTGGTTTTGAGTTTCCCTGCACCAGCCAGGCTCCAGCTTCCCACCAAACCATTAAAAACGAGAAAGAGACGAGAAGAGTTCAAAAATTCAGTATCACCTACTTAGCCGGGAGTGACTTTTTGTGCCTTGCTAATCCTTTCCAAGGAATGCAGATGAGGGATCTGCTTGGACTGGGCTCCATCAGCCTCCCCAGGAGCTGGAGAGGCCCGGGGCTCACCAGTGTGGGGTGAACTCGCCCCTCATATGAGGGACAACCAGGCTGGGGCTCTGGTTGCCAGCGATGATTTGTTTCCTCACAGATCCATAAACACAAATTACGTCAGTGTGGTTTCAGCCTCATTTTTAGCTGAGGCCAGTCAGTCCAAGAGGAATTAGAGGCAGTGGTCAAACAGAGCCTCTCCGTGCTCCAGACAAGCCCACTGATCACAACCTGTTACTGCAGGGCCACAAGGATGTCAGAATTCATCCAAGCGTAGCAGGCAGGAACGAGGGATCGCGCTTTTCCACCGCAAACGGTAAAACTATCCGAGCCCAAATCCCCTCCCCACGAATTTCAAATGCCTTCTTTCTGCTCTTCCTGGTGTTAAACACATGTTACATTCGCCTCACAAAACGTGCAGGGTTTGTCTGGTTCCGAGGCAGGGCTGGAGCTCAGCGAACGGCCTCGCTCTCGCTGCCGGTCCTGCCTTCCAAAAGAAGCGCCAGAGAAAGGATTCTATTTCTGTAAGAGTTTAAAGGGCACGCTCAGAAAAGTGACTATGTAAAAATGGCACCTTTTCATCCAGCAGATCTGTTCCCAGTGAGTATTCTGAGTCATGTCTGCTTACTTTAGTGACCAAAATAGATTTTTAGTACTTCACTCCTCTCTAGTCCTGCGGAACCAACACAGCGAAGAGGGAGTTATTTAAATCCTATCTTGGACCAAAACCTGTCAGGATGAGCTCAAGAGGCAGAAGGGAGGGCTGGATGTGGGGTGGCTGAGGGGGCAGTGCCCCACCCCAGTGCCACAAATGGCACATCACACAGGGAGGTGTCAGCCCAGAGAGACAGGAGTGCAGGACAGCCCAAACTCCCTTAACCTCGGCTCCTGCATCCTCCAACAACCTGATCCTGACCCCCCATCCCACATTCCTGCTCTGCAGACAGACCACAGGCCGAGCTCCCTGGGCTCACATTTGGTTACAACTCTGTCTCCTGTAAACTGTCATGGAAATCACAAGCAAATAACAAACACGGAGCTCGCCCCTCCTTCCCCAGTGGCTCCATGCAGGGCTGCTCTGGCTGCAGCTCAGCTGTGCTCCCTGCAGGGACCACGGACAGCAGGGGGCTAAAAACTGCCCCTGACACGTAAAAACCTCATGGCCTGTCCAAAATGAGCCTTCCAAAGTTGTGCTTCGAGAGATTTAAGTAAAGTGTAGACCCAAGGCTGTCATCTATACAGTTGGACCAGCCTAAAAAAGAAAACACTTTAAATGGTTGTTACTATTTCCTTCATGAGCAGAACAGACTCCTAAGAGAAAGGCAGCAGCATTCATCCATTCCTGTCTTATTCTGAAGCTGAAATGATGGCTAATGTTTTCTTACTCAGTTTTTTAAGGAAGTTAAGAGAGCAGTGCAGAAAGCATAAAAAGGTTTTCTGTTGCTATTTCTAATGTTTCTATTTCTAAACAAAAAGGAAGCTTGACAGTAAAAATTAATGTTATGTTTACTTAAAATTAAGCTTTAAAATTATAAATAAGCAATAATAATAATTTCCACTCAGACTGTATTATTTGTCTGGTTTCTCTGCTATATTTTACTTACATTTTTTCCTTCAGTCTCCCTAAGATCAACTGCTGGAAGGCCTGGATCTGTCTCTGGATGCAGAATTCAGGGCAGCCACGTAAAAACCAAATTACCCAGTCCTGCAACCCTAATCCTACCCAAGCTGCTGGACCATCTTCTGCACCTTCAGTGCCTTTCCCAAACGAGCATCACTGTCTCAGACTGGCAAGATTACCCTGTCCTCTGGCCAGGCTGGAATTTACACAACTGCTTCCAGCCAGATCCTGGATTTTTGGATGGCTACAGCAAGCTGAGGTGAATCCTACCCTCCCAAAACCATTTTTTAAGTCTCATCACTTAGAACTGAGGCCAGGTTCAGGTTTCTTCAAGCTCTTCATTTCGAGAGGGTGATGAAAAATGCTCTGCTGAAATGAAGCCTTGGAGGTGCCTACAAAAGACGGTGCCCTCGGTGGTGTCAGGATGTTGACACACATATTGGTGACAGATGATTTGGCTGGTCTTGCTTGCAAGAGATACAGAGGCTGCTACAGACTGTTTGCTATAAATACATAAAAATACCAGAGAACTTATAAATGCACCAGCCCAAATTCCCAGCTTCACATTCTGGGCAAATGTAATGAAATTTAAGAAAAGGCACAAGATTATCAGCCAGGACTAAACTAGATCTTGATTTGATATTAAATCCTTTATCTTATCTTAATGTGGTAATAAAACCTTTATTTTTTTTCCTTTTCCAAACCTGTTTTAATGCAAATTTTTGCACAAGCCTGTGTAAAAAAAAACCCTTCTATAACTCTTTGAAGAGCCAACTACAATCAGAACAATGAATGGAACAGCAACAGCAGTTCTTTAGAGAAATGATGGAGAACTTTTCCCATGTCTGCTTTGCAAGTCCTGCAGGTCAGCTGCTTTTCCAAGCAGATTTTTCAGCTTAAGTCTCAGTGCATGCTGCAATGCAACATCTTTATGTTACTTTAGTAGTTAATCCTTTGTGTATAATTTGTGAAATCTATAGAGAGCAGTCCGTTTTATAAACAGAATTTTAAACCACCAGGTTTAAATTTATTGCAGGGTTTATTCAGAACTGACAAAGCCTCCTTAGAAAACGGAATTTTGCTAAGAAGCCTTTCCTTCTGCATAACTACAAGACTTCCTTCTGTATAAAACCCTTTTCTACTTACACAGAAAAATATAAACCATGAAATTTTTTGATTGCCATTTTTTTCTTGTCTAATTTACAGAAAGAGATACATTGTGCAGTTTTCTAAATCCCTGCTTTTTACATGCACATTTAATTGCATTAAAATCTCACACTGCATGCATTACCACTGTTAAGTATTAAAATATAAGTGATTTGTTGTAAGATTTTTTTCAGTCAAATCAGGTAAAATACACCATGTATATCCACACATGAGAAGCTAAAAAAAGTAATCAACTCAATGGAAAAATTATGGACGTGGGAAGCTCACAAGCCTTAAAAATTAGAAGAAATCAATCAGATTTCACAAAACATTTTGTTGTAAGTCGTCTACAGGGCAGCAAAAGCTGCTCCTCCTATGCCAATGCTTCCAGAACCAGGAAAATGGAATGACCTGAAAACCTGATAAATCACTGTATGTTTTAACAGCACAATAGTAGCAAAAAAAAAAAAAAAATTACAAAATTAAAAAGAAAACAAACCCTTACCAACCACTTGTAGCAGACAGCAAAAAGCAGGAGGACAAGATGCTAATTCAGCAGGTAATGTGTTTGGGATGATGGGAGAGAAACCTTTCCCTGACCACTCACACCTGCAGAGCCTCCCTGTGTGCCTGAGCCCAGCCAGGGCTGTGACCTGCTCTGCTGTGCTTGGGACAGGAGCTGAGTGCTGGCCATGGGCAACATTCCCAAATCCCAGCCCCTGCAGCATTCCCAGTTCCCAATCCCTGCAGCATTTTCAATTTCCAGACTCCACAGCATTCCCAGTTCCCAGATCCGGCAGTGTTCCCAGCCCATGCAGAATTCCCCATTCCCAGCCCCTGCAGGATTCCCAATTCCCAGATCCTCCAGCATTCCCAGTTCCCAGACCCTGCAGCGTTCCCAGCTCCCAGACCCTACATCATTCCCAATTCCCTACAGCATTCCCAGTTCCCAGTCTCTCCAGCATTCCCAACTCCCAGACCCTGCAGAATTCCCAATTTCCAGCCCCTGCAGCATTTCCAGCTCCCAGCCCCTGCAGCATTCCCCATTCCCAGCCCGTGCAGCATTCCCAACTCCCAGACCCTGCAGCATTCCCAACTCCCAGACCCTGCAGCATTCCCAATTCCCAGTCCCTCCAGCATTCCCAGCTCCCAGACCCTACAGCATTCCCCAATTTCCAACCTCATGCAGCATTCCCAGTTCCCAGTCCCTGCAGCATTCTCAGTTCCCTACAGCATTCCCAGTTCCCAGCCCCTGCAGCATTCCCAATTCCCTGCAGCATTCCCAGTTCCCTGCCCCTGCAGCCCCAATGCCTTCGCTCTGCCCCTTCCATCCCCACACCCCAGATCCCCTCTGGCCGCGGCGGCCCCGGTGCGATCTCAGTCAGGGCTTTCCCCCCACAGCCAGGGCTGTGTCTTTGCCTTTGGAGGTGAAAAGCAAAAGCAACCCAGGCTGTTCCATTAGGGACCCCCTGGAGAACCTGGGTGTCTGACGGAGCTGATTGCAACCACATTTATTCGAGGTGGTTTTTGCTGAACCGGCCTCGCACCGTGCTCATCACCCCCCACGGCCGGCCTTGCTCTCCCCAATCAGCGCTAATTAGCTGTGGGGGGTTCCCAGCCACAGACAAATTCAGGAGGACTGAAACACGACGGAAGGTGATATTTGTTGGCAGGAGAAGCACCTGGAAGAGGCAGCAGCTTTGGAATATCCCAGCAATGCTGCCGAGTGCCCGAGCAGGAGCACGGCATCTTCCCGAAGGCTGGAAGCAACGCTGCTGCCAAGACCCTTTAATGAGCAGCTGGGTGTTGTATCATGTATTAAATATTAAAATGAATCAACACAGATGGCCTCAAAGCAAAACCAAACCCTCACCTGTGCACAGCAACCACTCCCCAACCCACTGTGGTCAGCCGGAGTTGTGTGGCTACAGCTCGAGGCCCTGGGGTTTCAACCATCCCCTCTCAAGGCTGGTTGTACCTCCAGCTAAAATGAAAACATGTGTTTATTGTTTTTACTTTGGGCAGACGATTAATATTTATGTGATGCATTATCAAACAAAAATAACTATGTATTTTGTTCCTGGAATAATGGTTTTTGTTGGAATGAAGCTGTGCCAAGGAGGGATTGCAGCTGATGCAAGCAGCGTGCAAGGACAATCCACTTACCAGGGCAGCTTTCTAAAGGAAAAAAAGGGCATTTCTGAGCAGGGGTAAGTTGAGGAAAATAATTGCTGTGGTGGAATCTCACACTCCACACAAGGAAAAGTGTCACCCAGGGCAGCAGGAGATCCTCCTGCCACAGCAGTGAGGGAAAAGCAGGCATGTTGCAAATCTATTCATGCTTACTTTAGATCAAGTCTCATTTTTACACAAAAATACCTCTCTGCACTTTACCTTTTGATAAATTGCTGATTGACGAGGATGTGTACTCTGTCCACAGCAGAATAAACTCTTTGGGTTTCATTGTGAAATTGCTGTTTCTTGAATTCAATTAACCCCTCCAGATTACACACAGACCACTGAATATAAATAGAAGAGGTTAAAATGCAGTTTAAATATAACAGATACAGCCACAACTCCATATTTAGATATACCCTTTAATTTTTTTCCTATTGCCGGCTTTTTACTTACATTTAAATTTAGCAAAGTAATTTTAGACTGCCACTTTTCTACCTACACTAGTTAACTACACTGTGAAGGGAATATATCAGATTAGATACCACTATCTTCCAAAATGACAAATCAATACAAATTTTTTGGACTCAAACCTTCAGCCAAAAAGACTTGATTTTCCTGGGAAACCTGCATGTCAAAAAGGGCACGGCCAGAACCACCCTGGGAAGTAAAAAATATTCCAGTGGCTGTGAGAGCAGCCAGTTGCGGGTATAATGAGAACCAGTGTGGTGTTATCACACAAAAGGTAATTCTTCCAACCCAAGACAAACAACATTATAATTCAGGCTGAAAATATCTTTACCCTGCGTGAACTTTTTTCTTTTTTTTATTTTTAAACAGAAGCATTTTAAATCAAGTGTATAGGAAAAGTGCCATACAAAGCATACACTAATCCCTGGCATCCCTTCCCAGCTGCACAGAAAACCAGCGGGCAGCTTTAGGCACTCAGGGCTAAGCCTGCCCTGCTGACCTCAGATGATATGGATCAGGCCCAAAGGGCCCTTTCCAACCTTACCCCCTGTCAACAACTTCCACCTCGAGTTTGGGACACAGATTTCCACAGAGCTGCTCACATGATTCAAAGAAGTACAGTTTTACCCTTACGGCTGCCTTTCCCTGAAAAAAAAATAACTATTCACTTAAAAGAACATTACAAGCTTCCTGATAGTGGAACGAAACCCCAATACAATGGATATTAAAGGGAAAATGTTTGTTTTGACCCAACTATTTTAAATTATTTTGTTATTACCTGCTTGTAACTCCTGGAGCATTTAGTAAAGCACAGGCGAGGAAAGGAAATGTAACATGTAATGTTTTGGGGCTACCAGATGCCATCAGCACCTCAAAAGCTTCCCATATTTTGAGATGTTTTTTGATCCTCACAGGAGGAGGAACTGCTGTATCCAGGGATCACAGCAAAGCCATCAAAATTCAACCCTCTGCAGAGGGAGAGCAGTGCCATGAGCCTCACGCTGTGATAGCAGAGCACTGGGGGTTTGCAGAAGGAGCAGTGGGGAAGGATTTGCCTCATCAGCAGCCAGGTATTCTGTTCACGGGGGGTTGTCCAAACCAACGGGACTGCCACAGCCATCCCAGGGTTTTCTGTTTGTTTACACAGCTCTGTGCATCCACAGAAAACAAACTTCCCACAGCAGAGCAGGTAGCAAAGACACTTTCACGGGGCAGGCTCTTGTGCAGAATTGTCATTTGAACATCGACAACAGCGGGGTCCAAACTGGTGCTCCAGACAGAAAAGGACAAACAAAGCAGCATCCTTGTGATGAGAGACACAGCTCCCAGGTCTGCAGCAATCTGGGATTTCAGCTCGTGGTGTCCATCATTGTGAGTCCTCACTGGACTCACGCACCCAGATTTCTTTAGTGCCTTACAAAGAGCTCAAATTCATTTAAAAGAAAGAGAGAGAACCCCACAGGCACTACTGCTTAAAAACCATCAGAAGGAGAACATGCATAATATATACAAGTCTATTAGAATCTATCTCTAAGAACCAAATGCTACAGAAATGACAATCCAAAGGGAGCAACACCTCAGGAGCAAAAAGTCCGACTAATCACACCTAGGACTTACCCTGACAGATCATTTATAAAATTCCTGTAACATGTAACTCTATCCAGTACTATATGATTTGTTTAACTTTGGGACTAAACTGTGGGAGGTGGGGACAGATGCTGTTCAAAGCTCTAAACCCTGAAATGTTTTTGGAGCTGGTGGATTTTTTTCTTGCAAACTTTTTCAAAGAATTTGCCGTTGTTTGCCCACATATGCATACAAAAGAGAAAATAAGGACTGATGTTGCTATTCCAATAGCAACATCCCACATCTTTGTTTTTATAAATGCCCTTTAAGAAACAGATCAGGCAATCAACATAAAAATATAATTGTCCCCTATGAGGTATGGCTTGGTTTGTTCATGCCTTTACCTATTTACTTCTAACTGGGAAACTAGCAAATAATCTATTTCTCTTCTTTGATTTTCCTATTAGTTCAGATGTGCCTGAAATCACACACCTGATATATGTAACCTGACAAAAGTTTACATTTCATACCTCAGTGAGAAGCTGTCTTTGCCTGCTTCACTTGTTTCAGAGAAACCAGAAAAGTGCTCAAAGGGTTAAACCAAAGGAATGTGACATTTCTCCATGTGCAGTTCATAGACCTATCCTGGTTTTCCTAATGGACTCAAAATTACATGGGCAGAACGGGGCAGAATGTAATTTCCAAACTCCAACTTCAGAACAGAGCTAATTCACAGAACGACACTTAGAATACAAATAAAAAACTTCATTAAAGAACGAGCCATTTCCTCGCACCGAGGGCTCTCAGCAAAGGCAGCAATGAATGGAAGTTTATGTTAGCCAGAACTTGCAACTCCAGCTTTTGTAAATACAATTACGTGCACTCCAAACTCCTCAGCGAAGTCATCTGGACACCAAAACAGAGCCTCGCGTATCCCTTACTCCGAAAAGCACCAAACCCAACCACGACTCCCCTCAGCCACGTAGGTAATTGAAGGTTTTCCTACGTGCAAGAGCTGCCCGGCTTTTGAAAAGCCATAGAGCTATTAATGAATTGAATGATAAATTGCTGAAAGAATTACAAACGCACAAACTATTACGATCCGGAGCGGGGGAAAGTGATGGCGAGGGGGAAGGCGACATCATTTCTGCCCGAAGCCAAACAGCAAATTAATCCTTCAAAACTTAGAGGAACTCGGGCACGCTCCGCGCAGGCGAGGCACGCTCCGCGCAGAGGATGCGCGGCTGCGGCTGCCGAGCCCTCGGGGCTGCCCCGCTGCAGCCAGGGGAAACCCGGCCGGTCCCCGTGCCGCCCTCGGGATCACCGAGCCCCGCCCGGTCCCAGTCCCCGGCCGGTCCCTCTCCTGTCCGGTCCCTCGCCCATCTCCCGCTGCTCCCGCCCCGACGGCCGCCGCTCCGCTGGCCGCCCCACGGCAGCCCCAAAGGGAAACACTTACCGGGCTGGGCCGGGGTCACTCCGGGCTCCCGGGGAGGGGGGACGGGGCGGGACGGGCCGGGGGAAGGCAGCGGCCGCCAGCGGCGGGAGCTCGGCAGGGAGTGAGGCAGCGGGCAGGGGACGGCGGCGTTGCCGACTGCGGTGAGTCACTTCAGTCGGGACGGGCTCAGCCCATCGCGCTGGCCCCCGGCTCCGGGCGCCTCTTCCTCTCTCTCCAATCGCCGAGCGCGGCCGCCGCCGCCGCTCCCGGCGCTGCCCGGCTCCCCCGCCGCCGTCGGGGCGGCCCCGCGCCCGGGGCGCTGCGGGACCCCCGCCCCCGGTGCCCGCGTCCTCCCCCGGGGGGGCGGGAGGGGCCGGGCGGAGCTGGAGGTGAGCGGGACCCGCGGGGGGAGGACGCGGCCGAGCCCGGCCCGGCCCGGCGGGGAACGGGAGCGCGTCTGAAGGGGCGACAACAAGCGCGCGGTTGTGGCGGGGACCCGACGTGAATCGCAGGCTGGCCCCTGAACCAGGTGGCAGCGGGAGGAATAACGGGATGCTCGGGAATAAAAGGGGAGCGAGGTGAGGAGGGGGGGTGGGGGAAGCAGAGGAGGCTGGTCCGGCAGAAACTGCAACCCCATCTCCCACGGGTGATGGAGAGGGGACCCATCCCGGCGGTGCCGTCCGCACTCACCTCGCACGGAGGAAAGCCAGGGAGAAGCGGGCGGTGCGCCCGTCCTGTCCCTATCCCTGTCCCGTGTCCCGTGTCCCCGTCCCTCCCGCCGGCGGCCCCGGGGCTCCTTACCGGGGCTCCGCTCGTCCCCGCCGCCGCCTCGCCCCGACCTTCCCCGGGCACGCCTCGGCACCCGCCGGGCATCGCCCGCCGCTCTCCGCCCGCGGTCAGCGCCCGGCACCGGCGTCCGCCGCAGAAAACCCAGTAGTCCCTTAATTAAAAATAATAATTAAAAAAAATTATAAAAAAAATAATTAAAAGCGTCTCAGTTTTTAAAGCAGAACTACATAATGTATTAATTGGTTGCTATTAGCATGCAGTTTTATTGAGCATAGCACACAGAAGTCTGATTGTAAGCGAGGAGTGTTTTCAATGAAAGTGGAGTTATTTTAGCTGCAGACATGTTTACATTTCTGTGGTTTAGTCTATAACTTTCTCTTTTTCTTGCTTCAGAATTCTGCTCCATGAAGCAAAGCCCTTAGCTCCCAGACATTCCAAAAAGTCTGCCAAAATAATAGGGGAGGGGGGAGGAGAAAAAAAGGGAGAAGGAATAAAAAAAACACACACAGAGACCCCCAAGTCTGGGTCAGGCTCAGGGCTGGGTATGGGCAGAGCGAGTATACCCCCTCCTCACTCTCCCTCTCCAGTTAAAAAGCCTTCAGGGCTCCATTTCCTGTTTTTAAGGAAAAAATAAAGCGGGTCTAGGACTGATTTTAGACACTGCCTAGACCAGGGCTGGTGGGTGCCGAGGACCTTTAACTCTCTCGGTGCCAAAGAGTCCCTGATAGCACACATCCAGGCAACCCCACACGAACCTCCCTTGGGGCAGCTCCAGCAGAAAGATGGGCTTTTCACCCCAAAGTGTGAGTTTTTGGGTGACTAAGAACCCAAAGATGCCAAGCAACCACCTAGTGCTTGAATGAGCAGAGTGGAGAGATAAAATACCCCAAAAGTGGCATTGAGTGCCCTCTGCTACTGCAGCACCCACCTATGGAGATCTCCTAGAGTCACTTCTCAGTGTTGGGAACAATTGGGGACAGTGTTGTCACCCACCCCACCTTCCCCTGGATGGGCAGCATCACTCGCGTGGCCCTCAGCGAGTGGGCGTGAAAACAACCCGAGCTTCTGGACATTAAATCCGCAGCTTTGGAAAATCAAAACGGAGCAGCTCGGCTAAAATTAGGAGCACTCAGTAGTGAATGAAGCACGAAAGTCGTGGACGCCTCCCCACAAAAACTCGCGAGTCAAGTTTTCCACTCCAAGGCTTGGGAGGGTGTGATAGGAATAGAAAAAGGAGTGTTCAGAATAAAGCACCCCTGTAATGAAGGGTTGTGTCTCCAGGGAAGGGATGAGGAGAGGTGGCAGGACAGGAGATGCTGATGCAGTGCCAGGAGCCAGACAGGGCACCCTGTCCCAGTCCTGCCCCTCTGCCCTGGGAGGGAAAATCCTTGGATTTGCAATCACCAGGTGAGGCAGGGCAGGAAAATTCACAACGGTGTTTCTTGGCCCCCTGACTCTCAACATTTGCCTCCCAACCTCATCCAAAGCATTTTTATGTGTGTGTCCCCTCCCCAGACTTTTTTATTTTTACATGCCAGATGACTCCTGTATATTTGGACCTCTTGCTTTTGAAGAAGCCAGAAAGCATTATGATTTCCCAATGCTTAAAAAAGAAAAGAAAACACCTTTCCCCCAAGATGTTTTATATTAATTTAAGTATCGGTTCCTGGTTCATGTCAGCCCCTTTCACAATGAAATGTCCTGCGTGGGCTGTCACACCTGCTAAATATAATCCTCTCATTCTTTTGATATTCTGCAAAGGGCCTTTAAAGGTTCACATCCTCCAGTCTGGAGGTTTAATTGCTTCATCTCGGATTTTTAAGAAGCCTTATAAATTTCTGATTTTGGTGGATTTCAAAGGGGCAGGGGGAGGGATGGGAGAGGGATGTGAGGGTGATGCTGAGCACTGCCCTGACACTACAGATCTTGTAGAAGTTCTGACCCTCCAGCCCGTCCCACAGCTTCTGCTCTTTGGGGCAGACAACTTGAGCTGGTTTTATGAGTTACCAATGAGTTAAATATGAAAATAGTAGCCTATTTCACTATGGTAAATGCTCACCAGGGAGGAAATCATAGATTCAGTTTTATAGAAGGTAATGGAGTGAGATTACCCACACTAATGTACTTAACTCTTCAGAGAACATAAATCCAGCAGGAGACAGCCCCAAACCAGTTGATCCCCAAAACAAACTGCAGCCAGCAGCAGTTTCATCCTTACGAGGTGCTGGTGGCACCAGCTCTGCCCAGTGGAGCTGTGGTTAAAAACTCCTGGTCCAGAGCAGTGTGGTGCTTAGAGACTCCAGCAAAGATGTTCCTGGATCCAGAAAATGCCTGGCAAGGTGGGAACAGGAGGGCTGGGGGTCAAATCCTGCACCCCAAATCTTTGTACGCTGCACACAGCAGCTCTGGGTACCCTGATGGCCACAAATTCTCTGAAGTGTGGTGCATAATTCCTGTTAAATGAGATAAAGCAGCAGAGAGAGGAACACTAAGTGTGCTGACAGCTTTGTGCTGCACCCAGAGGTGGCTGCAGGAACCGTACCCGTGGCAGGGCCCCCAAAATGCTGTTTGCAGCAAAGCCAGTGGGGTCATGTCCAGCTTCAGTGAGTCCCCATGGCTCCATCTCCTGCATCACCTTCAGAGTTCTGGCACTCCCAGGGACAGGGGACAGGCTGGCAGCCCCACCAGTGACCAGCACAGAGCTGAGCTGCTGGGCTCCCACGTGGAAAGCCCCAAACCCCCAATCTTCTCACCTTTCAAGCCCCACCTGTGTGACTAAAATATTCAGCCAGTGCTCCTGCAGAATGCAAGCAGTGGGAACACAAGGTAGGAAAGGGTTGCAGTCAGTTGGGGCTGGGCTCTTTCTCCAGCAGCGCTGACACAACCAGAGCACACAGCCTCCAGCTGCACCAAGGGAAATCCAGGTTGGAGAGCAGGGAAAAGGTTTTTGCAGCAAGGGGGAGAAAGTTCTGGAATGGCTGCCCGGGGAGGTGGTGCAGTCCCCATCCCTGGGTGTGTTTAACAAAGCCTGGATGTGGCACTGGGGGCCAGGGGTGAGTTGGGGTGCTGGGGCATGAGTGGACTCAATGATCTTTAAGGTCTCTTCCAACCCAGTGATTCTGGAATTCTGGGAATTCTGGGAATTGCTCTGCACAACTCCCTGACAGGAGGGGCACTGAGGAGGGGGTTGGGCTCTGCTGCCATGTCCCAAGGGAAAGGAGGAGAGGAAATGGCCTCAAATTTAGTAAGGACCTTGGGACACTGAGCACATGCAGAGGGGACAACGAGGCTGGAGAGGGGCTGGGAACACAAACCCTGTGAGGAAACCCTGACGGAGCTGGGGGTGCTCAGCCTGGAGAAAAGGAGACTCAGGGCTGCCCCCATCACTCTGCACAGCTCCTGAAAGGTGCCTGTGCTCAGCTGGGGCTGGGCTCTTTCTCCAGCAGCACTGACACAACCAGAGCACACAGCCTCCAGCTGCACCAAGGGAAATCCAGGCTGGAGAGCAGGGAAAAGGTTTTTCCAGCAAGGGGGAGAAAGTTCTGGAATGGCTGCCCGGGGAGGTGGTGCAGTCCCCATCCCTGGGTGTGTTTAACAAAGCCTGGATGTGGCACTGGGGGCCAGGGTTCAGTTGAGCTGTTGGGGCTGGGCTGGGCTCGATGATCTTGGAGGTCTCTTCCAACCCAGGGATTCTGGGAATTCTGTGAGGCTGGAGCATCCCGTGCTGTGCCATTGTCCTGCCACCAGCCCCAGCTGCCATGGCCCTGCAGCTCAGTTGCTCTGTCACAGCTGTTGTCCCCAGAGCTGACCCTGGTGTCCTGTGCAGGGACAAGGTCCACCCCAAAGGCTCCTTCCTGGATCTTTCTCTCAGGAGGAAATTTCAGAGCAGGTGTCTTTGAGCGCTGCCTCTTGTTCAGGAGTGTCGTCGGGAAAGAAATGCCATTTTCCATCTCCTTTAACACAATTTTCAAAATGCAATTTCGAAACAAGCAATAAAAATCAACAAATTGTCACATCTAGATCAAGGAAAAAAAAATACCATAACCAGCACTTTTCCCATATTTCTTCCAGAGCAGTGGAAGAAACACATTTAGGAAGTGGCAAAGCCTCAGATAATTTTGAGTCTTAATGGCAGAACTGGGGACTGAAACACTTAGAGGATGCAAAACTTGCTATGGTTTTAGGCTGCTGCTGTGTTCAGCACTAAACCACATCCCCAAGTGCCACATCCACGTGGTTTTTGCAGATTTCCATGGACAGCAATTCCACCACAGGCTGAGCCTCCTTTTCCCCAGGTTAAACAACCAATTAATTTAAAAAAACTACCAAAAAATAAGGCTAATAATGCCAAGTTCATAGCATTAATCATTGCAGTTGTTATCAATGAAATGGGATATATGAATGATATTTATTTCTTTTGATATGAAACAACAGGAATAGAGCATAGATTATTTTATTTTTTCCCCCACTGGCAAAATGCAATTCCAGCACCTGATTTTCTCATTAGAATCAGAAAGGATTAACATTTTACCTATGAAAATACCATTTAGGATGAACAAGTCAGGCAACAAAAAGGGAACACCTTTACAAATATTACCTCTCACAGGTGTGGGTGACATTCACTAATGAAGGTTCCCTTATGTAAAAATGACATTTAATTCAGGAGAGACAGGCAGTTACAGAGACACCTCCTGTTGCCTGGATGTGAACAGGAAACTCTTTTTCAAGGAGCAGAAATTATGGCTTTTTCCAGCACTCATGGATTTGTTTTAGTCCCAGACTGGACACCTCAATATCATTTTGGCAATCTGAAAAGACTCTGGTGTCCCTCCTGTGAGAGAAACACTTTTAATTAGGGAAGGAAAGATCTTTTCTATTTAAAAGCCCTGAAGTGGCAAAAGAAAGGATTTAATTTGGAACTTACCTGTGTAAGCATCTGGTTAGATAATGTGGTTGGGTGAAGGGGATATTGATCACCAGGATATTCAGCATCAGTGATTATTCAGGATTGCTGTGTCAATTTGAAAGAATTCACACTCTTTGCCAAGCAATGGGCTAAAAGGAAAGTGAGATAATTTGTTTATTTTCATTTTTAGGGGTTTTTTTTCTGATAGCTGAGTTCAAAAAACAATATGTTGGCAGGGAAGGTCCAGGGAATGCTTGAAACTCCCATGAATTCAGGAGGGGTTTTATGAGGCTACAAGAAATGATGGAAAAAAAATTAAAAATGCCAAAAGTCTGATCTGAGTGGTTGGAGAGCTGGGATGCTTGCCTGAGTACCTCCTAAATATCTTGAATCTCCAAAATAAGGTAAAACTCTTTGCTTTTTTAGCTTGTGTTTTGGCAAATAAGTACCAAAAGAGAAAAAGCTGTGAATCTGAATATTTCTCCAAAGGCAGATTGGAATAATGGTGAAATAAACTCTCTGTGCAAATTTCTGTGACCAGAACTGAACTCCTCACTCGTTCTCAGTTTGGGCTTGGGGAGAAGAATTTGTGCTTTTTCCTATTTTAACCAAAGCATTTCCCTTCCTCTCTCCAAAGGGGCATTTCTTGGCATCACTGCTGAGATTCAAGGAATAACTCAACTAGTGAATCAATGCAGAAAGGCTGAGTGGAGCATCTTTGTAAGAACTGAAAAGTTCTCCAGCCACATGGTGAAAATTAAAAATAAGAAAGCTAAAGGTAGAAGTATTTTCAAAATAAAAGAAAATATTAGGGTAGATGGAAAAATGTCATAATTTAAAAAATATTTACTGGTGAATAATCTAATCAGAATAAAAACTAAAATTCTGGTGTCAGAATAAAAAATAGGTGATCAATAATGGATGAAGACAAGCCTGACCAAAAATAAAATGATTACACTTCAATAGAAAGCAATTAATAAGTGTAAATACATAAAGTTACTTGCTCATTATTTTCTTATATACTTACATTTTATGCCTTGGTGCATGTTGATCCCTGAGGAGGCCATAGCTCAATGAAAATGTAATCCAGTGGAGAATTAATATCCAGATAAGCATCATTTTTATGGGATTTAAACTTGTGAACTATCATCTCTCTCTTCTTTACATTATTCTGCTTCTCTGCTTTCTCTATTTGTTATGGTACCTGGAAAAAACTTGAATTTTGCTTTCAAGTCTGTGGAATTGGGTGTTGTTCACACACAAGTGTAAATCCAGCTTTGTTAACAGATCTTCATGAACACACAGCTCTATGAAAGGTGATATTTCTCTATATTAATAATTTTTCAGCTATTCCCATATATAATCCCACCATTTTATCTTTCATTTGGCTGATCCTCACAAGTTTTCCGCAGCATTTCTTCATTGCCTGTGCCATGCACCAGAGAAACAATAATAACAATTTCAGAGAAATGCCTGGAAAAAAAAAAAAAACAGCCTTCCCCAGGACCTGAAGTTCCAAAATCTCTGTGATACACAAATGGGAAAAACTTGATTTTTCCACAGCTGGCACTCTGCACACACCAACGCAGTCACAGACACACAGACACACATTTGTTTCCACACCTACCTGGTGGCAGTGGTGCAGACAAGTCCCAGAGATGCCCCAAAAAGCCATTTTTGTGTGTCTGCAGGCAGGGCAGAGCTGGCTGTTCAGGTGCCTGAGCACACAGAGCTCCGTGCAGGAAGGGAGAGGCGGCTGCAGAAGGTGACTCAGCTGGAGATGTGACACTGAGTCACCCTCTGGAGGAGCCACCCCTGCTCCAGCTGCTGAACCCACGCCCTGGAGCACAGGGTGGCAGCTGTGGAGAGGCAGCAGGTGGAGGGGAGAGGGGGCACAGGGGCTGTGGCTGGTCCTGGTGTCCCCATGTGGCTGGTGGCACATGTCCTGCATGTCCCCAGGCTCAGCCATGGGCAGCTTTAACAGCTGTTTTAGCAGTTTTAACAGTTTTAACACTGGCACTCGGTGCTCTGGGCTGGGTGACAAGGTGGGTGTCACACACAGCTGGGACTCAAGACCTTGGAGGGCTTTTCCAGCCTTAATCATTCTCTGTTTCACGTTTCTTTCAGAGATGATAAAAAATGAAAATGTTTTATTCAGGGCAGCCCTTTGGAGTGGATTAAGTGAAGTCTGTTTGTTCTGTCACAGATTAAAAAATTACTTGTTGAATCCTGCTGGTTTTTGACTCAAAGCCCCAGAAAATTTTGGATTATCCCACAAAGAAATGTGGTTTCCTTGATTTTGTATCTGAACCCTTGAACTAACTGGAGAACACTGAAAGATGCTTGTAGGTCAAGACAGTCCAACTTCACATGCACGTTTATTGCAAGAAAGCAAAGTATTCCAAACATATCTCACCCTGAAATCTGCTTCTGACAGCCTGGTTTAGAGCAAAATAAAATTGTAACATCACAATTGTAAAATCACATGTCCTGCATGTCCCCAGGCTCAGCCATGGACAGTTTTAAGAGCTGGAGGTGGCACTCAGTGCTCTGGGCTGGGTGACAAGGTGAGCATCACACACAGCTGGGACTCAAAACCTTGGAGGGCTTTTCCAGCCTTAATCATTCTCTGATTCAAATTTCTTTTAGAGATGATAATAAATGAAGATATTTCGTTCAGGGCAGCCCTTTGGACTGGACTAAGTGAAGTCTGTTTGTTCTGTCACAGATTAAAAAATTACATGTTGAACCCTGCTGGTTTTTGACTCAAAGCCCCAGAAAACTTTGGACTATCCTACAAAGAAATGTGGTTTCCTTGATTTTTTTATCTATGCTTGTAGGTCAAGACAGTCCAGCTTCACATGCACCATTTGTTGCAAAAAAGCAAAGTATTCCAAACATATCTCACCCTGAAATCTGCTTCTGATGGCCTGGTTTAGAGCAAAATAAAATTGAAAAATCACAGAAAGGTTTTTTTGGGAAGGGACATTAAAGATCATCCAGTGCCACCCCTGCCATAGCAGGGACACCTCCCACTGTCCCAGGCTGCTCCAGCCCCAGTGTCCAACCTGGCCTTGGGCACTGCCAGGGATCCAGGGGCAGCCACAGCTGCTCTGGGCACCCTCCCAGGGAACAATTCCTCCCAATATCTGACCTAAATTTCCCCTTTTTCAGTTTGGAGCCATTTCCCCTTGTCCTGTCACTCCAGCTCCTGATGAATTGTCCATCTCCAGCTTCCCCATGGACCCTTCAGACCCTGGGAGTTGCTCTGAGGTCTCCATGCATCCTTCTCTTCTCTAGACTGAACAGCCCCAACTCTTCCATCCTGTCTCCACAGGGGAGCTGCTCCTTATCAACCCCTTATCAACCTCATGGCCTCCTCTGGACTTGCCCCAACATTTCCATGGCCTTCAAGCTACAAGAATAAGTTATTCCAACCAATGTGGAAACCCAGGGCGCAGGGAATATTTCTGTGTCTGCTCTGGGGTGCCCTGACCCCCAGGGGAGCACTGACTCTGACCCTCATTCATGGAGAAAATTTCCTAAACTTCAAGATAGATTGGAATCCACAAAAGTGTGAAATGGATTATAGAGAGCAGTGTAGGTGTATCACTTGTGAGAAATTGAGGTTTGGGGATTTTTAGTCTGTTGTGGATGGAAGCAAGATTGAGGGCACAGGGTGCTGTCCTGGGTTTCTTCTTCCAGCTTCTTCTTCCTCCTTCTCCATGGGTTTGGGTGGCATTTTGTAATTGGGCAGGAAAGTCCCCATTGCAGCTCTGTGGGATCAGTTATTGGGTTAAAAGGGAAAATAACCCAGGTGTCAGTTCTTCATTGGATAGTTCAGTCTTCAAAGTCCTTGCAACAAGAGATTGTTGCCATTTTGTGCTTTGCTAATGAAAAGCTGCTGAACTCACAGCAGTGAGACTGTTTTACTGATAAGAAATAATAAACACCTGAGTGGGAACATGAAACACCATCTCAAGTGCCTTCAGTCCTGACCCAGAGAAACCCACAACTGATACTCCCACAACCCAAGATCTGATTTATTTTGTCAAACTACACATGTAGCAGGGCTGGACATGGGGATCTGCTTGGATGTGGCTCCTGAAGGATGATGGATTCCCAAGGCCAGGATGGTTTTGCTGGAAGGAGGAAGACTTTGAGGTGATCTTGCTCATACATTTTTGGTGACGCTCATGAGTTGGATCAAGGTCATGGCAAGGCCTTCCACATTCTGGAAAATACCAAGAGGAATGTCAAGAAAAGGGCAGCAGATGATGCAAAGACAGTGACACAAAACAAGTGTAAGAAATCTTTGCTACCATTCAGCAGAATAGATGATGATGATTGGTCCCATCTGGATTAAAGATTTAGGAGATCAATACATTCTTGGATAGACACTCTGTGAAATAGCTGTTAATGGTGATATGAAGCTTGCAAACACTCACCTCAGCTGCCGTGTCAAAATTCTGACCTGATTTACAGCTCAGAAAATCCCTATTTTAGTGAAATGAGTCCTCACTTTTAGGATGGACTCAAATGATTTCAGAGGTCTTTTCCAGAGTAACTGGTTGTGTGATTCTGTGAAGCAGGGGGAGGAAAACCACTTCCTGTGATCAGGACAAGAGACTTTTAAAAATTTATTTATTTTACTTAATTGTAAAAAAAAAACCCTTTTATTTTAATTTTATTTAAAATGTAATTACAAGCATTTCACAATCACCAAGAGAAGGTTGAATGGGGCTCTGAGAAACCTGGGATAGTGGAAGGTGTCCCTGCCCATGGCAGGAGAGTTGGAACAAGATGATCTTTAAGGTCCCTTCCAACCCAAACTATTCTGTGATACTGTGATCAAATTATTGCACTGTCTGCTGTCATCATTTGGAATTTCAATGAGAGCCCCATTTTGATCTGGCAGCTTTTTGGTTTAGTTTCCCTTTTTTAAATTTGAGAAAAATATTTGCACTGTTATTTCAAACATTTCAACCATTTCAAAGTTTACCATAATGAAAAATTGGGCTAATGTATTGAAAAGTTTGCTCAAGTAGGTGGATTTTTTTTAATGGAAAGAACAGTTGGTTCTGCAGAAGCATGGGAATTTTTAGCAAGTACTGCATTCAAAAAGGAGTGAAAGTGTTCCTGTTTTTCCAACCAATCTGCCATTCACACAAAAGCAGGCAGAAAGGCATGTTCTCAATGGGACAATAGCCATTTTCTGGAGACCAAAAGGAAAACATAAAGTGTGGTGTTAGGACAGGAGAGATGAAAAGATAAGATTTGAAAAAAAAGAAAGAAAAAAGAAAAGTGGAGGGAAATTTTCACAGCTGTTTCTGGACTAAAACAAGAACTTTTTCTGTAGAAAAAGTGTGTGCAAACTGCAGCAAATCCCAGGACAAGGTGGTGGAATTGCAAGCCTGGGAAAGCCTTGCTTTATTTTTTTTTTTTTTTTTTTTTTTTTTTGCTTATATTGCATAAAAGCATCTTTCTGTGGAAATGAGCCCTCTCTGATCTTTTTCATTCTCTTGACGCAGAAATAAAACAACTTAAAGAGTCAAATAAAAAGCTGGGAACAGAACAAGCAGTCTGAAACTATATCACACCAGATAAAATTCC
Source organism: Setophaga petechia (assembly GCA_024362935.1). NCBI lineage: Eukaryota > Metazoa > Chordata > Aves > Passeriformes > Parulidae > Setophaga > Setophaga petechia. Next base: position 880,234 of record JANCRA010000121.1, on the reverse strand, counting down.
CTGGAATTATCTGTGAATTCATTGAGACTGTATTTTATGTTTTGCTTCAAGACAACTGCTTTGTTGAGGAGGTAATGTATAGATTAAGATAGGACACTTAAACTCCAAAGTCCCCTCAGAGAGTTCTTTCTGGTATAAATCTGCTCTCCTTTAACTTGGATTATAAACAAACTCCATGATATGCACCTGGTTCTGGCAGGGTCTCTATTATTTCGCTCCCAAAAGCAGCTTTATAAAGAGAACACACTGCATTTCAACAGCAATATAAATAATGTTGCAGTTGGGGATCTCTTGCGCCGCTTTCATTTTTCTTTCTTCCCTTTTCATCTGAACAGAACCACACCTCTCTAAAAATACTCACTTTCTTAATGAAAACCATATTTTTGGGCATTTTTCTCCCCCCCCCCTCGTGTGCATGACCTGTTGAAATGCCTGCACAATCTTTAATGTCAGATTCAGACGACACATGTCTTATGAAAAAGTCTGGGACTCAGCTCTCAGCGGGGCCTCCCAGATCTGTCCCACGTCTTTATGAGAAAGAGGGACAAAACCTTCTGGTTTTGGCATTTTATATTGGAGTCTGCTCTAAGCTAGGCAAGAGGGAAAAAAAAACACCAAAAAAAAAAAAAAAAAAAAAAAGAAAGAAGAAAAAAAATAGCAACGTAGAGTCTAGACAGAAGAGATTGGGTTGAAATCTGGAAGCTATTCAGTGAGGCTACGGCACATGGCAGCTTGACTGCAGAAAGAGATCACATTACGCTGCCTAATTACACATGAAAAATGTACACATCACTTTTCTTAAATGCTTGGAAAAATAGATGTTCAGATGGCAACTGCAAGCCAGTAACTGAGCCAGTCGTACATACTTGGAACGCCTCACAAATGGCATTTCTAAAGCCTGCAGGATTTTTTTTCTTTTTGTGTGTGTGTTTTTTTTACAATGTAATTTGTGTGTGTGTGTGTGTGTGTGTGTTCATAAAACAACTTCTAAAGAAGGTTTTCTAAATTTAGCAGGCGGTTGTGCTGCAGGAGCGTGAAAGGTGAAAATCCAGCATGTAAGCAGGAGGAATGAGGGCCTAATCCTGACTCCTCATGAACCACTTCAGCCAGCTTTCCTTGGAAGTTTGGGTTGATCCACAGGCTCATCTGTTTGTGTGCTGGGAGCAAATGCTGTGGGGTTTAGACCTCCAATGGGAACATCCCATGGGAGCAAAGACAAGCAGATGCCTGGGTGTTTGCAGCACCTATGGCCCTGAGGTTGTGTGTTTATATCCTGTCTAGGAAATGTTTAAAAGAGAAGTTTCTCCTTTCTCATGGACAAAGGAGAAGGGGAAAATAATCTCATTTATTGTGTTGTTTGAGCATGGAGCTCTCCTGTCATCACCTCCTCCTGACCTTGTGGCTCAGGGCTGATGGCTCCTGTTCTGCCCCACTCCTGCCATGCTCCTGCCAGGGATGGGTTAAAGGAATCCAGAGATAAGTTTGATGGAGTTATGCTTTTGTTTCCATCTGTTTGGATGGCATCTGCTCTTCTTTTTAGCTTAAACACAAATGCCCAAAGACAGGATACAAATAGGGCTTGGACTGGATCACCTCAGAGGTCCCTTCAACTCTAAATACTCTGTGACTCTGTGCTTCTGTGAATTTGTGATTTTGTGACTGTTCCAAGGGAGAAAACAGTTTTCCAAGCTATTTCCAAATATTTCCCCATTTCAATCCTGCTAACAAGACCCATGGAAGTGGATTTTCCAGGGGGAAATGTCCATATGTCCATCTGCCTCCCAGACTTTACATTTCCTAGAAGACTGATCAGAGCGAGCTCCTCCGAGAGCAGAAGTGCCCAATCCTGCCCTCAGCGCCAGAGCACAGAATAAAAACCAATCCCCAAAGCCCTCTCTGGTAGCCAGGCTCTCCATGTGACTACTCCCTCAGAGTGCCTTTGAGTCCTTCCCTCCTGGAGCCAGCGGCCAGTCAGACCTTGGCTGAACTGTTAATCCTTCCAGACAAAGAGGAAAGAACATCTTGTAAAGTTTTGTTGCTGTTGTTATTGTTAAAACGGACTAAGCACGGAGCAACTGGCTAAGCTATCTGGCAGAAGTGACCCGCAGAAAAGTCTTTCAGAAGGAAAAAAAAAAAAAAAAAGATCTTTTCTGGAGATGGGACTAAGCTTCCCCAGGTCAGGGGGAAGAACTGCACTAATCCAGCTACTCCCAGTTGCAATATGGATTGTTGAGCTGATTATTTCATCACTGTGCTCTGCAGGACCTTCCTTGGATTCTCCCTTTTACGGCTGGGAAAAAAACAAAAAGTGCTTTGCTATTTGCACAGCCTGAGCCTGCTGGAGTCCTGCATGAGAAATATCAGTCACACAAGAAGGAGATGGGCAGAATTTGGTTTGGAAATGGCTCTGCTCTGGCCAGGGACAGCTCTCCTGCAGGAGGGAAGGATGAGGGCTCTGCCAGGCCCTCCAGGGAGCCAGGTTTGCCGTGGAGGAGCTGGGATGTGGATACAAGTGGGAGCCATGACCACATTAAGGCTGTTCTCCTTTAGAACAGGCAGGAACCATTGTGGGCAAGGGCTTCCTTCCCAGGTTAAGCCTCTGCAGAGGTTTGGAGTGGATGGATGGACAGACCCAGCCTGGCCTCTGCCCCTCTGGGTATTTCCCCATGGTGTGTTTTGTGTCCCGCTGCGGTCGGAGGCAGCAGCACCAAACTCTGAGAGTCCTTCAGCACGGCAAGGCCTCCTCTTCCAGAAGGGTCAGCCTTGGGTGTAATTTATGAGGGTTGTGGTAGCCCTGCTACCCTCTGGCTGCTTGTGATGAATTTTAAATCAAATGAATATTTTGTGCTCGCTGGTGAAGGGGGGGAGGAATGATGGCAGGAAACAAATCGCTTCCTCTTGGTCATTCCTCTCGCCACAGCCACGCTATTTTTAACAAATCTTATTAAAAATTATACAACCCTGTGTTTTCTGGAATCTGTTTTATTGAGCAAGTACAAAACAAACCAAAGAGTGGAAAAATGCACCATTTGGAGCGGCTCCTTTTGCTGCAACTGATTTAGCAAAACAAGCCACAGGGGAACGCGAGCGGCTTTCTAGAGCTGCTTCCTGCGGCCATCCCTCCCTCCCCATGTGGAAGGGAGGAATATTTTACTAGCTGCATCACTTCATGCAATAGTAAATTATTCTAAGTGTTCTGGTCACCACAAAATACACTGTCTTGGGAGGTTATTCCCATTATCAGAGTTATTTGTTTAATTTCTTGCTGCAGCCAGCTTTAAACAGCGTCTTTTCCAAAAATATCGTCCAACCCATGGGTGTCTGCTTAGCAGAAGGGGCTGAAACTGAAAACAGACCCTCCAGATTTGGGCATTTCCTAGGTCAGGGTCAGCAGGGACAAGATTTTGATGGAGGGAAGTTCTTCTTACAAATCACTTTTAAGATTCCTGGTCTGTAGTGTGTTACCATGTAGAAATTATTAATAAATTTGGAATTTTTAGGAGCAAATGTGAAAAATTGCTTTGTCTGCAGCTGTGTCTGGTGGCAAGAGGTGAGGCTGATGATTGGATAATCTTAATATCAGTGTCAGCTTTCTGTTCACTCAGGTGTCTCACCCTCACTGCACTGGACCATTCCTTACCAGCCACTCCTCACTTGCAGAGACTGAATTTTGTACTCAGAGATTTTGTATAAATGCAGAGGACATCAAAGTTGCAAACAAATGTTAATTTGGGCTCTGACCATTCCAAATATTTACATGCCTAACTTGAAATTATTTCAAGAGGGTTTAGGTGCCAGAAGACTTTGATGAAGCTTTTCTGGATCAGAAATGAAACTACAAGGTCACATTATCACAGGTGTTGCTCTTTACCAAGAAAGGGGATCTTCTTTTGAATTTGGTGTCCCCACCCACAAAATTTTTGTCTCCATTTATGAAAGCACACTTTAGTGAGTTTGGCTTGGAGGAATCTCATTAAAGGTTTGGGAGAAGGGGCAGGAAATTTTCTATTTCATCTGCTATGTCTTATTACTACCAATAAGAGCAATGATGTTCATTATGATGGTGAGTAAAGTACTTGCCCCACTCATTTTGTTTAGGCATCAAAAAAATTGCTAACAAGCCCATCAATTACTGGTCTGGATCAGATACAATTATTATACCATATAATAAAAAACAAAAGGTTCTGTATTCTTTGAGATCCACCAGCATGTATCTCAATGTTGTCCTCCTGTTAACCCTAAAATTAACATCTTAAACAAGATATTTTGTGAGATTTTAGACAAATATCACTGTAATAATAAATGTATTTATTTATAATTTTTATTAGATAATAGAATAGCTTCCATATCTTGATAATGAAAACATTTAGAACACCTTGCTCTCATATTTCTGAAGAAGTACCTCAGAAATCTCACCATGACACCTGAACATTTTCAGTCCTGGGTAACAAATCTAAAGTAGAAGTTGTCCCATATTTCTCTCCCTGTGGGAATCACAGGTTGTGTGGCTTTTACTGGTTAGGGCTCATTTATTTTTATTTTAGGGATCAGAGGATGAGGTCACCTTAGATATTCAACTGTGTATTTTATCCAGAATGTTTTTTCCATTGGTTTCCTTTCCTACAGATCATTCCATGAGATTTGTACCTCAATGTGAAACAGGTTATTCCTCTCTCAGAGATATTTGCAATTTACAATGACTTCTAGAGATAACAAAGCTGGAGGGTTTTTTTAGGAAAATAAGTTTAATTGTCATCCTTGTTGCTTTCAGGTCACATCCTCAGGAGGTTGCTCCAACACCTGTGACAGCAGCAAACAGGGATCTGTCCTGCACTGGGGATCAGTGATTCCCTGGAATTGTGCCTACAGACTGCAAGAGCCTGGATCTGAGGTTAGCACCTGGATTAGTCCTGAAGGAAATCCTGGAGGTCTTAAAATAAATAGCTCCTGTATGAAGACTTTCCCAAAATCTGAGATGCATTTAATGGTAAGAGCCCAACATCTGCTGGGAGAGACTCATCCAAAGAACCAGGAAATTCTTGAATCCAGATGATCTGAAGCCCAGGCTGAGCTTAAATGGAGCTCCTGGCCAGTGAGGATGTTTTGGGTAACTGAGGCCTCTCTGCTAACAAGGTGCTGACACTGACCTAACTGCAGGCTGAAGGATAAAAAATGATAAAAAACAAATCAAACAAACAAAGAAATGACAGAAGAAATAGCACCATACAGAGCTTCAAGCATGAGGCAGAAAGTGATGAGCAATTCAGCAGGAAAACCTGCTTAATCTCCACCTAAAAAGGCTTGTTCAGGAGACCTGAGGGTTAGGAGGGAGCAGTGGACCTTGCAAAGGCCAAAGAGTGACAGCCCAGAGCAGAGGGATCCACACTGCTCGTGGCACAGAGCCCACCAGAGTGAGGGAGGAGATCATCAGCCAAAGGAGAGCAGCAGCAGGCTCAGGCCCTAAATCCCCTTGGCTGGGAAAGCTGCCTGCTACCAGCAGAGTCCAAGGAAAGGTCAGTGCTGGAGGTCACTGGCAATTTTGGAATGACAGAAAACCCCACTTAACTCTTTGCAGGCTGTTGCCACCATTTCTCCTAAAATCCTCTTTTTGCTAATGCCACCTCTGCAGTTTGGGATAAAATTTCCCATCAACCCAGAGGAGCACATGTTCACAGTGAGCAGAGGACACCCCTACTCAAATTCTTGTCCCACTGTTCTTCTAGCCCCAAAACAAGGAAAATTTTCGTTATTGTTTACTGGAACCAAAGGCTTTTGCTGCCTTTTTTGCATTTGGGATATCCCAGGAGAGCTCCACACCTCACAGATGGAGTCCCTAACAGGATGCAGCAAAGGTAAACAGACAGAAAATGAGGAATAGCTTATTTAGCTGAAACTGAAGAAGGGTTGTAGGGCAGGAGGAAAGATCACTCAACCTGGAATATGGCCAGGACACCAAAGGCAGACCTTTAAAACCTGAGGGAGAAAACCCCAAACCTTTAAAACCTGAGGGGAAAACGCCCAAACCTTTAAAACCTGAGGGGGAAACCCCCAAACCTTTAAGATCTTCACTGAATGAAGTTGGGAGTCATGGACACGCTCAGTTTCTCCTTTCTCCCTGCCCTGTGGTAACTCCACAGCCAAAGAAAAGAAAGTGGGGACTTCTGAATTGCTGTGGAACATGATCCAAACTGCCCAGAGTCCTGCAGGGTTCCATTTGTGCATCCCCCATGAGAGGTGACAGCACTGAGCTGTGAGGCAGGCTGGGGTTCAACACAAACAGGGTCTTCATGAATCCTTTCCAAATTCTCCATATGGATATACCCTGCAGGAGCACACAATTTCTCCCTGGCAGTGGCTACTTATGAAAGCCTGATACATTTAATTCTGGAAAAAAAGTGTCTTTGGGTTAAATAAAATAAAATAAAAACAGCCTACCTCAAAACCCTAGTTCCATGGTATATAGAAAACTGTGGGAACTCTGTTAAAAAAGTGTCACTCTATTAGGTTGTGCAGTTGGGTTTCCTTCTAATTTCTGTGTTCTTTTGTCACAATTTAAAGTGAGGACAAGAATGTTTCTAAAACCAGCATTGTGCTGACATTCTACAATTCAGGATACACATCCTCGGAATTTTTACAAAGTGCAATTCTTAAATATTATTTTTCCAAAATGCTGCCCAGAGGAGCCATTCTGGCTGATCAAACAGCCCCTGGAACTGCAGTAAATGCTCACACAGCATTCCTGCAAACAGGGCCTCGTATGAAAACCAAACACCGCGGGGGCACTGTGAAACACCAGTTAGCACCTTTATAAAAGCCTGCTCCCGAGGTTAACTGCACTGCAGCCCTGGCAGATCACAGAACTGAGAGCCTTGTACGAGCACGGGGTGGGATTGTGTTAATTTGTCTCAGAGGGTGCAATTGCAATGGTCCTTTCTTGTCTTCAGAGGAATCCAGCTCGGAGACGATGCACGCCAGGAGGGTTTTTATGGGAACCTGCTTCTGCAGGGGGGTGCTCCTGCTTTCACACAGCTGCTCTTGTGCCCTTCAGTCTGCACAAGACTGTCTGAAGAGGAAATACAAAAGGTCTACACTGAAATTTCCTCTGTGATCAAGTGATCCAAGTGATATTTCGTCCTTGCGTCGTGTCGGGTCTTTGGCACGGTGAGATGCCTTGGCCTGTTTGGGAAAAGACAAGGCAAACAGTAAAAGGGCTGAAATCCACTCTGCTTCCTTCCTTTCTTGTGTTTTCTTTTGCCAGCTACACAATATTCTCAAAGAGAAATCTGCAAGCCATCAAGTGCAGCAGGCAGTGTTTGCTGGGAGCTGAGCCGTGTGTTTGGTGGGACCCTCCCCAGTGAGGTTGGGACCCTCCTCTCCATTGGGGTTTGGATCCCCTCCCCAGTGGGGAGAATCATTCTTGTCCTCGCTTTAAATTGTGACAAAAGAACACAGAAATTAGAAGGAAACCCAACGGCACAACTTAATACAGTGACCTGCAGTGCTGCACACACACAAAGTTCCTGCAGGGCAGGTTAACACAAGGCTCAGACTAATCCAGCAGCTTAAGGCTGCCAAAGGTGTGATCCCACTCCCAGACCTGCTCTGGAATGGGGCCTCAGAGCTGTTTTGGAGAGTGAGGTTCTTTTTGTCTTTAAAGCAGGACTGCAGTGTGATGGAGCCCAGAAATTAACCCTGCCCTAGGCTGGTGCCACAGCCTGGGCAGCAGGAGAGGGATGGGGATTGTGTCCCTGTGTCCCTACAGGTGATTTCCCACCTGCAGAGCTGCCCCAGCCCAGGGAGGAGCTGGAGCTGCTGCAGAGAACCCAGAGGAGGCTCCAGGATGAGCAGAGGGATGGAGCAGCTGTGCTGGGAGGAAAGGCTGGCACAGCTGGCATTGTTCACCTGCACAGGAGAAGCTTTGGGCTGAGCTCAGGGTGGCCTTGCAGGGCCTGAAGGAGCTGACAAGAAAGATGGAAAGAGAATATTCACAAGGGTAGGGTGTGACAGGACACAGAGAGATGAGAGAAAGGGAAAGAGAGTAGGATCAGATGAAATATTAGGAAGAAATTCTTTACTATGAGGGTGGGCAGGGGCTGGCACAGGGTGCCCAGAGCAGCTGTGGCTGCCCCTGAATCCCTGGCAGCGCCCAAGGCCAGGTTGGACATTGGGGCTTGAAGCAGCCTGGGACAGTGGAAGGTGCCCCTGCCATGGCAGGGGTGTGAAACCAGCTGATCTTTAATATCCCTTTCAACTGAGGCCATTCTCTGATTCTATAATTCCCTAATTCATGGCAGTAGCATGACTTTCTGCTCGGTGGTGACAGCCTGGGATGGTCTCACATTGCTCCAAAATTCTCTCATTCCTTGTGGTCAGTGCACCAGGTCCCCTGGGACAGAGATGGTCCTGCTCCAGCAATGAGGATTTCACGAAGGCGGAGGCAAAAGGAGGAGCTGACCCCAATTTTCATAGTCCAAGCAACATTTCCTACCCCCTGGAACATCATTCCCCTCAAAGAAAAAAATTCTTTACCTCACCTCATCCTCCTCTTTTCACCTGTATGGCCCCTCATCCTTGCAGGCTTTGGGAACTTTCAGTTTAAATGGGAACTCTGGACTATCTCCTGCCCTTAGTAAATAACACACAAGCTGATAAATTGTTAAAAAAGCAGCGAGGCCTTGCCAAGAGGCTTCGATGGTGAGACATTTGTTTTTGGGAAACCCTCTGCTCCATCACACAGAGAAACATTCACTGCAGGATATATTTTTAGGCAGATTTTCAAGTGGCAGATTTCCACAGGGGTACAGCACTTGTCCTGTGGTAATTAAGTGAACAGAAAATATGAGTCTGGAGCAGGCCTGGCTCGTGGTGGAGGGAACGTGTTACACCCAAGTTCAGGAGAGGAGCAGGGGCTCTCTCTGTGTGGGCTGCACAAGGCTCAGCACATTACACACAGATTTGGCCACCACCAGCAAGAAAGGCCTCGAGCTTCCCTCACACTGTGTAGCTTTCAGCTGAGCAGGATGCTGCTTGGCTGCTCCAAAAGAGGGGGAAAAACATGTAGGAGTCAATCACAGGTTGGATTTAAAAGGGGATTTGTGTGACAGCCAGGGAGCTGAGGGGTGGTGGAAAAGATGATGGATGCCACAGCTCCTGTGGAGCCAAGTTGCACAGATTGGAGTGTGACACATCTCCCAGCTTGGATCTGCAGTGACTCCAGGGCTTGAGGCTGCCCTTCCATCCATGAAAAGCCTGGATAAAAAAACTGGATTTGGCACTGGGTGCCAGGGTTTAGTTGAGATGTTGGGGCTGGGTTGGACTTGATGATCTTGAAGATCTCTTCCAACCCAGTGATTCTGTAAATTCTGTAAATTCTGTGAATTCTGTGATCCTGCACCCGCCAGGGCAGCCTCTACCTCCTCCTTTTGCTCTGAGTGTTGGTGGGATTTTGGAACAAAACCAAGGGTGGCTGATGAGGTGAGTCCTCCAGCAGGGGAACCTCTATCCCTCCCACTGGCCTTGTGGATGGGGAGCCTGAGCATCCCAAAAGTGCAGGCAGGGCTGGTCCCTTGGTCCTTAAAGCCCATTTTGGAGTCACCAGGGATGGATTTCAGGAGGTACCAGAGGGCTCTGCTGAGTGAGAGGCTCACAGAGCAGGATGGGAAGTCATCCACAGCAAAGGTTGGGTTTTTTGGGTTTTTTTTAACAGGCAAAATGTTTTTGGCTTGGAAAGATCCTTCCCACACATCCTCAAGACTGGGAAGAGTTGGAGTAGGAGTTTTAAAGGCACACCAAGTGGAACTCAGCCTTTAAAAGTTGTGATTTCTTGAAGAATTCTTGTCATTTTTTTAGTTCCCTGGGCTAGTAAAGGGCCAGATGCAGCTTTAGCACCATTCCAGAGGCTTTGCTGAGTCCCTGATGTGGCACTGGCCTGTCTCATACACCAAACACCACATATCTGCTGTGTCCCCTACGCAGGGACAGTCCCCCACAGGATGGTGGGAGAAGTTTTCATCATGTCTTGACCAAATTCAGTAATTTTACAAAAGCATTCATGGGCTCAGTGATGGCAAGAACTGCTAAAAATTCCACTTTGTCCTACCAGACACAGCCACTTTCTCTTTATTGATCAGAAATTCTGCAGATTTATCTCTGTGTGTGTCCACAAAATGTGAGATAGACCAGCAGCCAGAAATTCATTTTATAATTTGTTAATATTTTTAAATTGGGTAATGTTTTAAATAGTGAAAATATCCCACCAAATTGGGAAACTCCCCATCCCTGGAAATGTTCAAGGCCAGGCTGGATAGGGTTTTGAGAAACCTGGTCTAGAGGAGGGTTCCCTGCCCATGGCAGAGGGTGAAATGAGTTGATCTTTAAGGTCCTTTCCAACCCAAACCTTTCTTTGATTCCATGATTATCCCTTCATTTATATTTCTCCTCCTCAGACAAGTATTGTTTGGGATTAAGTATTTTCCTTCTTTATTCTTTATAGTCTTTTGTTCACTGATAATTTTTCTTTTTTCTTTTAACTAACTGAGTCTCTAACACATTTTACAAAGATGTTGAGAATATAATTTATTATTTATCACATCTGAGTATCATTTACTCCATTGTGCTTCAGTTTCATGATACACAGGACACATTTATCCAATTGACAGCTCTTCAGGTGAAATGTACCTGCCAAAACCAGAAAATTTCCTTTTCATTTCTAATTTCCTAATTCCATTTTCAGTATTTTACACACACACTGGTAGGATGATACTTTAAAAAATAGAAATTAAAAGCCAGCCTATCACAATTTACATAAACAGAGAATGTTTTAGAATTTCCTTAAGTTACATTGTTCAAATTCATGAGGCAGAGCTGTGAATAAATATTTTCATGTGTCCAAAAGTGAAAATGAATCCTACATAGACAGCATATACGGGATTATCTTCTCTTGCTGGTGGTGATGACTCCACTGGGAGGTTGTATGGGGCCTTTACTGTGTTCCTGAATTTTAAATGGCAAAACACCATCCCACTGCAGAGTATTCCCATAAAATCATTTGATAGATAGTAACATAAAAATGAAATTCAGCCTGCTACAGCCTCTTACATAAAAACACAGAGACAAAATGAAGAGATCGGTGTTTGTTCTTCATTTCTAGCCCTCAGGAATGATGCCACATCCTTAGCCCAGCTGCTGGGGGAGTATTCTGTTGCTGGAAACATCCAACACACTGAAGGAACCAAGGAGGGCAAACCTCCAGCTGCTGTTCTGCAGATTGATCAGATCACAAGTTGCCAGGGCAGAGAGAGAATGAAGCCTAGAACCAAACTGCAGACAGCACCTCTTCCCCCTCCATGCCCTGCCAGCAGGGATTTTTTTTTTGCCCCGTTGTTGTCACAGAAACGCTGCGAAACTCATCACTGCCCCACTTCCCAGAACTGCCATTCCAGACCCCTGGGGATCCCTGAATGATTCTTGCAGAGCTGCTGCAGGCAAGACACAGCCATGGACTGAGGAGAAATCCATGGAAACTGGCTGTGCTGCTGTGCAGCATCTGCCCCCCGTGTGCTCCGTCCCGCGGTCACCGCGCGGTCACTCCTGTGACACCGAGTTTACATCCCAGCCTGGCTAAGCAGGAATCTTGGCAGTGCTCAGAGACTCCCAGCCTTTCCAGGGTTAGACATCTATGCCATGCTGTTTCTTGTTTCAGCTCATTTGTTTTCTTTGCTGTGCTTGCAGCATTGAACTGCTGAGGAGTCTCTTATCGGCGGGATTATTCCCCATCAGGAGTGCAGGACATCAGCAGTGACTCCGTGTCTGAAGTTCTCCTCTCTCACATTTACAAGGACATTATGAGCATTTTATTCTGCCTCTATTTTTTTTTTTTTTTTTTTTTTTTTTTTGTGCTGGAGCTGATTTATTTTGCTTACATTTCTCCCTGATAAATTTTCCTCTCAGTTTCCAGTGGGGATAGGTAAGATTTTCTTCTGCCACCATTGCTCCTGCACTCTCCACTCCTGTGTCACACCCAATCTAAGCTCCACCTGATTTATTTCAGGCTTCAGCAGCTACAGGAGCTGAGCTCAGAGCAGATCTTTTGGGGCAGAACCATGACTATTTCAGCATTAGCTAAAGGCCAAAGCTCTGGGCTGCTAGGATAAGCATTCCAACAACAGTCATGACAAATAAAGTGGCCAAGAATGTCTAAAAGGCCTTTTAAAATAACAATTCTGAGCTCTGTCACTTGAATGACTGTGTTTAAAAGCTAAGATAGTTCATAAAAATTATGTCCATAGTTGCTGAGCTATTTTGAAATATACAACTGAATCCATGTCTGCAGAGGATTAAGAAGAGCTAAGGATTCACAAACTGGCTTCAAACTTGATCCAACTTGGCTTTTCTTATGTTAAATATAAGGGTGTCTCCAAACTCAGCTTGGCTCCAAAAAAGATCACAATATAGGGAACCAAAAGTCACACATTTTCCCAGTCCTCTCAAATATCCAAGAAATATCCACAGAACTGGCATGAATGTGAAGCAGCTCCCAGCTGAAAATGAGAGGGAAGAAAGAAAATTAAATTCCCCAAACCCAACATTGTGATACAGCTCAGAAACAGACAAATCCAAACAGAAGGTCCTGTCAGTACAGAGTGAATATTAATGCCCCCATGTTTGTGTTAAGATCTTGATATTGTAAATGTTGCTGTAAAACATCCAAATGTGAGCAGATGTGGAGAATGGCCACTAAGATGGTAAAAACAAAAGGATTTTCACCCAAGAAAATTAGATCTAGGGAGTAAAGTGCCTTCTACAAGTAAATTAGGAAGGTAATTGAGCTCCTGAAGCAAAGAATGGAGTTGTGAAAAAAGAAAACAAACACAAACTGGCCACAAGTAAATTTAACCAGGGAATTAGATTGCCAATCATCTTCAAATAAGTTCTTATTCAGCTCTGGGATGGAAACTGAGCTGGAAATGGAGTTTTTTGGTGGCTCTTAATCTTTCTGCAACATCAGGCAAAACCTGGTGACTTAGACAGTCTCTTTGGGCTCTGTTTCATACAATCAGGCAAATAGAGAAAAAAAACAAAACAAAAAAAACTGAAGGACAGACTGGAGAGCCCCAAACATTTTGAGCATTTATTTTGCTGAAGTCAAAGCATGGCATCCAAAAAAGCAAGACCCTGTGGCGTGGGCTGAGGCTGCTCCTGGTAGGTGAGGTGGGAAGAAAAAAATTGCAGTTGTGTCAGTGAAAAGGTCTTGTACTCCCAGTAAGTAACTGAGGGGAGGAGAGAGGCTCAGGGAACAGGACTGAGGACATGGAAACTGTTCAGGCTCTCCCTTAATAACAAAGAAGTCTTTAAGAATTCTTCTGCATGAATTAAAATCTCTGCAAAAAATATGCCACATGCTTAAACAAACACTCTCTTATTTTCTATATGGGTTTTTTTTTCCCCTCTGCTACACCTTAAAATAAGCAGTGGAGGAGTGGACTCTAATCTGGATTGAATGAGAGGGCTGCATTAGGGAAAATACTGAATGTTCCCATTCTTGAGGCTGAGATTATTCATAGATGGAGGTAACAAGGGAAAGGGAATTAACTGCTTAATGCAGCTGCTCTGGGACTGGAAATTCTGCACCAGAAAATATCAAGCACACAGGAATGTCATGTAGAATGCAAGCAAAGGCTGCCTGGTGTCTGAACAAAGCACACAAAGTGCAGAGTGTGCCCCAGTGCAATGTTCCCAGGTGTGTGCCAGGAATCTGCTTACAGGGACAGAATATGGAAAACACGACTCAAAACCCAAAAGCTCCTCCCCTCCCCAAGTGAAGCTGTTGGAGGAAGGGGAGTTCCTGGTCAGCCTGTTTGATTTTGAGCATCTCCAAGGAAGCAAAGCCCAAAATCTCCCAGGGCAATCTGTTCCCAGAGTTCTTCCCCACAACAGTAAAAGTGTTTTTTATGGTCAAGATGAATTCCCTTTATTTCAGATGGTGCCTTTTGCCCTCTTATCCTTTTGCTGGGCACCAGGAATCTTTTGGGGTTGTCCTCCACCAGGAATTCATACACATGAATAAGATCCCCCTGGGCTGAGCAGTCCCAGCTCTCCCTGTCCTGTCAGATTCTCCAAACCCATACCCATCCTAGGGGCCCTAAAGAACAGCTTTGTTCCCATATTTAGAGCAACTTTTAAAATGTATGATAGGCATAACATTGATTTAAATTAGAAAATGTGTGTCTTGTAATCCACTGTGTAATAAATGTTTGAGATTACACTGAGGTTTTGGGCTTCAAAGACACAACAAGTATTTATGATTAAATGTTTCCTGTGTGTTCACCTGTCATTGAAGGAATAAATGTTCTCACAGGCATTTGAGAGAATCAAAACAGTGTTCAAACTATTCAAATCAAAACAATATTCAAATCAAAACAATATTCAAACTATTGTTTTCCAGAGAAACTTGCCCCTCCACAACCCAGTGAAGGGATCAATTTCTTCCAAGAAATAAAGGATTTACAATTAAAAGGTGTTAATAAATCTCTGCTCAATGTAATCTATAAGGAAGTGTTGCTTTCATTCTTTGAAGTTTCTTGAATAGGGTTAAGAGCCCTTGTGCAGACATCACAGGGCCTGCAGGTAATACAAAATTTATTAATAGAATACAGGACAATTTCTGGCATTTGTGGGAAAACACATTAAGGGAGACAAATATCTCATCTTTCATATTTCTTACATAATTCTGCAAATGTATGAGGAAATTAACACAGAACAAAGCACAATGGTTTTGAGAGACCACAATGACCAGATTTTAGGGCATCCTGAGCAGCTTTTGAGAAAAACAACTGATGGATTTCTCAGAGTTGTCAACTTTAACCCCAGTAATCAAAGCTTATTTTATTAAAAAAAAAAAAAAAAAAAAAACAAACAAAACAAAACAAAAACAAAACAAAAGAGGTGGATTGAAAATCACATTCATTTTGGATAATGAGCTTTACATGGCATCACTGGAGACATCACTTTGTATTTAGGAAGATTATATCTTAATAACTTAAAACTTTATTGAGGTGCTTTGAGTCTGTACTGCTGGGGTGGTATAGATGGAAGCAAAGCCTGGACGGACACCCAGGCTCTCATGGATTAGGATCCCAGGTCTGAGTGTTCCAGAATTAATAATAATAATAATAATAATAATAATAATACATAGAAATCAAGCATACCTTTATTGAATTGGCAGGAAACCCCCGATGAGGGGAGAGAATGATGCATCTGACTCCTTCTTATCAGAAGGCTAATTAATTACTTTAATATACTATATTATTCTATATTATATTACATCTATATTACATTACATCTAAACTGAATCTGCCAAGCACTCAATTCTGCACACACTGCACAGAATCTGTGACTGTCAGGAGTCCTGATACACACACACACACCTGGCCCTGACAGGCCAAGGGAACCAAACACCATCACTGTGGGTGAACAATCTCCATATTGCATTCTACTTTTGCACAAACACAGGCACAGCAAATGATAAGAATTGTTTTTCCTTTCTCTGAGGTTCAGAGAATGTGAAACCCAGAAATATTCTTGGGAAGAATTGTGCCTTGCTTTTCTCTGTGAAGGGAAATGTGGCGGCACACCTTTAGGGGAAACTTGGTTGAAATCAATGGGGCAACCTAAAAGAGAAATGATTAGTAAATCTGAAAACTCCCTGATTAGTCAGAAGAGGCAACAGAAATTCGTGTTCAGGAGAATTCTGAAGGCCTTGCCTATGTCACATACTGAGAAATCAGATGGAACGAAACCAAACTGGGTCACATTAGAAGGCGGGAAGCCCCTCCTATCCAGAAAGCAGTGATGGAAAAAGAAATAAAGTTTTTTTCTTTCACTGCACGTTACACATCTGAAAATCTGATCAACACATCCATCACCTTCTTCCTGAGGAGCAGAAGCACACCTTTGCATCTTTCATGAGTAACAGTCACAGCAATCAGGCAGTTATTGATATGATTGTAAGATGTACTCAAAAGTTTAGCCCTTTTGAATTTATTTAGTGTGGCCTATTCGACAGCCTAATTCATAATTTTAAAGAATGACCTTCTAATTCTGAAGGTAATTTAGATTTAATTTAAAGAAACCAGAAGGAACAACTTTGGAAAATTAACTACTGAATTTCTCTTAGATTCACTGTGACATTGTAGAATCACATATTTGAGCAAGACCACAACTTCATATCCATGCACAGTCAAGTATCATATTTTTCTCTAAACTTGCCATTGCATATTTTAAGAAATGTCAAATAATATTGTTCTTCCTGTGAAGAGCTGCTGGCTGCCCAGTAGTAGTTAAAACAGGACTAGCACCTTATCACAGTTAGACAGAACACTGGAGTGAGTCAAAAGGCCCAGGCTGGGTTTTTTCCCCTTTCTGACACTGAATATCTGATCTGCAGTTTACTGAGTTTTGTGCTGCTGCATTCCAAATTATAACCTGGGAAAACTCTTTCCCTCCTCTAAAGGGAGTTTCTTCACAATAGATGGAAACTGTGACCTGAGGGCTGTGTGGTTTTATTCCACAGTGTATTTTATTCTATAATATGAGAGGACTGAACATTAAGAACTAAACTACTGCTCAGTCTGTAACTGGTGGACAGAGATGAAAGCCTAATTTCCAATCCACAGAAAGCTTATTAAGTAAATTATAAAGACTTACAAACTGATGGTTAATGTAGTGAAAGGTTGAACTGGTAATTTCCAATTTAACTTATCTTGATTTTTACTTCTCCCTTTTCACTTGTTCCCTGGCAGGGTGGGCAGGCCCTGGCACAATTAATCAGGAACTGGAGGGACAGGACACAGGGAATGGCTCCCAGTGCCAGAGAGCAGGGTTGGATGGGATCTTGGCAATGAGGAATTGTTCCCTGGAAGGGTGGGCAGGGGCTGGGATGGAATTCCATCCCTGGATCCCTGGCAGTGCCCAAGGCCAGGTTGGACACTGGGGCTGGAGCAGCCTGGGACAGTGGGAGGTGTCCCTGCCATGGCAGGGGTGGCACTGGATGGGCTTTAAGGTCCTTTCTACCCAAACCATTGTATGATTCTTTTCCTACCATTCTGGTACTTCAGAAAGAAGAGGTTTATCCTTTCAGTTCTTGCCACCTGCCCAGAACACTTGCACCTTGGTGCCTGCATCCCTGAACAATATTGCCCTGTCAGCTCTTTGAATTCTGCTCTTCTTGGAGAAGGTAAAAGAAATCTAACACTGGCCCATAAATCACACAATAAATCAGACACACAATTGCCCACAAAGCTCCTTATGTCTCAGCCTCCTTTATGCTCTAGTTTCCCCACCAGGAACAATATGAAAGCACAACAAAAAATATTTAATCATGGATATGAAGTGGATGGATTCTTTCCCCACAAACACATGTTCTACCTTTTCATTGCAGCACCCTCACGTTTAATTTATTCAATATTTAGCAAACATACTCATTTTTATTTCCTTTCTCTGCTTTGATCACAGGACATCTTCAAAGAATATCCCACGTGCACCCCTCACACGAGTGCCTTCATTGAATTGCTCAGGTAACTCCCCACATGTGCTCACCAGGCTGGGGGAGCTTTTCTGCCATGAATCTTCTCATGGGAAAGAAAAACTGGGAAGTGATAAATGAAGCCTTTTCTCTTGAGTTTGTAGCACCAGGAACATCACGGGCACAACAGTCACAGAATCACTGAGGTTGGGAAAGTCCTCCAAGGTTATTGAGTCCCAGCTGTGCCTTGTCCCCAGCCCAGAGCTCTGAGTGCCACCTCCAGGCCTTCCTGGGACACCTCCAGGGATGGGCACTCCAAACCTCCCTGGGCAGCCCTTTCCAATGTTTAACAACCCTTTCCATGCAGAAATGCCTCCTGAGATGAGGATAATGTGACACTGTAAAGGAGCACAGTGTGCTAGAGCAGAGCTCATTGCAAAGGCAGACTGAGGGGCCTGCCCTCCCCAGCAGCCCAGAATGCTCTCCAAAGTGCCACTGCTCTTTAGATAACAGTGTGACAGGCACTTTACAAATGACCCAGAATTTATGGGCTCACAGTGACACCATTACTCTTGCTGAAAAGGCAGCACAGCCAGACCCTACCTCACCAGCAAGGCTCACTCACTCTCACTCAGCTCTTTCCCTGCAGCAAAAAAAAATCTGAATAAATGTTTTCCACCAGCAAATTTGGGAAAGGGAGAAAAGCTGTAGGCTATTCTAATGGGGTTTTTTAAGAATTCCTAGCTCCAATGTTTAAAAAATAAGCATTTTAGGAGGTACAGGAATTTTTTCCCCATCCATCTCAAGATCAACTACATTTGTCTTAAGGAATTTTAAAGGCAGCAGTGCTAAAGTTAAGAATATGGTCTTATCAGTCAGCTCCATACAAGCAATAGAGGAGTTTTCAGGGCAATGTTAAAGGTTTTAATGATGTGCCAAAGGCCCTTTGGGAGGACACAGGCTCTCTAAATCTTTTTCTGAAAGCGATACCAAGTTACAAATTACCCACATCTCATTCCTGTGTTCTCCTTTATCTCTTCCTCCACTCTTCCTCTATGATTGCTGTAGGTTTTGTATTTTTATTTTCTTTGTGGAGTTAAGCTCTGATCATACTTGATCCTCGACATATGAGCTTCTTTCTGTGAAAGGGGAACACTTCTATAACCACAGCAACAAACTTCTTTGTGACAGGATTTATCTCATTCCTTTTTATGGTGATGAGGCTTTTCCCCCCTTTAATTACCCAACAGAAGCAAAGTCTCTCATCCTCTCCTCATCTTTATGTACTTTGCTTTCAACCACTTCCAGATGGAAGTGCTTGGAACAAATGGAACAGAGTTTCCCAGCTCTATGTAGCCACCTTCACTTTTGTATTTGGACTGACCTGTGCTACAGAGAAGGGGCTACAGAGTTTGTACTGTAGAAATGTCTTCTGCTGCAAGAACTTCCTACAGAATTATTCTTTTCTCCATATTAAATTAGCTTATCACAGATTCTGTGAAGACCCCAGCCCTTCCAGACCTTAACTGTGGAGTGAGGTCTCAAATCTCATCTGTTCATTCCCACTGGGCTGGAGAGCTGGAAAAGGCCCTGGGGGTGCTGTGACAGGGGCTGGGCACGAGCCCAGGGGTGCCCAGGGGGGCAAGAGGCCCCTGGCAGCTGGGCTGGGTGAGGAATTGTGTGTGCAGCAGGAGCAGGGCAGGGATTGTCCCTCTGTGCTGGCTCTGAGAGCCCCTCCAGGGCTGTGCCCAGTTCTGCTCCTGCAGGAGAGGCCTGGAGGGGCTGGAGCATGTCCAGGGCAGGGAACGGAGCTGGGAAGGGGCTGGAGAATCCCTGAGGGAGCTGGGAAGGGGCTGGAGAATCCCTGAGGGAGCTGGGAAGGGGCTGGAGAATCCCTGAGGAGCTGGGAAGGGGCTGGAGAATCCCTGAGGGAGCTGGGAAGGGGCTGAGGCTGGAGCAAAGGAGGCTCAGGGGGCCCTTGTGGCTCTGCACAAGAACCTGCCAGGAGGGGCTGAGGGAGCTGGAAAGGGGCTGAGGCTGGAGCTGCTTTCTGTCCTCCCCTGAACCTTCTCTGCCACCCTGCTGCATCCCTGCTGACACCAGCACTGCTCCTGCTGTGGGGTGCACTGGGATCCCTGGGAGACACCCACCTTCTGCTCTGCTCAGAATCATGGAATCCCAGGATCTTTGAGGCTGGCAAAGCCCTGCCAGCCCATGCAGTGCCAGCTGTGCCCCATGGGCACCTTGTCCCCAGCCCAGAGCACTCAGTGCCACCTCCAGGGGACACCTGCAGGGATGGGCACTGCAAAGTTCCCTGGGCAGCCCCTGCCAAGGCCTGAGCTCCCTTTCCATGGGCAAATTCCTGCTGCTGGCCAAGCTGAACCAAATGCAGGACCTGGCACTTGGTCCTGTTGATTCTCACAGCGTTGGCCTCAGCCCATGGATCCAGAGTGCCCAGATCTCTCTGCAGAGTCTTCCTGCACTCCAGCAGATCCTCACAACGGTGTTATCCATGAATCTCCTCATCCAGATTATCAATAGAGGTACTGAACCCAGGGGCATCCCACAAGTGACTGTGCTCCAGTTGGATGTGGCCCCATTCCCCACCAGTCACCCTCCTTGGTCACCATCTGTAAACCCTACCTGGGACAGGCCCAGTCATGCTCTGGAGCTCCATTTCCCTTTTCTTTCCTGAACAATCACAACTAGGGAATCCCAGGCTGCCCAAAATCTCCTTAAAAGCTGAAAAGTCCATGGCTGGTCCGCTGTAAGCCATGGTGGCACCAGCTCTGGCAGGGTTGGAGTGCTGTGGGTGGCGATTCCCAGCCCTTGGCATCTCTTGGCTGAAGAGGAGACACCAGCATGGACACAGCCCAGGAACTTCAGCCTAGGGAAAATATTTCTGGGGTGAAGAACTGACTGGCATTGAACAGTGCAAAGCCCTTTGTGCAGCCAGGGAAATGTCAGGAGGAATTTTTTTTCTAGGGGAACGTTTGGGTCACACTTTGCAAACAGATCCTGCAGAGTAGGGAGGAACCCTGGGGAAGGGACCTTCACTTTTTTTGCAGCAAACAGAAGCAAAACTCCACCTTTTGAGGGGAAGGTAAATGTGCTGACATCAGAGGGGAAGCTCCATCCCTCTGTGCCGTCTTCACCTGGCCTGGATTGCTGCAGCAGAGCGAGAGGTTGCAGCAAAACACATGGGATGAAAAATCAAATAGCTCATAACTCTGCAACAATCAGGAGGGAGTTTTAGCTCATTCTTCATCCCTTTCACGTGCTGTGTTGAAATATGAGGCCAAGAAGGAGGCCAAAAGACTTAAAAGGCCTATCATGAGGTAATTCAGCCACAAGCCCCGAGCAGGGGAACACAATGATGGCAGTGTGCTCGCTGTTTGCATGGAACTTAAAATATCAGAGCCCCACAGACCCTAAAACACACAATTAGAAATGGAACAACTCCTCAGGGCCCAGAGATTACCCACGTCTCCCCCTCTGAACACGTTTCACTCAAGTATCCTGTAAAATGGGTAATTGCTTGTGGCACCTGCACAACGTGGCTGCTGAGAAGGAGCCCATGAAGGAATTCAGGGCACATCCCTGGGTTTGTGTCCTCCAGTGGCCACCTTACAGGCCTGTGCTCTGTGCAAAAAATACAAGGTTCAAGCAACCCCTTAAATGCTTTTCCCAGCTGTGGGAGAGGCAGCAGAACATTGTCAACCCATCCCATAGGAGAGCCACGTTGTCCAGCAGGACCCTACAAAGAAATTGTTCCCAAAGAAAAGGGGGTTAAGAAATGGCCTGCAGGTTGGGCAAGCATCTGCTCCTGCATTTGTCTCCTCCTCAAGGCTCTCCAAAGGTGAGGGCAGAGCCCAAGAAAGCAGCAGGCAGTGTTTTGCCTCGTGGCCAGAGGACACAGGTGAGTTTAAGTCACTTTTGTACCCCCACAACTTCCCTGAGCATGATGGACCAACCACCCCCAGCTGCTGGAGGGGCTCTGGATGACTTCAGGCATCTGGTGAAGGTGGAATGGAGGCAGGGAAATCCTCAAATCCAGTGTGAGACTGAAACCCAGGCCAGCTGAGCTCTGGGAAATCCCTGCTGGCAGCAGGTGGGTTCCAACATGCAGACACAGGCCTGGCTTTATCAATTTCATGGTGTTTGTGGTACCCAGAGGATCTCAAAGGTGTTCAAAAATAAATGGAATTACACAGCAGCCCAGCCTGTTTGAACACTAACTTGCCAAGAGGGCTACCTGCCCCCAAATCATCTGTACAAAATTTCCCTGCTCTATCAGACCCATCTGACTGAACAACAAACATAATTTTCTTATTTTACAGACTTGGTCACATAATCATCATTAATGTGGCCTTTACAGCTACAGGATCAGACTGGAAAGTCAAAAATCAAATTAAAAAATCAGCTGCAGTAATTTCATTGCCCTTTTCAACAGAATCATGAAGCACAGGGGGAAACAGGGCATTTTTGGAGTGGCTAAATACACACAGAAGAATTTTGCATCACAGAATCATCAGGGGTTGGAAAAGATCTGCAAGATCATCTATCCCACCATCACCCCAGCATCACCATCATCATCCCTAAACTATATCCCCAGGATATTAAATAAAGATCAAAACACAGCCCAATTTAAAAACTGAGAACTTTGTCCTAAATTATTAGCATAGATGAATAATCACAGTTTTCAAAGTGAAAAAATTAAATTATTCATGCCCCATAATGGTGATTAAATCCTTCTCAAGTGCCAGTCATTTTAGCTGCTGCCTTCAAATTTTTGTTCTCAACAGCTGAAAACAAGAGAAAGGGGTGTTAGAAATAGCACAAAACTGGCTTGGATTTTCCTGTAGTAATGGGAAAAAGTTCATTTAAAGATAAAATCTGAGTGTGGCGACAGCAACTGGCTCAACCAGACGGTGGCACTATAAGCACTTGCTATCATGAGGGCAGTATAAATAGGGAAAAATTATAAAATAACTGAATAAATAATTAAAAAAAAAAAAAAAAACAAACAAAAACAAAACTAAACCAGGGTGACAACGTTTTACACCACTGCATATTTTAATTTATGAAAGATCTTTGCATAAGTGATGGCTAAATATAAATGAATTGCCAAACCTTTATCTGAATGAACGGTGTGTGAATGGAAACAGAGTGAGTGTGTCCTATGACATCTTTTAAAAAGCTTTTGAAACAAAAGCCAAACCCTCAAATAGCAGGGAAGGATCCCAGTGGATGACCTCACTCATCACACCAGTAACACCAGCATGTGGATCTCAAAATATATCAAAATAAATCAGACATGAAGCACTGAGCTCAACACCACACTGAAGCACAAATGTCACAAATGCAGGAGGAAAGTCTGACTGCTCTGCTGGCACTGGCACCTTTGTGGCCAAGATTTCCCCTTTAAGGTCACATCAACAAGTTCAGGGCCTGACTTTTCACAGAAGTGTGGGTTTGTGTGCAGGGGCAGAGCTGTTCCTGGTTTACAGGGAAAATCAACTCCAAAATGAGTCTGAAGGCACAATGGGGGCTCTGCTGTAGGAGGGAAAAAGGAAGCATGAAGCTCTCTGGACATCACCCTACCCAAATTCCCTGGCTTAACAAATTTTTCCTCCTTTAATTGCATTTTCCACTGTTTCTCTACAGATTTTTTTGCCTTCCTTCTTGCAGCATTTTTTAGAATTTTTCATTTTTAAGAACTGTTTCTCTCTTTCCCAGGTTAATCTCTGAAACGTTAAATTTTATCATTCTTGTGGAAAATGGAAAATACCAATTGTTTCTGGCCAGCATTCCCCCTCTTCCCTGACATACACAAATGACAAATTCATAACTACTCCTTTAAATTAATTGATTTCAGAGTGTTTTCCAAATGAATCCTGCACCATTCCTGGTTTACAGATGGGGCAACATGAGAGAGCTCAGAGCTACAACAATGATCCTGCAAACACTTGTTCATATAAAGAACTTTATGAGAACTTTTGATGTGGCTGCTTAGATATCTCAAGTTGCTTGTGTGCCAGAGTGTTTGAGGACCAAGCCCTCATCCACTCACAGCAGCTGCAAGTGGCTGCTCTTCTCCTTCTTCAGCTACCTTGATAAAAATTGTCATTTTCAAGCAAAACATTGATTTTAGCAACAGTCCCTCAGAATGGGAAGAAGGGAGAGGGAAGTAGTAATAAAATCCAAAGCTAAAAAAGAAACCATTCTGGTTTGAAAAATGGTCCAGATTAAAAATAAATACAAAATCTTCCTTTTTTTTTTTTTCCTTTTTTTTTTTCTTTAATCATGAAGAAAACCATACAGTCAAAATTTCCATGGCCTTTCTCATGTTGAAATGTCAAAAATTGGGTTGCCAAACACAATTTGAAGTTTGGTAACAGCAACAGTCTGTTTGAGGCTACACAGATTTCAACATGTGACATTTCAGCTACTGAGATGTGAGACCAATGTCAGGACTAATATCAGTATATAAATACAGGCATTTTTATATAAATATATAATTTTTCTCAATTACATAAAGTTACTTTTTTTTCATTGCAAAATCACCATTATTCACTGTTTTGAAAATAACCAAACTCCAGAGGGCCAACTTTCTTTTTTTTTTTTTTTAATCTTTTTTTAAATCTTGGACTAATGGACACATGGTAGGTTACCTTGGCTTAGATTAACAAGAAGTAAAATTATTGCTGTTTTCAATTCCCTCTCTGAAATGAAAATACTCTGAACCAAGATGAGGGAAAGTCCAAAAATTTGCAAAAAAAAAAATATATATATAGATATGTGTGTGTGTGTGTGTGTGTGTATCTATGTACATGAACATATGAACACACACTTTATTTCTTTGTTAGATTTTCCTTCCTAGAATGCAAAGAAAGCTGAGGATATGTCTCACAGTGAATAATCAGACTGACTAAGTGCTTCCTTGAGGAAACCAAAAGGAGGAAATGCAACCATGGTCTGCTTCTTGCTTTTCTCAGAAAAAAAAAAATTAGTTCTTGTTTCCCAGTGAAGTAAAAAAAAAAACCAGAGACAAATACCCCATCCTCATGGGGACATGAGCTCACTTTGGGACACTTCAACATGTTACTCATCCCCACTTGGTTCCCCTTGTTTGATGGCTGATCCTTCCTCAACGTAGGGAAAATAAATTCAGTGAGGTTTCATCAGGCTGGCAGGGCAGGAGGGAAACAGGTTCCAGTTACTCTGATATTGAACTGCTCATTGAGCCAGAGCACCCAACAGGACCCATCAGAAATCCCACAGGAGAGGCTCCATTGATGCCTCAGGTTTGAGCTTTTCTATTTTTCAGATTCTGTGCTGCTTTAGTGTGTGGGTCTGAGATTCATATTGTGGGATGGTGAGCTCTGTGCACAGAGCAGGGAGACAAAACAATTCCTGCTCCAGCTGGGCACCAAGGACAAATGATCCAAATCTCAGCCCAAGAGCACAAACCCCGTGGGCTGCAGAGAGAAAAACAAGCAGGGTGGGACTGCCTGGGCTGAAGCTGGGATGGGACAATGAACTGCAAGATGCAAATGGAGCAGAACTGATCCCAGGGACAGACCCCGTGCCCGGCCGTGCATTTTGGGGCCATTTTGGTTCATCTTGGGTGCAGCCCTGGCTGGGCTCTGGTGCTGCCCAAGGTGGATCCATGGAGGAAATCCTTTTCATAAATCCCTGTTTTATTCTTTAGCTCTGTCCAGCCTCTACTCTAGGGCAGCTTTCCCAAGGCATCACCATCATCACGCTGGGTCAAAATGAGGAATTCACATCCTCAGAACTTGGGGATGTCCTGCAGCCCCTCAGAGCAACTTGTGCAGCAATGCACCCCCAAACCCCCTCTGATTTAATGCACAGGTTAAGCCTTTTTTGTGTCCAGCTCATTTCACAAAATCCCAGAATCATTTAGGTTGGAAAAAGCCTCCAAGGTTGTCGAGTCCAACCTTTGATTGACTTTTTCCATCTCCTTAATTTCTCTGCCACATCTTTTCTCTTTCCAAGCAGTGATCTGATGAAAATAGGAGCCCATAAGGACAAATCACACAGGGCTCTGGCCCTTTTCATAAAATCATAGAATTCTTAAGGTTGGGAAAGACTTTTAATATCATCAAATCCAACAGCACCTCAACCCAGCAGCACCACCACTTCACCATAAAACCACGTCCTCAAATGCCACATCCACATATTTTTTGAACACTTCCAGGGATGGTGACTTCCATTTGCTAGGACTGCAATGAGGATATTTAGGAATATGTGGTCCCTTCCAACCTGTGTTTCTGTGATCACAGAATTAAAGCAAGGTTGGCTCTGTCAGCCAAGCCTGCTCACCTGTCTGGTCTTCCCTGAAGGATTCCCAGGTGAGATCACTGTCTGCATCCTGCCAGGCTTCTTCTGTAAGTGCTGACAAGAGGAGCACCAGATCTCTCTTTTTCAGACCCACTATCACTTGCTAATTTTGGTTTATCAGCAATACAAAAAAAGAGTAATTCCTTTTCCTGGATTTGGTCATTGCCTTCCTCCTCCTACCACAACTTACAACTCAGGATAATTTATGTGCTGTGATATAATATGGAATAACAACCTCAACAGAGTTTCCTCTTAAAGTGCTTCAGTGCTGTTTCCTCTGAGTGAAGTTTTCCTCTCTGCCATGCCAAGCTCCCTCCCCACACAGATCAGATGAAGCAAACTCTGCTCAACTGCCCAGCAAATGATCCTGACAAGCATCAAGCTTGTCACAGGGTCCTTCCCCCTGTGCCAGGCAGGGAGCAGCATTCCTCCTGCAGAGAGCCCTGGGGAGGTGCTGGCAGAGCCCAGGGACAGCAGGGTCACCCCGAACTTGTGATCTTCAACCACCACCAAAAATACTCTTGCAACGGACTCCGTCCTTCAGGCCCACTTGTGAAACAGAGTCTGCAAAGCCTCAGAAGATGCCCCCAGCCAGCCCCCAAATCGCTGGTGCTTCATTCCAGCACAGTGCAGAGCACACCCTGCTCTGATTCTGAACTGCCTCAGAATCAGGCAGTCTGGGGCTTTCAGGAGCTCACAACCAGAGAAGCTTCAAGACATAAATTTCTTTTTAATTTTTTTTTTTATTTCAGCACGTCTGTCTGCAGTGCAGCCTTAGCACAGAACTGCATCCCCAGGCAGGGCCCAGTTCACCCTTAGGGCTCCAGAGAAATGCCACAATGTGGAGAAACCCTCAGGAAAACTGCCTGAAGCACCGTGTTCACACAGCCTCTGGTTCCAAGGGGTTTCATCAGCATCACAATTCCTGGCCTGCCCTCCTTGGAGTCAGGATTCTTTAACATTACAGAGCTCCATAGCTCTAAAATCCTTGGAGTCAGGATTCTTTAAATTTACAGAGCTCCATGGCTCTAAAATCCTGGGAGTCAGGATTCTTTAAATTTACAGAGCTCCATGGCCAGGGGGAACAAGGATTCTTTGATGGCTGATGACTCCCTGGGGTCCTGGCAATGCTGAGGAGCTTTGCCATCCTTGCAATGCAGCTGCACATGGCACCTTTTTCACTGATTTATCCAAGATTTCAGAGAGGGAGAAGAATCCATTCTGCCCACCCTGGATGCAAATCCAACTTTAGAATGATTTTTTTTGTGAATTAGGAAAGAAGACTGGTTTTTGGCTAGCTTTGTACATCAATACTAAAATACTAAAAGTCCCTAAGCAACAGCTCTAAAACAGAGCTGGGATAATTCACTGAAGTCATCAACACTCAGGAAATCGTACACATCTTTTAGTGGCACCTCAGACACAGAACCAAACTCTCCCTGGTGCTGTAAAACATAGAAACCAAATCTAGATTAAAAATACATGCTGCTATTATGTACCATCATTGCCAGGCCTCAGCAGAGCTAAATCATCCTCCAGCTAACACAGAAAGCAACCTCAGCTAAAAGCAGCCAGAAGAACTCCAGCAAAAATAAAAAGTGGAGCTACACAGTGACTGCAGAGGGAAGATAAAAGCCACTGACAAGAACAAGCCAGGTTGTGACACAGCTTTTCATGAGCTGCCTCATTACAGGAAAGGCTGCCAAAGCCAGGCAGGCTCTCAGTGTTGATAAATTAGAAGCAAAAATGGAAAGATAAAGCTCGCTGAGAAACCAAAGGAGAACAAGTAGGTGGCTGTGCTGAGGGAGCAGAGGCTGCTCCCAGGAGCTGCTTTCTGGCTGAGCACTGAAAGTGTGAAGGAGGCCAAGACAAAGTCACTCAAGATGTCTGGGGGAAAAAAAAAATGACAGACCTCTAATTAAAAAGATTGTGTGTGGGAAAGCTGCATGTGGTCCTGGACTGTGGGGAAGGCAGCAAACTTCTTGCTGGATCAGCAGCCTCATGCCAAATGCAGGCTCAGGGACTGACAGAGGATGCAAACCCAGTGTGAATGGATGAGTTTGATCCCCTGACAGATAAATCTGGCAGCTATTTGAGGGGCAATATATTTATTTCTATTTTGCCTTTCCCACTTTGGCAGCAGTAATAGAACTGAATGCAGCTTAGCCCCTCAGGCTGTGTGTGGGTCTGCACAGCCTGGGGCACAGCCCTGCCTCCCCTGACACAAGAGCTCAGCTCCCTCAGCCCAAAGGTTCTTTAATTATATTATTATGATCCCTTTTCATTCCAGATACAGGTCACTAATCCCAAAGGAGGGCTCTGAGCAAGCCCAGATTTGACAATCCTGATCCTACATCAATCTTCACTCTGCTGGCAGCCAGGACAGAGGTGAGACATTTCCAAAGTGCCCTCGTGCCTGTGGTGTCTCTCTGGGACAGACAAACCTGGAGGCCCTGGCACAGGGTGCCCAGAGCAGCTGTGGCTGCCTCTGGATCCCTGGCAGTGCCCAAGGCCAGGCTGGACACTGGGGCTGGAGCAGCCTGGGACAGAGGAAGGTGTCCCTGCCATGGCAGGAGTGGAATGAGATGATTTTTAAGGTCCCTTCCAACCCAAACCATTTCATGACTCTTGGATTCTATGAAAAAAACATGTAATAAAAGGCTAAATTAGAACATTTTGGAAAATGCTCCATTACTGCTGCAGGTTGAATATTATTTCTTATTAATCTCTGGATATCACTGTGCTTGTTTGGACTCTCCACAGGCTGCAGGGTGCTGTTTCCAGCCTTTTCATTTCCTTAGCAGGTATGGGTGTGCTGGGGCATTATTTAAAAACCTGAAAAGAATTACTGAGAAACCTGAAAGATGAAGAAAGAATGAGACTCACCCAAGGCAGAGTCAGAAGTGGACTGAGAACTGACCATTTTATTCTGTAATTTTTTGACTGATTTTTGAACAGGTATGGAAAAAATTCTTCATTTTAAAACTGGCAGGAGCCATACCTTCCATCACAAATAAACTCTTCCAGTTAATCCCATCAAAGCCAAATACTGCTTAGCTTGTTTGCCACACAGAGATCTACTGATTCCAAACCACCATTTCCCTCTCCAATCCATCACCTTCAGGAAGGAAATGCTCTTCTGGAAGGCACATGTATTTTTATCCCCACACAAATTCATTTAAAAGGCATAAAAGTGCCCCCAACCCTGCCCTTGAGTCACATATGGCAGTGACTAAAACCTCTTTTAATGCAATAGCAACATTAAATATTTGCAATAAGAATCTGACAGTAACCAGCAGAAGCTCCAATCAAGATAAGAGGCTGTGGTGTGATTTATTGACTGTCAGAAAGCTCTTGGTAGCTGGACTGAGCTGGAAAACCTCTCTGCATCATGTGGAGGAGGCTCAAGTTAACAGGCAAAGGTCAGGGGAGCTTTCTTGCCTCCCCCACAGACTCATAACTGCTCATACAAAGAGGGAGGGAGGGAGAAAATCCAGTGGAGCTGCTGGGGACAGCTCAGAGCTATTCCAAAAGTTTTATCCTCCCTAGGTCCTTCCTAAAAGCCAGGAGGCAGAGGAGGCAACATTAAGTTTGTAGGATTATACATTTAAAAAATGGATTGAGGCATATGAGATCAAATATGCTGGGAATGGGACAGTGTAACCCCTCTTAGAGGAGCTGTAGAAAAACCAGATATGGACATTGTGTCTAGAGGCTTGTCACTGTCACACACACTGTAGGGAGCAAGAATGATTAGGAAATGTGATGATTTGGTTAGAAAATCACCCAATAAGACAGGAGGAGCTCAGAGAATTTACACCTGGAAAATGCAACACCAGAGCTTTGTTTATTTGGCTCTACAAGTACAACAAGAGTGTGTTGTACATTTCCTAAGTGACTGGGGAGCCAAAACACAAAGGCAGGGATGTCCTGTGACCTCCCTGGTGAGAACCTGCCCAGAGAGCATCACCCAGACCCTGCTCAGTGCCAGGGAAGAGCAGGAGCTGCTCCTGGTGAGAAACTGCCCAAAGAGCATCACCCAGACCCTGCCAGGGGAGAACAGGAGCTGCTCCTGGTGAGAAAATGCTCAGAGAACATCACCCAGACCCTCCCAGGGGACAGCAGGAGCTGCTCCAGGTGAGAACCTGCCCAGAGAGCATCACCCAGGCCCTGCTCCCTCTGAGCAGTTTTCCAGCTTCTCCTGGCAGCTCAAATTCCTGCTTTTGGGAAAAAAGGTGAATAACAGGAGTTTTTCCTTCTGTGTGCTGTGGAAAAAAGTAAAAAAAGCTTTGTTAGGGACATAATTATGGTGTCTTTGAGAGTTCTGTCCACCAGAACAAAACCAGCTCCATCTTTTATTTATCCTGCAAGATTTTGAGGTGTAAATTACCAACATGGGATCTCATCCTGAGATTTCTTGGAAATCTGCTCCAGACTTTGTGCTGGGTCCCAGCCTGACCAGAAAATAGAAGTTTTTGTGAAATGGCCTCAAGGGCTGAATTTCTGTCTCTCACAACTTCAGATGGGGAAAGGCTGGGGGAATTGGGATTGTTAACCTGGAAAGACTCTGGGGTGGTCTCATTGTGGTCTGAAGGAGCCCCAGGAAAGCTGGAGAGAGACAATTTCCAAGGGATGCAGGGACAGCACACAGGGAATGGCTCCCAGTGCCAGAGGGCAGGCTTAGATGGGATCTTGGGAATGAGGAATTGTTCCCTGGCAGGGTGGGCAGGGCTGGGATGGAATTCCACCCCTGGATCCCTGGCAGTGCCCAAGGCCAGGTTGGACACTGGGGCTGGGAGCAGCCTGGGACAGTGGGAGGTGTCCCTGCCATGGAGCAGGAGCTGCTCCAGAGCTGCAGGAGGAGGAGCTGAATCACCTCCTCCAGGTGTCTGAACCTCCCCACTGAGTGCAGGAGGAGCCTGGGTGAGTAACTGTGACACAGATATCAAGGACATTGCTTTTGGTGGCACTAATCCCTTCCCACTCCTGTCCATCCCACCTGTGTGTGCCCAAGCACAGGAGGTGTGGTGGGTGCTTCATTCCTTCTGAGAGCACAAATCACTCTGGCTGCTCCTGGCCTGGAGCTCAATCCACAGACACACCTGGAAGGGCTCTGGGGGCTCTAAATAATGGAAGTAGAGAAGCACAGAATGGTTTGTGTTGGAAGGGACCTTAAAAATCATCTCATTGCACCCCTGCCATGGCAGGGACACCTCCCACTGTCCCAGGCTGCTCCAGCCCCAGTGTCCAACCTGGCCTTGGGCACTGCCAGGGATCCAGGGGCAGCCACAGCTGCTCTGGGCACCCTGTGCCAGGGCCTGCCCACCCTGCCAGGGAAGGATTTGTCCTTAATGTCCCATCTAACCCTGCTTTCTGCCAGTTTAACCACATTGCCCTCTTGTCCTGTCGCTGAGGCTCATGTAAATCAAGGCTTTCATTTGTCTTCACCTCCCAGAAACTGGTGCTGTCTGGCCATGGCATGTGACAAGGGACCTGTCACTCTCCCTGCTCCCAGCCCCAGCCAAGCTCTCTTATGTGAAACTCACCAAGGCAGAGGAGGCCCAGCAGGAAGCTGCTCCTTCTATGTGAGGTGTCAAAAGGGACAAGTTCAGTTAAAATAAATTTTTAAAAATTAAAAGAAAAAAAACAAAAAGGAAAGAAAAAAGGAAAGGAAAGGAAAGGAAAGGAAAGGAAAGGAAAGGAAAGGTCTTGTAGCTTAGAAATTCAAACTTTTCTAAAGTGTCAGACTGATCATCAGCCTCAGGTTCAGTGGAACAGAGAAGTTCAGGCTTGGTTTTGAGCAGAGAAGTTCAGGTTTGGTTTCAAGCAGACATTGGCCAAGGAGGGACTTAAAGAAGTAATTTTGCTGACCAAAAAAATGAGACCTGCACAGAGCATCAGAGCACCTGCACAGCCTCCAGCTATAAACACCTGCCTGTCCTCAGCCAGCAGCAAAGCTGCCACTTCTTCCACTGCCAGCAGAACTTCACCCTGGTCATCATCTCTTTGTTTGTTTACGGGCAAATATTACAGCTTGAAGGCAGAAACTTTATTATCCTGTAAACAACTTTGTGATAAGCCATCCCCTTGCCCTTCCCTGTTCTGAGTTGAAAGACTAACTTTCTTTTACTGCCCAAACAACCCCTCCCATATCAGGTTCGGTTTCTTTCCTACCACTTCATCAGAATGTTTGTTCTTCTTTATCATCCAGATCAATATTTATCCTTGTGGGTGGAAACTGCTCTCTCTGCTCTTATCACGTTAAAGTTTAACATCACTAAAGAGGTAATAAATGACAAGTAAGCCTGCATGACCAGAAAGGCTTTATTTATTTCATTACAGAATGCATTTTACTGACAAAGCCGACCATATCATTCCCAGACAGGATCCTAAACACATTTTTCACAGGAATGAGCCTCCACTGACTGCCTGTGCTTTGATGATGTGACTCCACCTTAAGAAGTGGCCGGCACAGTCTGATCCCATTCTGGCTTCACTCCCACAGGTAACTCCATAGTTATGCTGTTGACTTACAGAGGAGTGGGATCAGACCTGTTACCTCTATGGTTATCAAATCCTCTTTTATTTTTTGATGCAGTGTCCCAACAGTTTTTAAAGCAGAGGAGAATTTGTAATACTTTGTTTTTTTCAAAGGTTTTTCTTGACTGTCTGCTGAGAGAAATGTCTGCTTCAAACTCCTATGCCAGCAGTTTAAATGAGGGGGTTTGTTTATATCCTTTTGTGAATTAATTAATTATTGAGATTGCTTTCCAATTTTAACAAGCTTTCTAGTAATTACTAGCCACTGCTAGGCAAACTCAGAGTTCGAGCTCAGTTCAGATAAACACACAAAAGTTCAGATGCTTATCCAGCTGCTTCTTCAGTCTGCAGAACACGTCTGGAAGCCTATCAAGCTCCCCATCTCTCTGCTCCCACATGCCAAGTCATGCCAAGAATGCTCCAGTTGCATTTTTTTCATGGTGCTTTTGCCTGCCTGGCTGTGGTGCTGTGCAGAACCAAAGGTTCTGAAAGGGTAGATGAGGGTGAGGCGTTGAGGAAGTTCCTCCCTCAGAGCACAGCTTCAAGAACCTGCCAGCAGCTGTGGAGTGACCCAGTCCTTGCCAAAGGGCTGGCATCACAAAGAATTTAAATCCACCTAAACCGCATGACCTGGCACCACAAAAATTTTAAACCCAGCTAAACCTTGTGGACTGGCATCATAAATAATTTAAACCCACCTAAACCTCATGCATTGGCACCACAAATAATTTAAACCCACCTAAGCCTCATTGGATGACACCACAAAGAATTTGAACCCATCTAAATCTCATGGGCTGGCACCACAAAGAATTTGAAACCCACCTACACCTCATGGACTGGCACCACAAAAAATTTAAACCCATCTAAACCTCATGGACTGGCATCATAAAGAATTTTAACCCACCTAAACCTCATGGGCTGGCACCACAAATAATTTGAAGCTATCTAAACCTCAAGGGTGGCATCACAAAGAATTTGAACCCACCTAAACCTCATGGACTGGCACCACAAAGAATTTAAACCCACCTAAACATCATGGGCTGGCACCACAAATAATTTGAACCCATTTAAACCTCATGGACTGGCACCAAAAAGAATGTGAACCCACTTAAACCTTCCTCCACACCATTACACCTTCCCTCCTTCAGCTAGGATTCAGTGCCCCAAATTGATTTAAAATTCCTGGGTGCCCCCTGCTCCAAGCACTGCCTCTCTCTTTGCCTTTAACTCCCTCTTAGACACCAGACATTGAGCTGAAATCCCCTGGATTCAGGAGCTCCCCTGGATTCAGGAGCTCCTCTGGGTTCAGGAGCTTCCCTGGATTTAGGAGCTTCCCTGGATTCAGGAGCTCCCCTGGATTCAGAGGATTCAAAGGATTCACAAGGATGTTTGCAGCACACCTCAAGCAGGTCCAGGCTCCTCACCAAAGCTACTCAGAAGGATATAATTTTGAATAATGCCACAGCACACCCATACCTGCTAAGGAAATGAAAGGGCTGGAAACAGCACCCCACAGCCTGTGGAGAGTCCAAAAAGCACAGTGATATCTAGAGATTAATAAGAAAAAAATATTCAACCTGCAGCAGTAATGGAGCATTTCCCAAAATGTTCTAATTTAGGCTTTCTTTGCATGGTTTTTTTCACAGAATCCAAGAGTCATGGAATTGTTTGGGTTGGAAGGGACCTTAAGGATCATCTTTTTCCACCCCTGCCATGGCAGGGACACCTCCCACTGTCCCAGGCTGCTGCAGCCCCAGTGTCCAACCTGGCCTTAGGCACTGCCAGGGATCCAGGGGCAGCCCCAGCTGCTCTGGGCACCCTGTGCCAGGGCCTGCCCACCCTCCCAGGGAACAGTTCCTTCCCAATCTCACATTTAAATCTTCCTTCCTTCATCTTAAAGTCCTGCCACTACAGGCCCTTGTAAATATTCCCTCTCCAGATTTTTGTAGGGTCCCTTCAGGTCCTGGAAGGCCTCAATTGGAGCTCTCCTGGTTTCAAGGAAGAGCTTGAAAACATAAAGCAAATTCATCTCACACATTTTGAAAACAAACAGAAGAACTCTTAGCTTATATAAGCAAAAAAAAATCACAATTTTAAGGCCACCTGTACTTCTGTGTATCCCTGCAGTGTTTTCTCTCCCTCTAACATAACACATGGCCATTTTGTACTAATGAATTATCACACTCACCTCTGCAAAATATGCTGAAACATTTCCTGAGAGCTGCTAAGTGAAACCAGTTCTTTGTTACAGCTCTTTGCTAGCCACAACTCCATATGGAAACTGAAGGTTTGAAAGTTTTGGTTTTTAAAAACTTGTTCATCTAAGATGGTCCCTCCTTCACCCACGAGATGGAGAGAACAGACTGTACATGTTTTGCACCAGGAAAGGGTGGACAGCAGCAGGAATTTGCCCATGGAAAGGGTGGTCAGGCCTTGGCAGGGGCTGCCCAGGGAGCTTTAGGGTCCCCATCCCTGGAGGTGGCACTCAGAACTCTGGGCAGGGTGACAAGATGGGCACCAGACACAGCTTGTACTCAATCAAAGTCATTTCCAATTCTGGGATTCTGTCTGTGAAGAACAAAACAGTTAAACCAAGGGGGAAAAAAAAAGAAGGAGGTGGGGGAATATGGGAGGATTAATCCCATTGCATTACAACTTTTCTTATTTAGTGAAAAGGAAATACAATTAGGAGGAGTGTATTAAACACACCTACACAGATATCTAAATATCTCCCTGGTGCACTCATACCCTGCCTGTGGAGCAAACAGGCAGGCGCCGCTTCCTTAATCAAATTAGAAAACTAAACTTAAAATTATCCCCCTCCAGAGAGATATTTACACCTCCAAACACATTCAGCAAAGTAGAATATGAAGCTGAAAGGAAATCACTGAATTATTTATTATAGTTTTCTAATGTTCCAGGCTTACAATTTCAGACAGTAAAACGTACAGAGGAAAATGACTGATTGCAGTGTACACCGGAAATTTTGGGGAATTAAAAGAGAGCTGCTTTGCATAATAATTGCACACTTCCATTTCGGGGGGAAAATTAAAAAGCCATTGCTCCTCACTAAAAAAGACTGTAATTGCAAATCAGGGAGTTTGGGGATGGGCTAGGGAAAGAGAAAGGAGATGGGGAGAGAAAGAAGGATGGCAAAGATTCATGGGGAGGGGAACAGAGAACTAGGTGATGCTGAATTAAAACGGCTTAGTGGCTTCCAAATTTCAAGTAGTAAGGAAATGGGGTTTGCACCTTTTAGGTGAATGCACTGCACACACAGTCATGGCATTGATGTGCTGAGATGTCCAACAGCACATTGGAATACTATTGGAATTATTACCAGACTCTGAGGTAAACCCTGAAATCACAACACAACAGAAAACTTTTAACTGAAGGCTTTTTCTAAAGCAAATTTTCCCAGGGAATAGGTAAATTTATGGCCTGGGAATAGTCCCACACAAGGCTCAGAATGAATCCACTGAAATTGGTCTCACAGCTTCTGCCATAATGATTTTTCTTGCAGTTGTCACACAAGACTTTACTTGCACAAACCAAGAGCTTTCAGTGTTTGTACAAACATCACAGTGCCAGACCTTGGTGGCATTCTGAGGGAGCTCACTGAGGTGCTGCAGAGGGCAGATCATGAGCAAGGAGGAGAAAAAATATCTCTTCTGAAATGGAGAAAAGCTGGGAGATCTTTGCTGGGTGTCCTGTAGGATGCAGCTTACCCTGCTCATCCCACACAATCACTCTGGCTGACCCGGGATTGCTTCCAGAAGCTCAGGAAGCTGCTGGCACACCACAAGGCACTCAGAAGAGCAAGATTATGATTTAGAACATGTATCCAGAAAAGTTCCTCAAGACTGTTAGGCATGAACTAAAAATAAAATAAATGAATAAATAAATGCCCAGTAGCTGACATCCAGCAAAGCCAAGAAAAGCTCCTCTAAAACACAGGCAGAGCCAAACTGGGGTGTCAGAGGGAAGGAAGCAGAACAAGAAGCTCTCTGTGGAGAGGTGGGAAAAGGCATTTGGGGATGACATTCCTCTGGTAAGATCTCACCTGGAACATGGCATAAAGTTCTGGTGTTCCCAGAGCTAGAAAGACATGGAACTGATGGAGAAATTCCAAAGTTGATGAGGGAACTGGAACAGCTGCCCAGTGGAGACAGGATGGGAGAGCTGGGGATGTTCAGCCTGCAGAAGAAAAGGTTTTGTGGAGAATTCCAGTGTCTGAAGGGGCTACAGAGAAGCTGGAGAGGGACAATTCATCAGGAACTGCAGTGACAGGACAAGGGGGAACAGCTTCAAACTGAAATAGGGGAAATTTTAATTAGATACATGAAGGAGTTGTTCCCTGGGAGGCCCCGGCACAGGGTGCCCAGAGCAGCTGTGGCTGCCCCTGGATCCCTGGCAGTGCCCAAGGCCAGGTTGGACATTGGGGTTGGAGCAGCCTGGCACAGTGGGAGGTGTCCCTGCCATGGCAGGGGTGGCACTGAATGGGCTTTAAGGTCCCTTCCAACTCAAAACCACCTATTTCCAGACATGAGACCTGTGACACTGATGCATCTTCCACAAGAAAATCCATCTGCAAATGCCTGACAGTTACACAAAGATAATCTCAGTGTGAGCAGTCAGTAAAAAACCAAATTACACAGCAGATCTGCTCTAAGTGCCAACATAATGGGAGGTTTTGCTTTGGGGTCAACTGGGAAATTTCGATATTTTTCTCTTTGTTCAACTTCCAGTCACCCAAAAACATGCCAGCTCAGCTTTCTGACCATAGATTATGTAAGTGGCTTCACTCATAACTCAACCAAAGCTGTTTCTTAACTGTGGGAAAGGGATGGAAGAGACTTCTTCCCCTCTGAACAAAGCACTTCTCTCCCTGAGCTTTCTTGTCTTGGCTGGAGAGGAGCAAACTCAGCACATAAAAGAGAGACTCCCTTCAAGCCTGCCTTGCATTTGCAGAGCTTTATTCCAAGGTGGTTCTTTAAAAAGCAGAGAGAATTTACATTATCAGGAGGAAAAAATGGCATAGACAAAAAAAAAAAAAAAAGCACAACTCCATTGAAAAAGTAGCATGGCTACTGTGGTAACACAAAACAGTGTTAATGTAAATAATTAACATCAGAAATGTTAATTGATATATTATTATATTATATATTTCTATATATGTTATAGATGTTGTGGTCTATTTTATGAATTAATACATATTATATATTTATATATATGTTAGAGATATTGTGGTATATTTTATGTATTAATATATATTATATATTTTTATATATGTTAGAGATATTGTGGTATATTTCATGTATTAAAGTAGATTATATATTTTTATACATGTTATAGATATTGTGGTATATTTTATTTATCAAAATATATATTTTTATACATGTTATAGATATTGTGGCATATTTTATGTATTAATATATATTATATATTTTATCTATGTTATAGATGTGGCATATTTTATGTATTAATATATATTACATATTTTTATATATGTTATAGATGTTGTGGTATGTTTTATGTATTAATATATATTATGTATTTTTATATATGTTATAGATGTGGTATATTTTGTGTATTAATATATATTATATATTTTTATGCATTTTATCGATGTTGTGGTATATTTTATGTATTAATATATATTATGTCTTGTTTATATATTAATATAAATAATATTAACACAGCCACAGTTTTGGTTTTGCAACAGGAGAAGTGGAGAAGTTCAGCTTTTATGCAAATAAAAGGGTAAAAATAGCTCTCAGGAGATGGGAAGCCCTTGGTTTGCACAAGACACAGCACGAGGAATTGGAGTGTGACAGCGTGACCTGAGTGATTGGGAAGGGGCAAAACCAGGATGTTCCTCCTTTGTTTCTCACTCTGCAAGATGTGGAGAGAAGAGGAAATAGGTTAAAACACTCACACAACACTTTTCACAAAGCACAGAGCCACACTGGGGGATCCTTCACCATCGGATGTCTCAGGAGCCAGAAATACAACTGGAAACTCAGCCCAGTTCCTGCAAGAAAAGTCCACAGTGAGCTGTAAACCACAGAAACACAAATCCTGCCTCTGGGCCAGGAAGTCCCCGTGCAGGGACTGCCAGGAGTGGGGAGGATGAGCTGCAGGAAATGTGAGGATGTGCCTGTCCCTCCTTGCAGCCCTGCACACATTTGGGACAGGCAAGTGGCTGCTTTTTGTCCCCTTGCAGTGGGGACAATATTATAATATGTATTATAATATTATATATTATCATATCATATCATATATATTATTATATCTAATATAATAATATTTTTATAATATTATATTATATATAATAATATCTAATATATTATATAATATTATATCTTTTATATAATATAATAATATAATATTACTATATTATATTATATTATATTATATTATATTATATTATGTATTGTTATATTATATTATAATATATATTCTATATTATTTATTATAATATTGATTATAATATAATATTCTCTTCTACAAGGCACCAAATGCTTCGGTCAAAACATTCAGCTCTCAGAAATTCGTGTCATAAACATCCTTTGGTCATCTCAGTGAAAAATTTCTGTGAGCATTCAGGTAATTTCTTTCCAATTTTCTTATTTTTACCAAGGATCTTGGGTTTGCTGCATCTGAGGGTAAAGAAATAAGTGGCAAAAACTGCCCAAAGTGAGAACAGTGCCCTGGGGAAGATGGTCAGGCTGGAAGAGTGGCACCCATCCATCTGCACCCACCCATCCTGTGGTCAGGTCTGATCATCTGGCCTGCCCAAAATGCTGAAATATCCACAGTCATCCAGAAATTCAGGATTTTTGAACAGTCAGGAGTGTTTGGGGGGACTTCCAGTAGGATTGCTCCCAAAAGTTACTGTGCAGATCTGTCTCAGCCTGGAAAAAAAGAGTAATATTTATCCTTTCACTTTTCCTCCTAACTCAGTTCTTTCTGTATCCATCTTTTGCAACTAAACATTTAAAGATCCTCATTTTGAACTCTCCAGGAATGCAAATATCTGGGATTACCCAGAAGATTAAACAACTGAAGCCAGCATCTCACCATCCCACATGCAACCAATTCCATTACTGAAGAGGCCATGGGAGTTGATTTTGTTAGCAGTTTTTATGGAGTGCTTCAAATATCATTTGTTAAGTGGAAGCAGCCATTGCTCAAGAAGGAAAGAGATGTGTGCCTGTTATGTAACTCCCTGAATCTCTTTTTCTCTTGTTTTTGCCAAGATCCTCTCGATAATGGTGTGAATTGTTTAGGCAAGCTCATGCAGCCTACAGACATATGTACATACAATCTCTGAAAGAACTTTCTGTTCCTTGTTCCCAGGTACACACCACACCATGCTGCATATTTTAAAAACCTGCTATAGCCTGTTAATAGAGTGTGGAAATAACCCTGGAGGATCAGGCACACAGAGTTTATTACATAACTTTAGAAATTTTGGCCAGGAAAAAATGTCGATCCTATTAAATAGGTTTTAATGAAGTCAAGATTTAGGGATTTTTATGGTAATATCTTCATTCCAGTGGCTGCTCCAGCATGCCAAGTCCTGTGTCCCATTAGCCCCTTACCAAAGAACAAACTGCTATTGGTGGACCTTATTTTTAATTTTTATTTGTAAAAGACAGGATGGGAGGTTGCTTATGTTGGTGTTTTCTCACTACTACTATTATATACTATTATTACCCTCATATTATACTATTATTTCTCTTAAGTCTGATTATAAAGGGAATTCCAGTGAAGCAATTATTAAATGAACCAAAAATAAGTAGTTTGGAAAGAAGTACTCAGGAATTGTCCTTGCTGCAGAACATGGAGCGTGAATGGTGCCTTTTGGTGGAGACACACTGAGATATAAAGATATAAAGATCTTCACTTGTATTTTGTACCTTTTAAACCAACCTTAGCCAAAAGAAACACAGGCTGAAGCTTTGGTTAACACAATCTCAGTTGCTCACAGGACAATTTCTTCTTCCTTTTGGTTGCAACTGGTCATGGAGCTGCTGCAGAAAGCCCAGAGGAGGCTCCAGGATGAGCAGAGGGATGGAGCAGCTGTGCTGGGAGGAAAGGCTGGCACAGCTGGCATTGTTCACCTGCACAGGAGAAGCTTTGGGCTGAGCTCAGGGTGGCCTTGCAGGGCCTGCAGGAGCCCCAGGAAAGCTGGAGAGAGACAATTGCCAGGGGATGCAGGGACAGCACACAGGGAATGGCTGCCAGTGCCAGAGGGCAGGGCTGGGTGGGATCCTGGCAATGAGGAATTGTTCCCTGGCAGGGTGGACAGGGGCTGGGATGGAATTCCACCTATGGATCCCTGGCAGTGCCCAAGGCCAGGCTGGATATTGGGGCTTGGAGCAGCCTGGGACAGTGGGAGGTGTCCCTGCCATGGCAGGGGTGGCACTGGATGATGTTTGACATCCCTTCCAATGCAAACCATTCCATAATTCTATAACTCCATGATTATGACTTCTCCCAGCTCCCCCTTGTGCTAATACAACTGTAAAAATTCAGAAAATGAGTCAAATTCCTGCAGAGGCCCCTGGGATGAGCTCCTCAGCATCCTCAGCATCCTCAGCACAACCACCCTTGAGCTCAGGACCAGCCTCTACTGAACTGCCCACATTTCATTTCAAGGAGGGATTTTGCTTTATCCAAACTATTTATCCACATTAACATAACTTGGGAGGGGAGAATATGAAACCAAACAAAACTTTAGTTAATTGCAGTTAATGAATCAGCAATGAAGACATATCCTTTCTTTGATAGCAAACTGGAAAAGCCCTGAAGCCATGTCATCCGTGGTAGGACAAAAAATTTGCATTTTTATCCTGGAGGGATTTTGTTGCTTCATAGGAGAAGTTCTGGACTATTTTGTGTCGTGGTTTGAGGAAGCAAACTGAGCTGCATGTTCTCTGCTGCAATTGACTTTGAGGAAGTGTTAAAATGGAAATGTGAAATGAATTGCTTTGAAAGCCTTGATTTTCCATTGAAAGTAGTGCACTGTATACCATGGCTGAAAACTCAGTGTATTTATGTGTCATCTAAATGTCTTCATCCTTTTCACAGCATTTGATGAGGTAGTAGTTCAGTTGTGATGGTTATGCTATTTACTGAATGTGCTTAACTGTAAGAAAAATGAAACCATGTCTCAAATTCCTGGAGAGAAGTGGAGGAAAATCCTCTTTTACTTTATGTGCACCCACCCTAAGCCATGAGCACAGTGGATTCTATTTTCCTACAGAAAGTCTGCTGCATATTCCACCCACCTCCACAGCTTTTCCATGGGTGCTGGACTTCCAAGGACTGGGATGGGACCCACAGCAGAGCTCATAAAGGAGCACCAAGACACATCTCCCAGTGCCTCCACCCCACAGTCTCTCATCCAAAGAGAATTTCCATGGGCCACATTATCCAGCATTATTCAGCATAATCCATCAAGGGCTTCTGGAAGTAAGAGACTGAACTACTGGATGCTTGAAGTTTTTGACTTGTAAATCAGCCATCTGGTACCAGCATCACTAGAGAAGAAGAAATACATTAAAAACCTACTCAGTCTGCTAAGTTCACAAAGACAACACAGCCTGCAGTTCCTCCTTAATATTTTCCCCCATTTTTAAAAAATTTCTTTGCCCTGGGATGTTCTGATCCTCACACTTTGTGAGGATCCAAAAACCCCATAACCCCCATACAAATAAAGAAAGTACATGGAGGTGGATATTGCATAGATGTCCCAAGATGAGCATGTTCCAGTGTTGGAAAATAACCACAATGAATGTTATAATGAGCATGTTCAAGAATGGATAAGATCAATTACACCCTCAGCAGTAAAACTGATGTCACAGAAGGTTGCAAGAGCTCCAGGTAAATGTTGTGGGGCAGGATGCCAAGAGCTGTGACTTCTCTAGCTGAAGAAATTCTAAGCCACATTAGCATCAAGATAAAAATAAAAAAGGCATTAAAGGAGACAGAGCTACAGCACACAGCAGCCATGACATCACTAATCTGCCTGGAATACAGTGCAAAAACACATTTGCTTGCTGTTGCAAGTTCCACTTCTGATTTTACTTATACTGGGAAACAACTCTGCCAAGGTCACTGAAACCACAGATGTGCAAACACCGATCCCTCCGAGCCCAGCCTTGCGTAAGGCTCGGTTTAATGATAATCTCTCAAGGGTGGCTTTTCAAACCCAGCCTTCACATGACAGTTGAGACGATTTCACATGTGGTTCTTGCCCCCAGGCCTCAAAGGGTTACGTTTTTAGTGTGAGATTAGCTTTATTCAGAACGAAACTTCCTTCTGAGCAGGTCAGGAT
Source organism: Setophaga petechia (assembly GCA_024362935.1). Lineage (NCBI taxonomy): Eukaryota > Metazoa > Chordata > Aves > Passeriformes > Parulidae > Setophaga > Setophaga petechia. The sequence goes on along the minus strand of JANCRA010000121.1, from coordinate 837,458 downwards.
ATTGCTACTGCAGCAGCAACAGAGCCTCCTCCTGGGTTTTAATGTAAAAAAAGAAACACTTCCCAAGCAAAAAACCCCAGTAACTGTGTTCCAGGTCTGATTTTTTGAAGTGTGGGGACATGCAAAAGGCACAACTGCTTTCAATAAAGGGAACAATGGGTAATGACAGGCTCCAGAATGGGCTCTGACAGACCCTGGGTGCTGTGGGTTTCTTATCATCCCATCGGGCTGGCTCAGCCTGCTGCTGGAGATGGCCACAGCCTGCAGCTCCAAACAGGCTTCTTTCCCAGGAAAGAGGGGTGATGAGAAGTTTGGGAAGCAGAGCATGATCCCACAGTTTCCCAGGAAAGAGGGGTGATGTGAAGGTTGGGGAGCAGTGCATGATCCCACAGTTTCCCAGGAAGGAGGGGTGATGTGAAGGCTGGGGAGCAGAGCATGATCCCACATTGTTTCCCAGGAAAGAGGGGTGATGTGAAGGTTGGGGAGCAGAGCATGATCCCACATTGTTTCCCAGGAAAGAGGGGTGATGTGAAGGCTGGGGAGCAGAGCATGATCCCACATTGTTTCCCAGGAAAGAGGGGTGATGTGAAGGCTGGGGAGCAGAGCATGATCCCACATTGTTTCCCAGGAAGGAGGGATCATGTGAAGGTTGGGGAGCAGAGCATGATCCCACATTGTTTCCCAGGAAAGAGGGGTGATGTGAAGGTTGTGGAGCAGAGCATGATCCCACATTGTTTCCCAGGAAAGAGGGGTGATGTGAAGGTTGTGGAGCAGAGCATGATCCCACATTGTTTCCCAGGAAGGAAGGATCATGTGAAGGTTGTGGAGCAGAGCATGATCCCACATTTCCTTCTGCTGGCACCATTCTGGGAGCAGGAGCCTCTGTCTGAGGGGTGGGAGAGGCAAGGAGCTCCTAAACCACCACAGCTGTTTTCTCAGGGATCATGGCTTTATTGCAGCCTTTGTAACTTGTCATTACACTTTGGTTTCACCCCGGTCCTGCTGAAAACCAGCAAAACCCTTGGAGCTGGCTCCAGATGGAGCTGGACTGTGGTCTGCACTGTGAACCACAGGAGAAAGGACACTAAAACCATGGACTTGGTGCTGTTTTCCCTGCCTGCTTTTCCCACAGCTAAACAGAAGCCCCCTTCATGCTTGCCAGTGATCCTGAAATGAGTGACAGTGACCAGAGTGAGCTTAGAAAGGCTTTATGGCCAGCTTTGGAATGTCTGGTGAGCACTCACTTCAGCATGAACAGCAGCCAGCTGGTTCTGGGCTCCCCTAATCTGGTATTTGCAGCCTTTCCTCACTGCCAGATGACATTTTAGGCCTTGGATGGTTTCACTCCTTTTGCTTGGTTTGGTTTCAAGTTTACACATAAACAGCCACTACACGAGACGCCAACAAACCTCGACTCAATTCCTCATCAGAAAACAATTTTGTACTCCCACACCAATCCCACAAATGCCTCTGACTCTCTAATAAAGCAGCATTAAAAATGTGCTTCCTGACGTGACTTAGGGCTGAGATATGATCAGGGCTGGAGGATCCCTCTGAAAGGAGAGGGTGAAAAAGGGCCCTGAACCAAGGGCCTGCTGTTGCTGCTCTCTTCTCTTGGGACATCACCTTTGAGGAGCTTTATGGGGCAGGTGGAACCTCAGTGTCAGCTCCTGTGCAACACCTGCCATTCCACCTTTTCCAACCCCCCAAATTAAGCCTTACACTACAGGACTACTCAGACACCCATGAGCGTTGCCACACACTTGATTGGTACAAGTGTAATTATGGCTGAGGTGGTGGTGATGAGCTAAAAATAAAGCCATGACTTCAAACTACAGGAGATTTCAGACCAGGAAGTAACTGGTTCTGAGCATTGGGGACCAGTTCAGGGATTTGAGCATTTTCAGATTTGGGGTAGCAATGATGGAGGGCTTCTGTGGGGTACTGGAAGGAGGTCCAGGCTCATTGCTCACCCTCTTAGCCTCAGTTTTTCGTGTAGACACAGCACAAGCCATGACCTTTCTCTGGCTTTGTTATGTTCAGCTCTGCTGGGCAGGGTCTATTTGTCCCCATGTGTTTATGTGGTACACAGGACAAGGGGACAAAAATTTCCACTGGGACTGTCTGGGTGACAATACCCCACAAAAACAACGTGTGCCCAAACAGGCCCAGCAGGATGGCCCTGTAGGGAGGCATTGGGAGGTGAGGATGTGAATCCACCCAGCACAGCCAGCAAGGGGGTGGCCACAGCACCCATCATGGAATCATGGAATATCCTGAGTTGGGAAGGACCCACTGGGATCATCCAGACCAACTCCTGGCCCTGCCCAGACCTCCCAAAATCCTACCCTGGGCATCCCTGGCAGTGCTGGCCAAAGGCTCCAGGCTCTCCTCCTCTGGGGGAGAACTTTTCCCTGATCTCCAGCCTAAATCTCCCCTGAAACAACTTCAATCTGCATTTCAGAGCTCATCTGCAAGGAAAGTTAAAGCATAAAAGTGTCAGGTCACCAAACTCGATGTGAAACTTGTTGAAGCTCTTGGAGGGCGAGGTAGACCTTTCCTGAGGACTTCATGACTCCACTTAGCAAAGACCTCCTGTGTGTTGTGCAAGGTGACCTGCTCATTTTGACTAAAACTGGTTTTAGCCCTCCCATCCCCACCCCTGGCCAAGGAACAGGTCCTCCAGGAGATGCAGGGAGGGATAATTTTGGATGGGGAAAGCATTGATGAGCTCCACTTGGCAGAGCTGCAGCCAGGACAAGGAGTGCATCCACAGCCCAGGCTTCAGCCAGGGGTTTAGGATTCCTATTTTCCCCACAGAAATGAAAATCCCTCACATCACCCTGAACCAATCTCATTCAGATGAGTTTGTTTTGCTCTGGCTTTGTCTGAGCAGCTCCAGCTCCAGCAAACCAGGCTCTCCTCCCACCCCTTTGAATTTTCCTGCTGCAAAGAACCAACCCAGGCAAAACCAGCAGCTGAACTGGGAAAGGAGGAGTGGGGACTGGAACTGGCATGTCCCAGGATCCACAGAAACCACCAGAATGATTTTTGTGGCCTGGCTGCTCTACCCAGGGGGAGGTGTAACACTGATATTTCCAAAACCCGATGCTCATTCCAGCAGCACAGATTGCTGGTTGGGAAGTGATTCCCAGAAATACCAGGAATATCAATCCCTTTCCCTTTTCCAGCTCCCAATCGCCTGTTAGCTCAGAGCAAAGTCCTGGATGCTGTCTCTGCTCCTGGAGGGGCAGCACTGACACAGAAGCTGTGGGGCAGGAGATCAGCTGCTAAATCTCCTCTGTTCCTCCAGGATGAGCAGGGGGATGGAGGCATTCAGGGAATGCCACCAACAATAAACACCGGGAGCTTTCCAGGCTGCTTTTACACATTTGGAAAACAAACAAATAAGAAAAGCATTCAGACATCCCCTCTGTGTTTGATAGAGCACTTTAACGCCAACACTAATAATTCCCAGGGGCTGTCAGAGGACAGAAAAAGCACGAGTTCTGTCTGTGATCCAAACATCAAACTGCAGCTCACACTACATCTGCGCACCTCAAGAGCTGAAGTCTTTCCAGCCCAGGAAGCTGAAGAGCTGACCCCGTCCAGATGTTTCCACAGGACATTATCAGTTGTTCACAGAGAGAGCCCTTTGAGAAGCTGAAAAAACACCTGATAAAGCTGAGAGGCAGCAGAGCTGCATTCACCCTGTGCCAGGCAGCATTCCCAGAGCTGGCCTGGGAAGCAATCATCCCAGCAGTTTAACACCTTGGCTTAGGGAACAAAGGAGAGTAGCAGCCTAAATTGAAATGGAAGGAAACTAGGCAGAAAACAGTTATCAAAATTGGAATTTGGCCAGGACTGCCTGGATGGAGAGTCTAATATAAAAAAACACCATGGGATAGTGATGAAGGCTGAGCAGAGAAAATCCCAGTTTTCCAAAAGGCTGCAGGGCTTGGATGGACAGAGTTTCATGAATGGTTGAGAGCAAGAGTGTCAACTCCTTAATCACCAAACTGCTTCCGGCAGCACCCACGGGCTGCTGATGAAACCTCACCAATTATTGATTGGACTCAGCCCTCCTGAGCATGCAAGATCAGATAAGGTCACAGCCTGAAGTGATTCACGGCTAACCTGGAAAAAGGGCTTCATTACAAATACAACACTCATTAGCCACACTGCTTAATGGAAAATATGCATTTTAAAGGGGAAGAAAAGCCATTGCCAGGATTACTGCTCTTAATCCAGTTATACATAGCTAAGCTTGAGTGTTTACACGTGCCTTTAAAATTGTTTCCAATTTGGAAAAAGAAAAAAAAAAAAACCAAAAAATAAAAAGCAACCAACCATATCAAAATCTCTACCTGGAAGATCTGAAAGATGCATTTCTCTAAAACTTTGGCACTGAAAAAGGGCTTCCAAAGACTTCTTAGGCCTTTAATTGGCATTTTAAAAATTAATTTATCATGAACACATGTAGAAAATTTCATCAGATCACTCAGGTGTTTATATAAGGAGTTTTTGTTTCAGAGCATCAGACACCACTTACACTGACTCACCCATCTGCATTGTCTTCATTCTGATTGCAAACAACAAAGAACAGTGATTTTGATTAGAAAATTTCCACTTCAAACTTTTATTTTTCCCCCAACACAATATTCACCAGCCATCACAGCAACAAAAAACTGCCTCGCTGAAAGTTCTCTGGTGACAATCAAAACAAGTGAAATGCAGAAAAAAGTGTGATGGACTGCATCAGGCAGCAGGAACAGAACAGCATTTGAGTGAAGTGCAGCTTGGATGGATCCCAAAGAAGAGATGTGCTGAGATTGTTTACAAACACAGAGATGTGAGTGCTCAGGCTGGAGTTGATTGGAATCAGGAGGAATTCTCCAGGGGTTACAGCTTCCCTGTGTCAGATGCCCTTCACTGCATCACTGGGAAAAGCTGCAAGAAATGTGGAAGTTTCTCTCAAAACAGGGAACCTTCTCCTGGCCTTTATTCCCAGTCTGTGTTTTCCTGTCATCCCAGGGCTTCACTGTTGATCATGAAGGAGAACTGAGGCAGCCACGTTGCTCTGCTGGGATGCCTCTCCTAATTTTGGGATGATTCCTTAATTAAAGTCAGAGTCCATCTTCTGCCACTGCTGCAGCCCCTTTGCACTTCATGAAGAACACACAGGGTCCATAGAAGTGATCGCTCTGCATTCTGGAAGTTCTTCTGGGATCTCTGTAGGGTGGCATCTCTGCCCCATTGGGTTTGTAAGCCCAGAACATCTCTGTTCCTCCAGGATGGATGTGTGAATAAGGGAAGCAGCATCCAGGTAAATTCTCTGAGCCATCCTGCAGGCCATCATTCCCCAGCTTTCTTCCAGGAGCTGAACTCCCTCTCTGAGCAAGCTGCTGACACTCACATAAGGAATATCATCCTTACTTTTATCCTTTCTGCTGAGGTTCCACAGAGCTCTGGATGTGAATCTCCCGGACTGAGCATTTCACATGGAGCCAGAACCTCAGAGCATCCTTTCTGCAGTCAACAGGAGGGGAAAACAAAATTCTGGATTTATCCAAGCTCCTTTAGACACTGGAAAACCTCACATCTGATAGGGAATCTGCTGAGTATCATAATCTCTCCCTGGGGTGACCTGCAAGCTGCCATACTGAGCAGGGAAAATCACATTTTGCTGGTCTTCTCAGCAAGTTTAATTTATGAAGAAGCAAAAGTTTCAGCTGAAAGAATTTTAATTCTTTCTTTTCTAAGTGATGTCAAAAAAAATCTGAGCTAACAGTGACCTTTATCTGAAGGGCTGATTCCTGTCCTGGGCCATCAGGACTATTAAAATTAAATTTTAAAAAGAATAAAGAGCAATAAATTTAGGCTTCAACCACAGGGCTAGAAATGTAACTGGTATGGACTGGCAAAATTCAGTGGAGACACCAATTCAGAATAGGTAGACTCAGCTGTTTTGAGTATTCAGTGTAGAAGATGATGAAATCTTGCTTTAATTTTATATCTGTACTTTCTGTAGATTTTAGCAGCCCAACACCCCAAGATCCTATTCCCATTTGCACTGATTTATTTCCACAAAATTGGATTTCTGTTTTGCCTTGAGAAAGGTGTTCCTTTAGGAGCAGGGGGTTTAGGAGCAGGTCCCTCCCCAGCTCAGCATACAGGTATTTATGTGTCAACACCATAAATGGGAATATTTCCGTCCCAGAAAGATAAAATTTCAGTGGATACCATGAGGAGAACACAGGATTCCAGTCTTTCCTTGGACACCTCAAGGGATGGGCACTCCAAACCTCCCTGGGGAGCCCTTTTTTATGCTTGACCACCTTTTCCATGAAGAAATTCCTCCTGGTGTCCAACCTGAGCCTCCCCTGGCACAGCCTGAGGCCCTTTCCCTGGCAGACAGCACTGCCAGGGCAGCTGTGTGGCCCAAAACAGCATCCCCAAGGCTGGCCACAGCTGTAAATGGTAACTCAGGAGCAAAAGCTGTGCCTCTGAGCCATAAAATGACCACATTAAATAGGAAGGAAGTGAAACAATTATTGCCGTTGCTTAAGGTATGGGCTGACAACATCAAAAGGGCTGATAATTAAAAATACAGTAATGTTTTCCCAAAGTCTCTCCACTCTTATTTCCTCTTTTGAGCTGCCTGGTCGATGTTTTATGAAGTGTCATTTTATCAAGTTCTAAAAATACCTCCAGACTTGTTAGGAGCTGTCCCTGTCACCTACAGGACATTGAATCACTCTCTTTGCTTTAAAGGCACAAACCCTGCCTGGGCAAAGCCCTGGGGCAGGGAGATGGTTTGCTGCATGTGCCCAGTGTTAACCATGCAAAAATTCCACACAAGCCACAGCCTTGGAGTGCCTCATTCAAATGGGATTTGAGAAAAAAACAAAACAAACAAACAAACAAACAAAACCCCAGACACAGGAAAACTTAGAGGGCAATTATCCAAGTTCTGGAAAATGCATGTGTTTTCCTGAGAGGAAAATTTGGCAATCTTCTCTTAACTTTCTTGGGGTATAAACACAAAAACTAAAAAAATTTTAAAAGCTATAAATTAATTAACTGAGCTTTCAATGAAATAGTTGAACAACTTGTCTCATAGCACAAACTCAACAGGTCTTTAAAAAGACAACAAAAAGTGTGTAAAATTCAGATTGTTTGACAGTGAGCTCACCTCGGGGATGTCACACACACCCAGACACAAATTCACTAATCCAAGTCATGCCTCAGGCACAGAGAGAGGAGAAATTGGAAGCACTAAAAGCAGCAGGGCAAAAAAACCCCCAAAAAACAAAAATAAACCCAGCCCATGGAGACCCCTCCATGAGAGGAGGGCTTGGTGTCCCCACAGCCCTCCCAAATGCCCAGGCCTATTATCCAGGCACCTGTCCTGGGTTGACTATATGATTGTTTTATCCCCAGTTGTCCGTTGTGTTTATGCTGCGTAATACGTTTTGCACCTTTAAGCCTTGTTCCACAGAGTGAAGTGGGGGAGAGAAGAAGCTGCAGTTTGTTTTCAGACACTGCACTCACTCCTCCACATTCCTGCTCCTGGCCTGTGCTGTCTGCAGATGGACAGACAGCAGGACAGAGCTCTCCTTTGCTTTTAGTTAGTTTAGCTAGCTGAGGCAAAGAATCCCCCTGGACTGTGGTTTTTTCCCTTTTCTTTGGAGCTGTTTAAACCTGCTCTGGCCTGAACACCAGCAGAGCACCGGCAGCTCCACCTGTGGCCACCGGGCCGGGCCTGGCCTGCGACATTTCCATCACCAAGAGACTGACTGAGCTGAGCTACAGCCCATGGAGGGGACTTTGTGAGTTTGTCATCTCTTTTTGGAGCACAAGGGATTTTATTGTTTAATATTGTTTAGGTTTTATTGTTTAATATTGTTTAGGTTTTATTGTTTAATAAACAGGTTTTTTCCACTTTTCTCCAAGGAGATATTTTCTCCTGAACCGATTGGGAGAGAGGCCGATTGAATCTGCTTTTCTAGAGGAGCCCCTCTTGGGGTTGTCTCCAAAATTTACCCCGAACCAAGACAGCACCCCACTGATACTGATGGGTACCATGACACATTTTCTCAGCTCCTGGATTGGGAAAGACACCGATAGCATCATCCATGATGGCATCATGATGGCACTGAGGGCGCCGGGCCAGCTCTGCTCTGCCAGGCCGCCTTGGCCACCTTCCCATCCAACCAGCCGTGCCCTGAGTCACCCGCCCGCCTTTCCCCAGCTGCAGGCACATCTGATGGCAGCCAGCCCATCCAGGCCATCTCCCTGCCAGTGGAATGCCACCAGGCAGGGCTGGGGAGGCTGGCTCTGGTTTCTCCATGCTCAGGGTGATTTCTCCCACACGTGGCGTGCCTGCTCCAGCAGTGACGGAGGGCTGAGCTTGCCCAGCGTGGGCGTCCCATCCCCTCACTCCTTGAGAGGTGAGTGATGTCCCATCCCCTCACTCCTTCCTGGAGTAAATAATCAACAGGGAGTGGCTCAGGGGAGCCTGGAGCTGAGACAAAGCCTGGAGCTCCATAGGGACAAGTACCGGTGGCACAGCAGGGTGAGGAAGCAGGACTGTTACAATCCCAACCACACAAATTAAGGATTATAAATAAAAATTATGAAAGCCAAGAGAAGGGAATTTTTAATAGCTTGAGGATTCATCTTGGATGCCCTAAATTTACCCTGTCCTGAAATAATCTGTTGGGTTGTGTATCCCCACCATAGGTGTCCCATCCCCTCACTCCTTGAGAGGTGAGTGATGTCCCATCCCCTCACTCCTTCCTGGAGTAAATAATCAACAGGGAGTGGCTCAGGGAAGCCTGGAGCTGAGACAAATCCATAGGGACAAGCACTGGTGGCACAGCAAGGTGAGGAAGCAGAACTGTTACTCTCCCCACCACATAAATTAAGGATTATAAATAAAAATTATGAAAGCCAAGAGAAAGGAATAGCTTGAGGATTCATCTGGACCCCCCGAATTTACTGTTGGGTCTGAAATAATCTGTTGGGTTGTGTGCCCCTAACATGGGTGTCCCATCCCCTCACTCCTTTCTGGGGTAAATAATCAACAGGGAGTGGCTCAGGGAAGCCTAGAGATCCAACAAATCCATAGGGATAAGCACCGGTGGCACAGCGGGGTGAGGAAGCAGGACTGTTACTCGCCCAGCCACACAAATTAAGGATTATAAATAAAAATGATGAAAGCCAAGAGAAGGGAATTTTTTAATAGCTTGAGGATTCATCTGGATGCCCTGAACTTACCCTGCCCTGAAATAATCCGTCGGGCTGTGTGTCACTCACCCAGTTTATAACCTCTGGAAATTTGGGCAAAAAAAGAGGAATTCCATACTTGCACCACCTCACCTAATTTGTATTTACAGAATTAAATACCAGGCTGGTGCTCTGTCCATCTCTGCCTAGAAGATTAGCAATTATTCCACATTTTCAAGAAGCCATATTGCAAACAGTCAGTTCTGCTAATTGCCTTAATTATTCACCCCCTGATTTAAATGCAAGTTTTTCAGCATACTGCTGGCAACTTAATTAATTATAATTAGGTACAGGTCACGTTTCAGATATATAATCTTTATAAATGATAGACAGATGAGTAAGGATAGGAATCCAGATCGCCAAACACAAATTCAGCCCCCAATTAAAGAACCGTGCGCATCCCGAATTTAAATGCTGCATAATAATTATTTCTATAAATAATAGTATCTAGAGAAGGAGCTGATGACAGAGCTGTATCCCAATAATTAGGAATGACTCCAACTTTGTTTACTATTCCCTAGAGATGCATGCCTCTTGGTTTTGTTTTTAAATGACCAGCTCATCCAAACACCTTGGTGTGGGATATATAGTCACAAATATTCACACTGTCAAATATTCAAATATTCAAACTGTCTCTTCAGCCACCTGCCCTGCAGAATTAACACCACCTCCCAGAAAAGTAATTCCTGGGGCGGAAATAGTTTGTTGTCCCAGTAAGGAAACTAAAATATCAGCCTACAGCATGATATATTTATTCTCAGAGCTTTTCTCTCCATTTTTGGTCCACCAAAAGTCATTTCTGGAATGTTTTTAGACAAAAAAAAAAGGTTAAAAATGCTGTATTTTTAAGTGAAATATACAGCATGTAACTCACTAAAGTGCATGCAATAGATGTTTAAAAGCTGTTGAGTTGATTCAGATATTTTGCTATTTTAATCACATTTTTATAAGGAAATATGTGATCATGCTATATCTCACATGATTGGCTATTTTCCTATAATAAATTTTGATCCTTTACCCAACTGCAGTCCCATTTGGCAGATGACAGGAGGTCAGCAATGAATTATGTTCCTTCCTCTACTGAAAATTAACAACTGGGTAGAGGAGAGGGACCTTGTCAGAGTCCTCAGGGAAAGAGAAATTTGAATTAACCAGGAATCCAGGGACAGGGAAACAGGCTGCCAGTAACTATTGCTGGGCTTTAAATCAGTATGAATATATAATAAATATGTATTTTATATAAATATATATCACATAATAAAAAACTTAAAATTTAATGTTTTAAAATATAATAATATATATAATAAAATAAAATTTTTAAAACAAAAACTAATCCTTCTTGTTTACCTTCTTATTCACCTTCTTCTTCATGAATTTAAGTAATATTGTATAATTAAAAAAAAATCCACATTACAAACCACAAATAATTAATTATTAAATTAAAAATAAGAATAAATGAAATATCATTACTTAATTAAACAATTTATCCTTAAAAAACTTATTAAAAAATACAACTCCATTTTATAGTTTATTAATAAAATACTTTACAACTCACAACTTATAAAACTATAAAATAAATAAAAACTAACAGACATCTAAACCAAACAAAAAATACCATCTCAAACATTTAATCCCAAACTTAAAAAAAAGAAAAAAAAATCAACCAGAAGGCATTAATGGCATTCCTGAAAGAAGGTGTGTGACTCACCCTCTAGGCATGGATGGGTGCCCATTTTCCATGACTGAACACTCATTCCTGGCAAGATCTGGCAAACCCAGGTATCAATAGCAGTGGCCATTTGCCAAATGGGCTCCCAAGTGAAACTGCCAGCTCACTAATTATTGGAACTGGAATAGCCTTCAGAGAGTCAGGACTTTCAGTCATTCCTCACCTCCTTTGGGGAAAGGCTTCTCAAAGGGTTTGTAGTGACAGGACAAGGGGGAATGGGCTCAAGATGAAGGAGGGCAGGGTTGGGTTAGATATTAGGAAAAACTTCTTTATTATAAGATTGGGGAGGCCCTGGCTCAGGGTTTCCAAAGAATTTGGGGATTCTCCACCCCTGGCAGTGTCCAAGGCCAGGTGGGACAAGGCTTGGAGCAGCCTGGGACAGTGGAAAGTGTCCCTGCCATGGCAGGAGGTGGAAATTGATGGCAATTAAAGACCCTTTCAACCTAAACCATTCCACAATTCCTCACTTCTCTGATTCTAGGAATGTTTCCATTTGGCATTTCCATTAAAGACCCTCCCAACCTAACCCATTCCATAACTCCCCACTTCTATGATTCTAGGAATGTTCTCCTTTGGAATTTGGCATTTCCATTAAAGACCCTCCCAACCTAACCCATTCCATAACTCCCCACTTCTGTGATTCTAGGAATGTTTCCATTTGCCATCTCCTCCTGGAGTCACCCAGCCCCACCACTTGTAGGCTTGGAGTGGATTTCAGGATGACCCTCAGGGCTGTGCTCTTCAGGCAACACTGAGACAGCAGCACAGGTCCCTCACAACTCAGCAAACATCCCCACAGGAGAACTGGCTCAGACAGAGCCCAAGGAGGGCTGAGCAACCCCTGAATTGAGGTAAATATTACACCTCACCACAGCAGCACGTCCCTCTGCCAGCAGGAGAACAAATGATGCTGCTCTCCCAAGCCCTGAGTCTTGGAGGGCCTTATCTCACCTCTAATAACACACAAATTCTTATCTCTAGCCTGGTAAAATGTGAGCCCTGATCAAAGGTTCCTGTTAATAGCATTTATTTCTGGTGTGATTCTCTGGAAACAAATACAGTCGAGCCCACGTTTCTTGCCTTTATCTCTGTGGGGGCACAAGGTCTGGTGTCTTTTATCTGCTCTGCTGCCTCTTATTTCTGAGATGTGTAAGAACTTTATTTCCCTCAGAACAGGAGATCTTTCCCAGCTTCAGTTAAAATTGACCAAATGGTTCAAAAGTTGTTTGGGGGAAACAGGAAGCCAGAAGAAAGAAAAAAGGCTGAGTGACTCCGTGACTCCCATTTCCTTCAGTTCAATCCAAGCTAAAACACATCCTTGCAGAGAAAACAAGAATCCCTGGAATAATCCCTTGGTAAACAAACTTTTTCTTTAGGGACGTGCTCCTTTCAAGGGAATACACACAGAGGTGGGAGAAGGGAATATCCTAGAAAAACTAAATTCCTTTAGGTGTTTTCAGTATGCCTGAGAACAGCAAAAGGAGTGGAGTGTGCTCATTTAAAATCCCTGCACCTCTTCCTCAGCAACTAAACTCTCCACTGGAGCGTGTAACAACACAGGATACAGAGACCTAAGGAAAGTGAGGGGAGGTTTTAATGTCAGAATATCAGCTGTGGGAAGCCAATGCACTGCTAAGGATTTATGGGACATTTTCTATGGAATCCCCAAGGGGGTTTTTGGTTGGTTGGTTGGTTTTTTTTTTTTGTTGGTTGGTTTTTGTGTGGCTTTTGTTGTTTTTGTTTTGGTTTTTTGTTGTTAGTTTTTTTGTTTGGTTGGTTGGTTGGTTGGTTTTGTTTTTGGGTGGGATTTTGGGGGTTTTTTGTTGTTTTTTTTTCATCAGAATGGTGCTACTCCATGAATGTTGGGTTTTATGAGTTAGAATCCAGAAAGCCCCATTCTGGAAGCATCATCTGTTCCTCTGTGCTGTCTCTGAGAGGCCTCTCCAGGGCTGGGTTCAGTTCTGCTCCTGCAGGAGAGCCCTGGAGGGGCAGGAGCGTGTCCAGGGCAGGGAACGGAGCTGGGAAGGGGCTGGAGAATCCCTGAGGGAGCTGGGAAGGGGCTGGAGAATCCCTGAGGAGCTGGGAAGGGGCTGGAGAATCCTTGAGGAGCTGGGAAGGGGCTGGAGAATCCCTGAGGAGCTGGGAAGGGGCTGGAGAATCCCTGAGGAGCTGGGAAGGGGCTGGAGAATCCCTGAGGGAGCTGGGAAGGGGCTGGAGAATCCCTGAGGAGCTGGGAAGGGGCTGGAGAATCCCTGAGGAGCTGGGCAGGGGCTGAGGCTGGAGCAAAGGAGGCTCAGGGGGCCCTTGTGGCTCTGCACAAGTCCCTGCCAGGAGGGCACAGCCGGGGGGGTCGGGCTGTGCTGCCAGGGAACAGGGACAGGAGCAGAGGGAACGGCCTCAGGCTGGGCCAGGGCAGGCTCAGCTGGGCCAGCAGCAGGAATTTGCCCATGGAAAGGGAGCTCAGGCCTTGGCAGGGGCTGCCCAGGGAGCTTTGCAGTGCCCATCCCTGCAGGTGTCCCCTGCAGGTGGCACTGAGTGCTCTGGGCTGGGGACAAGGTGCCCATGGGGCACAGCTGGCACTCCATGGGCTAGGAGGGCTTTTCCAACCTAAATGATTCTAGAATTAGGACTAAATTCAAAAAGATCTTACAGCTCATCCAGTCCCACCCCTGCCATGGACAGGGACACCTGCCACCATCCCAGGCTGCTCCAAACCCCAGCCTGGCCTTGGACACTTCCAGCCACAGCTGCTGTGGGCAGAAAGCAAGCTGATAACCAAAAAGCACATCACCAATTTCTATGAAAAGGTGTATTTTCAACAGGATATGTTCTGACTCCTTTCCACTTCTCTGATGGTCCAAGTTTTACCAGCGATGAGACCAGGCTGCTTCAAGTCCTGCTCCTTTCCTCAGTCTCTTGGGCCTAATATTTGATAACTTGGGCATGGGGCACAGCTGGGACTCCATGGGCTGGGAGGGCTTTGCCAGCCCCAGGGATTCTGGGATTCACAACTCTGCCCCAAATGTGTTTGGTGTTTGGGAGCTGCAGCAAAAGCTCAACCAGCTTGAGGCAGGGCTGCAAACTGCAAAAACGTTGGGAACAGACAGAGGATCCAAGTCCAGGGAATGGGCATTAAAGGACAATTGCCAACCATAAACCCTGGCACATGCTGGGTCTGGGTTCCCAGAAATGCCACTTTATTGGGAAAGCACAGAAAGAATTTAAGGAAGGTGAGATCAAAATCCCTATCTCTAAAAATCGTTCAGTTTCTTTCCTGCCTGGCCAAAGTGCGTGTTGCCCCTGAGATAAGAGCTCCACACAACTCCAGTTTCTCCTGGGTTTACTGAGGAGCACTAAAACAATACAGGTTCTGCTCCAAGAAAGCCAATGGGGATCAGCAGAGCTCCCCTGCACAGCACCTGAGAGTGTATTGCTTCCAAAGTTCAGTTTCCATGCAGAGTGAAAGTTGGGATGTGAGGGGCAATAACTTATCACGTTGCTAAAAAAGAAACTGAATTATGGCCATAAAGATCATAGCAAAATCGATATTCTCATTTAAAGACTTCTGGGCAACCCTCAGATTGCTTTCTGAATCAACCACGTTTAGGAAACCAGCTTGCACTGAGACAAAGGAGAGAGACTGCACTACAGGAAAGAAAGGAACAATGTGGACAGTTTATTTCACTCCTAATTAAAAGATTTCCAATGCTGGGAGAAGCAGCAACGAAGTCCTGTGGCTGCTTATCTGCCCCAGGCCAGAGAGCAATCCACTTCACACCTGGGAGTGAGCAGTGACTCCAGAAATCTCAGTGCTGTCAGCAGGACAGCTCAGCCATGGAAACACTCATCTCCTGCGAGGAGAAAAGCACATCTGGCCCACAGAGGGGAATTCATGCCACTGGGGAAGACTCTACATGGAGATCTGTGTGGAGAGGAACTGCTCACAGCACTCCCTCCCTCTGCTTGGTGTGTCCAGGGCTCCACCAAAACCCGCTGTTTGTGGAAAAGACAACTCAAAGTGAAAACATGTTTAAAAAAAAAATAAAATAGGATTAAAAAGAGCAAAAAGAATACAAGGATTTGATCAATCACAGCTTGGGTTTACTTTGTTTGTTGGGGTTTCTTTCAAAATACAATTCACAAAGGGGTTTTTTTTGAGGCTGACTTTGTTCTTCCTAGGGGAGGAAAAAGCCCGAATGCCTAAGGTCCAGCAGATTCTCATGGGCTAAGGAAATTACTTCCCCTTGTTTTATGCCAGCCTGGCACAGCCTGTGCCCCTCAGAGTGTTTGCTGGCCAGTGCCTCCAGTCCTGTGTGTCACCAAGCCCCTGCTGAGTGGTTGCAGCATCTGAGCTTCACACAGGACCAGGTGGCCAGAGTGGACAGGGACATGTGGCCACAGGAGTGGCCCTGTCACACCCTGCAGGAATGTCTGTTCTGCTGGGAACATGAGCAAGGCAAGGGGACCACAGTGCTCTGGGACCTCTGACACTGACAGGGCTGCACACAGGGTGGAACAAGACTCATGGGTTGGCCCCAGCTGGACACTGGTGTAGGATATCACACCCTATAACCCAGCCTCCCCCCCTAAAAAGTGAATTATTTCACACTCCAAATACAGAATTTGCTTCCTAGAGTTGTTCAACACAACTAAGTTCACTTTTTGCTCTGCTAATAATAGCCTGTGAAACCAGGATTGTTCCCAAGATTTTGGTACACAGCATATGTCTTATGTTCTCCACAAATATTAAACATTCCCCCGCCCATCCCTTCCATACTTCTCCCTCATTTGCTGCTGTGACAAAGATATTCTTTAATGAATCTCAATGACTCATCCCAAATGTTGTTTTTTAGAATTGTGATAAGCACTAGACAGGGTGACTAATGGCCTGTGTGCAACACCTAGACAACGTGAGCAATTCCTTGTTTGCCCAAACCATATTAGATACTGATAACAGATACAGGCATTGCACCTGCTCCATTGTAAAAAAGGAAAAAGCAAGCAGGACAGATAGAGCAACTGCTGCTTGTATTTGTACAAAGTGAATTTATCTTGTCAGTGTTCCAGAGAACGTATGTTGGGGCTGCTCTAAAGCTCCCTGCTCCTATAAAAATGACTAATTTGACATTGTGCCCCTGGGGAAGTAAAAGCAGAAACTCAGCCAGCTTGGCTAGGATGGAACTGAGCTTCCCAGAGATGGCTGTGAATGAAACACAGGCAGTTTTCCAAGTCTGCCAATGTAGGCACCAGTGGACACAACCATTTTCTCATTCACTTACAGCTGAACCTGGCATCTCCTTTGCTTTTCCCACTTCCGTGGGAGTAGGGTTGGATTCCCTCATGGATAGGCCTGGGCAGTCTTCCAGCAGGAGAGGAGGTCAATCAAACAGGATGTAGATGTGACATATGGGTTATTTTAGTCAAAATCACTCAATAGATGAATTTTTGCTCCAGACACTTCAGGCTGAGCTCCTCAACACAGAGTGGGGTGAATGCTCCTCACTACAGTGCTCTACTCCTGAATTTTTGCTTGGCTCAGGAGAGAAGCCACCAACTTCTCCCTCACTCTTAGAACTTAAAAACACATGTCCCAGCAGAATCCCAGAATCATTTAGTTGGAAAAGACCTCCAAGATCATTGACCCATCCCCACCTTGTCACCAGCCCAGAGCACTGAGTGTCACATCCAGGCCTTCCTTGGGCACCTCCAGGGATGGGGACTCCAAACCTCCAAAGCTTAACAGCCCTTCAATGCAGAAATTCCTCCTGATGTCCAACCTGAGCCTCCCCTGGGACAGCCTGAGGCCATTTCTTCTTGTCCTGTCCCTGTTCCCTGGGAGCAGAGCCTGATTCCCCCTGGCTGTCCCCTCCTGTCAGGACTTGTACAGAACCACAAGGTCCCCCCTGAGCTTCCTTTTCTCCAGGCTAAACAATCCCAGCTCCCTCAGGTCCCAACATGCAGCACCTGCCCGGAATGAATTTCAAAATATTGTGTAAACAGAGATATTCTTATTCACTGACCACAAAGAGAGTCACTGCTGTGCTTTTTGTGAGGCTGTGTGTATGCACTGAACATGCAGTCAGAGGGATCCATGGGTGAAATCATGGCAGTCACTACCAGAAGGAATCAAGTGATTAGAAGTGACTCTGTTCTCACTTTCAGTGCCACGAGTTCTGCCACTGCCCAGCACTTGGCTTGCACAGCTCCATAGACAAAAATCAATGAGGAGAAACAGAAAAGTGGGAGTTTGCTGTGGGAGGTGAGGGATTAATCACAGAATATCATGAGTTGGAAAGGACCCACAAGGAATATTAAAATCCAGCTTCTGGCCCTGGATGGTTACCCCAAAATCCCACCCTGGGCATCCCTGGCATCCCTGGCCAAAGGCTCCTGGAGCTGTGGCAGCCTCGGGACCGTGCCCATTCCCTGGGCAGCCTGGGCAGTGCCAGCACCCTCTGGGGAAGAACCTGCCCTAAAATCCAACCTAAATCTGCCCTGGCCCAGCTGCAGCCAGGATCCTGTCCTGGTCCCTCTCCCAGAGCTCAGAGCTGTCCCTCAGGAGGAGCTGCAGCCCCGGGGAGCTCTGCCCTCAGTGTCCTCTGCTCCAGCTGAAAGAGAATGAAGTCAGCTGAGAATAATAAAGAAGGCAAAAGAAAACATAAAAGATGAACAAATTCTACGATGCCAAGGCTCAAGCCTTGACACACAGTGGAATATGTCAGCATGAAAAAAATAATCTTAAGTCACTGTTCCAAAAATATTCCCAGAGCTCACAGGGACACTTCCCACTTAGAAAAGCACAAGAGCAGCAGTGACAGAGCTCTGAGCCATGGGCTCTCACACTCTGTGCTGTGAACATCATTATCTACACACCTAGGGCTAAGGCAAAGTTTTTAAACAGCTGTCACACCTTATCTAAGTGCCAGCACACAACTTTAACAGCCACAGAACAACGATGCCAAACTCCTCTACATTTTGGTGAGGGGGCAGGAAAAGAGGGCCTCATACCCAGCAAGATGAATTCCTGCCCTCCTGCACTGAAGGGCACATCACAGTGATTAGTGAGCTGACCAGGAGAATCACAAGCTTGTGCACAAGCAAAGTAATTCTTAAATGAAACCAGCAGGGAATAAAAGAAAAAGCTCTGCTGCTAAAGGAAGCTCAAACATACTTTTTTGAACCCAGTCATCCAAGTGCAATTATTAAGCTCTGTTGTTTCTGAATACACTTGGCCTTAAAATATTAACATGTGCTTTTTGTTTTATGCCTCAGACTGCATGAAATGAATTAAATACACCCAAAATGGTATATGAGCAATCTCTCAAACACTAGCTAGTTTAACAACTAATCTTCTGCTTTAGTATGAAAGGTAAAGGTTTAGGTTTTTCAATCATATGAGGCATCATCCTACAGTTCATGTGTTAGGCATCTCTTCTGTCCACTGGCAACATTATTTGAGGCATGCCTGCAACATTTTCACTTAGTTTAAAAAAAGCCCAACAAACAGATGCATAACCACTTCAAATTTTTATATTTTATGCAGCTGGGAGTTCACCTGACTTTTTTGAGAGTTATAAAGATGAAACTTTAAGGACAAAATGTAGCAATGTCTGCTGCTGCTCAAACTTTGACACAGTATTTATTTTTTTTTTCTGGGCAGTAATTAGCCGTGTTAGTTTGCATGTGCTCAGAGTAATGACACACACACACAAATAACACTGCACTTTGTGACTCACTGCCATGCCTTCGCAGAAATTACCTTGGTCACACTCTGTGCACCAAACACTGTGGGGAGAACTCTCCAGTGAGGACAGGCAGCCGTGTTTTGTTTTAGCTGAACAATTTATTTCAGTGAACAATCTATGTCTGACTGAAAAGCCATCCAACACTCCCCCTTTCCCCCCTAAACCTGTATAAATATTTTGTTTCAGGCGAGTTTGAATGGCAGAGTAAAAGAGTTTCATCCTTTGTTTCAACCATAACAGTGCCTTGTTTGAAGTTGCTATTTCAAGCTGGGAGAGCTGGGCCTTTATTTTTCAAAGATGTTATTTCCTGAGACCCTTCACTCTGTGAACTTACAGCCGGCCGCCACCACTGGAGCTTCATTGTTAATTGTCTTTTTTAGGGGCACAAATATACAGCCTTTCCTTTCAAATTCAGGATGGCTCTGTTTATTTATGCTGCTGAATGCAAACTCTCTTTGGAGGAGGCATCCCTGGTGCTGCAGGGATGCCAGGAGCACTGGGAGGACATGCAGGGCTCTTCTGGATACCATGAGAGCCCACCAGACATTTCTGGGGCTCCCAGGAAAGGGCTGCTCCAGGAGATGGGAGGAAGAAGATGAGGAGGAGGAGAAGGAACACGTGCACCCCAAACCTCCTGAGGCAGAGGAGCTGAGCCAACATGCAGATGAGGGACAGCACAGCACGAGAGGGATTTTCACTGCCCTGTGTGTCCCTCTGTGGCGCAAGAGGAATTCTGGAGGAGTAAGTCACAGCTGCTCCGAGCTGCAATGCAGCCCTGCCACATACCTGCCTCCTCACATTCCCCCTCCACGCTTCCAACCTCGGCATTTTTAGCATCTTGTTCCCCCTCTTTGTTGTCCCCAGTGAGAAGATGGTGTGCAGACAGCAAGGAAGCCTTTCCCTGACCATCAGCTGCTCCTCTTCTCTCCCTCCAAGGAGCTCAGCCCTGCAGCTGCTCAGATCAGAAATATGGGGCCAAACAATCCCCTTGGACAGCCAGCCATTGCCAGGTACTTCAAAATAATCTAACTGATTCCTTTATTTAAATTCATTGCAAGAAAGTAACTCTTCTGCTTATTTCTGAGGCACTGATGCAGAGAAAGGCAGTAGAAAATAAACTAGAGCTCACTTTCTTTCTTTGAGCATAGGTCCTCATTAAAACAAAAAAATCATGATCAAGAAGGACTGAAAAAAGTCTTAACTATGTAGATTACCACAGAAAAGAGAACTTTGCAATGCTTTTTTCTTTATTCTTTATCAGTTTTTTTCCCTTTCCCCTTCCTAGCTACTTCACTCTTGAGCAGCACAGCTAGTTTTCCCTCACTCCTACAAAAACAAAACAAAAAAACCCAAGCCTAAACAAAAAAAACTGAAAATATCAGAAAAAAATATCTCAGAAGATTGCAGCTAGATGCTGATTCAATTATCCTTAAATTGATACCTAACTCCCCCTTTTGTCTCTGGCTCACAGAGTGCCAACACACACAGGAATAAAACCACAGAAAATTGTGAGGAGGACGGACAATTCCTAAAATAGAACCAAACATACGGGCACAAAACAAAAACCAAGCAAAGCCTATTTTTTTCCTTTGACTCTCTCATTTTGGAAATGAGCTGTGCAGAGGGGACAGAGAATTAAAGAGGAACTTGGACTGGAGAGGAAAGTTTCAGCTCTCTGCTCTGACCTGCTGGGCTTGCTCTGGGCTTTGGCCACTCCAGATCAGAGACTCCCCCAGGTGAAGCTTTCACTCACACTGGGAATATTCATTCCCAAATATTGAATTGGCATTTTCCCTGCTGTCACTGTGCACCTCTGGAGGAGCCTGGCTCTCCCTTTGCTCCAACCTCCCATTAAAGAGTTGAAATTAGCAATGAGATTCCCCATTAGCCTGCTTTTCTCCAAACTAATGAAAGCCAGCTCCCCCAGCCCCTCCTCATACATCATCCAGCCCACTAAGCACAAACCACTTCTTAATGAAGTCTATTTCTACACTAAGTAAAATTTAATGAACTTAAACACTCTTACATAAGAAGAACTGCTCTAAAAATACAACCTTTCAATAGAGCAAAATATGGCCAGGTTAACAATTTTGCTCTGGGTCCCAGAATGTTAATTTAGCAAGAAATAAATAACTCCCAGCCTTTCATCTTATCTTTCTGACAGATGTTTCCCCTATAAAAAGGGTGTCATAATTGTTTTTGTCAGTGTTATAATTAAAATTGCTATGCAGCTGACATACAGTTTTTAATGGTTTCCCCTAGGATTATAGCAGATGTTGCCTTATTAGATCAGGGCTCTCCTGGAGTAAGAAATGTCATTGGCATAATCAAGACACATCTTTAAGCCTCTCAAAGTAGACTGTCACAATTTTCCCAGTAACATTTGACCCTAAGGGATGAAATATATCCTGCTTTTCTAAGGAGAAAGTTTTCTGAGGAGTTTCAAAGAAACACTGAAAAAAAAAAATCCAGTTTTTGCTACAGCCAGAAATAGCTGGAAGATACAGGAGAGAACCCTGACAACTGCACCAGCAAGGCCAAAGAAACTGTGGCTTTTTAATGGCAAAAATATTCACAGGCAAAGGTAGAGGATCAGCTGAAATCTGGTGAGAAGCTGCAAAATAACAGTTAGTGGGCTTTTATTATAGGAAAAGTTACAATCCTATGACACAAGTGTTAATTTGAAATGGGACTTTAAATAAAGCAAGCTTGATTCTAAGTGCAGTTTGGATCCCTGGTGTTCACTGCAAATCCAGGGAATTCAAGGGGGAAGCAAGAGGAAAGGGCGGCTCCAATGGTCAGCCAGCTGGGAAGGGCACATGAGTCCCTTGTCTGAAGGCACACAAAGTGTTTAATACCATTATAAATCATTTGTAGGTGATTTGGCAAGAAAATCAGGCAAGTTAGGTGGCTCCAACCTAAGAAAAGCCACCCAGTCCTGCTTGTCCACAAAATCAGCAGGAACTCACTTGGACAAAATAAATTCAGCAGAAAGTAACTTTACATTTTGGTGTCACTGAGCTCCTTGCAACTTTCCAAGGGCCACCAAATTTACTATTTTTTTTCCCAAGGTGTGAGGAACGCCAACTCTGTTTCACAGGCTGCAGCGTCAGGCTCTGCGATTCGCAGGCTGCAGCTTTTCCGCGCCGCATCCCGTTTTATATTAAGAACTCCCCAAAATAATTGCGGAAGGTGCGACATGACATAATCCCTGAAGTTCCACAGCACCGAGTGTCGCAGTTTGCTGAGGAAAAATCACAGAATCAGGGTGGAGAACATCTCTTGAGAGCATCGAGTCCAACTTTTGACAGTGCACTAAAGCATGGCACCGAGTGCCAAGCATCTCCAGGGATGGTGACTCCACCATCTAATGCCTTAATCGGCCTTTCTGTGAAGAAATTCATTCTTTAAGAAATTCATTCTTCAAGAAATAGTCCAAATAGACCATTTCCATTTGTAATTTTAGGGGTTAATCCTCCTAATCTCACCCATCTCGACCAGAGGCATTAATTAAAAAACAAGCATGGAAAAAGTCCAGCATGAATTATCTCACGTATAACAGAGGAGAGGGGAGGAAACAAAATTAAAAAAAACAACATCCGTCTGTCGGAACGGCATAAAACACCTTTTTTTCCCCACTTTTCCTCCCCGAGCCGCTCTTGGCATCCCCGGCGCTGGCGGAGCGCGGCCGTGCCGGTACCAGCGACGACAACAAGCGGAGGGGCCGGGCTTGAGGGAGGCGGGTCCGGCCGCCTCCCCCCGCCCGCTGAAGAGCGCCTGCGAGGGCGGCCGGGCGGCACAGCGCGGAGCGGAGCCGGGAGGCAGCGGAACCAGCGCGGAACCAGCGCGGAACCAGCGCAGCATCACCGCGGGCCGCCTGCACCCGCGGCCCGGCCGGCAGCGCCCACGCACCGCGGGCACCCGCCTGCCTTGCCCGCCGCATCCCGCCCCTTCTGTGCCCCCCTGCTTTGGCCGGGACTCTCCGCCGGGATCAGCGTTGCCGCTGCTGCTGCTGTTGTTGTTGTTGGCCGGCGCGGCCGCATCGAGGATATTTTGGCTCGCCCAGAGGCAGCGGCGCCTCAATCCCTTGGACGCCGCGTGTGGGGCCGGGGCCGCCGCCGGGGAGGGAGCGCAGGAGCGCCGGCATCGGGGGCCAGGTGAGGCGAGGGGACTGAGGGGGAAAAGGGAAAAGGGCTCATCGGGGTTCCAGGAGCTCTCCTCGCTGGTGCTCCCCTCCTCGCTGGGCAAGGGCGCCGCGGATTCTCCTCGGGGATGGCGATCACAGCCCCGAACCCCCCGATCGGCCTCCCCCGGGGCCGTGAGGGGTTGAAGGGAGCGGCCACGGGCTCATCCCCCGGGGGATGCCGCGGCCCCGGCAGGAAGGGGTTAATGGGCAGCGCGCTCTGGATTTAGTTAGGACTTTAAAGGGACTTAAAAAAAAAAGAAAAAACCGAAACGTTGGGCTGTGTGATCTGCCCACTGAAGTTTTTTATACGTAGGCGAAGCGTGTGTCATGTGTGTGAGGAGCCGGGCTGGCTCCCGGCGGAGCTCGGGGGCTGTACGGGGCACGCCGTTCTCTCCTACACTCTTCCTAAGGAGGCTGCTTTTTGCCCTGAAAAAAAATTGCCATTTAAAAGAAAAGCAACAACCAGGCATCATATCCCCCTGCACGCTATCCCCCCTAAAAAAATTTCCTTAAAAAACCAAGAAGGAGTAACACTGGAGGGACATCAGAGCCGCCAGCGCGCTTCCCTTGTCCATGTGGATGCTGCCCAGCTGTGCCCAGCTGTGGGCAAGCACCTGGCTGCTGCTGCTGAAAAGAAGGCGATCAGAATTCAGGAGAATTAGTTAATAAGTGCCTGATCCTGTTGACCCTGTTCTGGTTCACCCACTCAGCTATGCGGGGGTGTTGAGGAAGGTGTCCTGCCAGTTAAACCAATTATAGCTGGCAAGTCGCAGTCATCAGCATTAGTGGAGGAGTTGGAGGTGAGGCCCAGTCACACCGTGTTGGGCCGTAGTGGCTTTTCTGAATTAAAAAAAAAAAACCCAGCAGCTTTCTAAGTCCAGCAGAAAGGCAGGTTTAACCCTCTGTGCCAATCCACGTTGCCTTTCCAGCTCTGTTTGTCTGTAAGGGTTTTGTATCTCAGAGCTGGAAATTTGTGCTACAGATGGAGAGAGAGCTGATGTGGGATGAGCAGAGGGTCTAGAAATTCCTCTGCTTGAGATATTCGGCTGGAGTGTTGCAAAACATGCTGAGGATCTCCATGTGTTTTTCAGCCAGAGCTCAGGGTCTCATTTTTCCAAAGCTTTCCTTCAGAACAAACCCAGCGTGGAGAAAAACGGGCTTGGGTTAATGAGCAATGCCGTGTAATCAACACTTGGTATAAACCTTTTGTCTTAGGGCCCTAAACGTCTCTAAAGAAACAAAAAAAAAGACAGGAAGGAGAGAATCCTTTTTAGTGGATGGGGAAGTGCCTGACAGGATTTGTGGAGAGGTCAGAATTGCACGCAAGTGCCAGGAATCTTATTTGTACTCCTAACCAGGGATCAGACCTCAACTTACAGAATATACATAGAATATTTCCCCAAATACTCAAATCCCCAAGCCAGTTATCCCTGGCCACCAGAGCAGAATTCGAAGGCAAAACAAAGGGTGTTGGAAATTGCCATATACTTTTTAAAAAGCCCAGCCAAATGCAAGGATAAACAGTTGTTTAAACTGTGGCAAATTTAATGAACAGATTAGGATGCTTGCTGAGTGAGACTCACGCTGTGTGAAATTCTTTGCTGCTCAATGAGATGTGTAATTTAGATCAAATATTTGTACGTGCTGTTTGAGGTAAAAAACATCATTCAGTAGATTGCACTTTTTGAGTAACATTAATGAATATTCTTTTCAGTGTCAGTTGATTTATTTTGCTTCAATTAGAAGGCCCAGTCAAGTTGAAATAGGCCTTTCATGTTAAGGACTCTTGCTATTTTTTTTTTTTTTAGTTTTATTTTTAAGTGATCAGCTATTTAAAAGGATGAAAGGGTTCCTTGTCTTTGGCTGTTGGATGTTTTTATTTTCCTCTCTGTTTATATGGACAGCTTTTGAATGTGTTGCCATTTTCAACAAGCTGGGCTTATTTTGTTAAGATCGTAATTTACGATTTTTTCTGAATTTTAAAGTGATTTTTTTTCCTTGTGTTAACATGGTGAGTGATAGATTTGGCTTGTAGTGAGTGACCACAGTTTAGTGGAAATCTTGATAGTGTCCTCTGTGATTTAAGTACAAGTGCATGTTTTCAGGCAGTTGCTGTGGAGCAAGGGAATTCAGCCCAATGCTGTGAAAAAAGGAAAGGAAAATTAAGAATGTAGCTTGATAAGGTATCATTTACTGACACCTGAATTGCTGCATCATGATAAACCTAAACAATGGCCATAAAAGTGGCTTTATTCCTTATGTTTGATCTTTCCCATTGGATATGAATCTTATCACTCTTCTCCTTAAGTGATATATAGGAGAAAAGTCACACAGGCCTCACACAACTCTGTTCCTGATGATAAAGGCAATATGATTAAGGTTTGACTTCAGTGGCATGAACATATTGATAGTGGTCCCATTATCAGCCCTTTCAAAAGGGTATTTTACTGCATAAACCCCTTTTCAATTGAAACTTAAGCCCTCTAAAGCTTTATAAATGCTTTAATCCTGTGTTTAGAAAATGTACAAGATAATGTGGTTTGGAGCAAAGGAGTCAAAGCAGGAGGTTGGGGACCCTGGGAATTGGCTTCTCTGGTTATTCATGAAGGGGTGAAGGTGTATCACAGTGTCACTCTGTCACTCCTCTTTGCTGAAAGCCAAAGTCTGAAGTGAATCATGGCCTGTGAGAGGGCACAAAAATAACACAAAACTGATTACCTCAGATAATGGGTGAAAAGTTGAACATAGCCCAAAGACACAGGTACTCAGGGAGGAGGGGGGTTTCTGTGGGCTTTGCAGGCAAACACAAATTCTGTGAAAGCTCTCCCAGCTGAAAAACAAGGTGGGAGCTGCCCTGTGTGCTTGGGAGGCTGGAAGAGCTTTCCCTGTATCTCACTGCCAGAGCTGGCTCTGGTAACATCTGGTGACATCTGGTAACATCTGCTTCCCCCTCCTTTGGCTGTGGATTTAATGGGACCCCTCTCCTTTTTCAGATGAGTGACTTTGGGGTCAGGAACATGGATCAAGTAGCTCCAGTGTCCAACATGTACAGAGGAATGCTCAAGGTGAGTACCCTGGAGCTGTCAGCTCCCTGCCAGTGCTCCTGTTGTGTTCCTGCGGTGCTGGAGCAGGAACTGGACAAGCCAAGTGAGCACAGGTTTCATTGCTCCCCTCTAATCTTCTGCCAGAGTATTCCCACTGAGTTCCACAGAGATGTGAAAAGCAGGACTGAAGCAGGAAAGTGCAAATCTTGAACCCTCAGCCTTCTCCCCCAACAAGGCTCCCTCCCTCCATTCCCTAAATTTAAAAGAGGTAGCAAGAACTGAGTGTTGGTGGAACTTCTGCCAAAATAATGGTTAAAGGATGAGCAGCAGGAGAGGATTTGTGTCTTTAATTTGATGAGACTGGCAGAGGCCTGTCCTGATAGGACTGGTCAGGTTTGGTACCTTCCTGAACCCTGTTTGGATTAAAAGTAGGTTGTTCACTTCCAACTGTTATTAATGGAAGCCAAATACACTGTAACAACTCCAAAAATCATTAAATTTATTTTATCTTTAGGTAGACTGTGTCTGTTACCTGGTTTTGAAAGTAATTTACAAACTGTGCTCAGCAGTATAAAGGCTCAATCTTAAAGGGCTTCCCCCCTCCCCATTCATGCAAGTTGCTTTTTAATCCCAGTATCAATTTTTTACACAGCACTGATC
Source organism: Setophaga petechia (assembly GCA_024362935.1). Taxonomy (NCBI): domain Eukaryota; kingdom Metazoa; phylum Chordata; class Aves; order Passeriformes; family Parulidae; genus Setophaga; species Setophaga petechia. The sequence goes on along the minus strand of JANCRA010000121.1, from coordinate 810,803 downwards.
CATGTAAACCAAGTAAAGGTTAGGGAGACCTTTTCTGCCCTCAGTAGTTTTGAGGAATGGCCATGATTTAAAGAATCAGTGAGGCTCTGGGATGCTGACTGCTCTGATGCTTTATGTCCCCTCTTAACCTTTTTTTCTCCTCACAAAAAAATCCAAGAGATCCCCAACTTAACATCTGTGTGCCCTTAACACAGTGGTTGCTCTAAGCTGTTCAGTTTTCATAGAATTAAGTCAGAGATTTGTGTTCTGCTGTGCTGTGGCTGTTCACATTCCATTTTATTTTGTTCTGCAGTAATTACATGTATTGAAAAGCCAAAGTAGTTGTGAAACTGATAGGATGAGCAGAATTCATCCTGCATTGTGTTTTTCCTCTTTTACTACTATTAAATGAAGAACATGCTTGCACATTCATTTTCTCCCTTTTGAAATATGAAACCAGCACGGTATGGATTTTACTCATTCACATGCCACAGCATTTTTTCCAGTGACTCAGGAGAAGGGTCATTTACACAAAATGCAGGAGTTTCCAGATTGTGTTGAAAGAACTTGCCCTTTCTTTTAGGTACTAGAGATGAGTCAGAGCTTTTATCTAGTAATGTATAAAGAATCTTTTACCAGCAGATTTGGTAGATGTTATTAACTTGTTTTATTCAGACATGAGCCTTTCCAAGGGCTGGCTTTGACTTGGGGAGTACCTGAAACAGAGCTCCACAATTTGTCCCTGCTGGCCAGGAGATTTTTACATGAAAAATTAGGGAATGAGAAGGAAAATTAATCCTAATTTGCTGTTCCAGGAACATAGTTTAGGTTGCTTTTTGCATTGCATGTGAATACTGCCCTGAAAAATTCTTGCCTTGTCCTCAGCTAAATCCACTCCTTTGGCACAAGCTGGCAAACCAATGTTTGCCTAAACCAAATAAACATTTGCAAGTTGCCTTTGTCTCCAGCCATGGGCCAGCTGCAGCTTTCCAGAGCAATATTCTATCCTCAGGTGCCTTGAAAAAAATATCAGTGGCAACTTTTATCCATCTTTGCCTCAAGATGTTGCAGATAGGGTTTCCCTGTGACTAACAAGCAAGTTTCATAAGATGTTTTTGAAGTTATTTCCTCCTCTGCTCACATTCCTTCTGCCCCCCAAAGACTAAAGTGGTTGAGGGGAATTTAGTAATTTCATACCAATATTTCTGGCATATTCAGTTGGCTCAAGACAAGCTTGAAAGGAGTTAGGTTTTCAAAATATAACAATATTTCTTGAATGTCAGTATGTCAGTAAAACCCACTTTTATCTGGAGCATTTTTATCAGTCTTGTTTATCCTTTGCTATAAAATGAAAGTAGCAGTGTTTCACTGAGCATCTGAGCACTTGAAAGACTTCAAAATGTGGTTGCTGGCAAATCCAGTAAGGCAGAAGTGTAAAAGTTGCTGCAGCATCCTTCCTCAAGTCCTGTAAAGCTGACTGTGTAGCTTCAATTGATGTGGTTCAGATGAGTTTTATCGTTTAGAAGGAAAAAACAAATTGATAGATCTACTGTAGGTTTTGCACTGGCAGTTTTCCCATAATTTACTGATCTGCCATCAAATCCTCATCGAGCGGATAATCAATTTAAAGGGTTAAGGAAATGAAGATTTCTTTAAAATGCACCTGGAAATAAATATGTATTTATACACAGATGTGCATTGTCTATTGTTAAAAGCCTCAATTACAGGAAATAAACCCAAGAATATCTTGATTTGGCTTTACTGTAAGCTGCAGAGCATCCCCCACCTCGAGGGCCCTTATCAGTGGGGTTTATTCACGTAGCAGAAGCTGTGCCCTCATTGTGGTTCCATTTCTAAGCTGGCTCATTCAAGGTAGTGGTTGTGCATGATCTCCAGATCTAGGAAACCAAACCCAGACACTTCCTGGCAGAGGAGTTCACAGCTCTCCAGCAAAATGCTGACGTGCTTCTGTGTTTATTCTGTTCCTCTGCAGCGTCAGCCAGCGTTTGACACCTTTGACAGCTCCAACTCGCTTTTTGCCGGATATTTTTGCTCACTCAGTGAAGACCAAACGCTTCAGGAAGTGCCAACAGGATTTGACTCCACTTCTTATGGTAAATCATCACTTTGCTCCTTAGTCCACTTGATAGAGCAGAAATTTTTGGGGTCTAACTAACATTTCCTGGATGGTTTAATACACAGACTTCTGTGTACGTGCTTGGTTTTATTCATGTGAGTTTCTTTGTGGTTAGTTGTTGTTTTCTATACTGAAAAGAAATAGGAACTGGGTGAAGTAACCTAAGAGTCTGATTTTTCATGGAAGGAGCCTTAGTAGGAGTTTAAGCAGAGCTAAGAGTTTAAAAATCTTTAAAAAGAGGGTTTTAATGTATTTAAATTTGCAATATCTCAACCATAATTAAAGTGCAAATATTCTGAAGGCTTTTTGATTCTCTGGTGTTAAATCTCAGTATGTTTTATTCCATACTTTAAAAAACAAGGCAGAGATGCTTTAAGATTTTTTTATTATTATTATTTGTGTGTGTGTAGGTCAGTATCCCACCAAGAGTGCCCTACATATCCTTGCCTAAAACCCCTGACAAAATGTAGATATTTTACCTGATGCTGCTTTTATCTCCCCTTAGGGAAAGGAAATAAAACCTCAAGCCCTCAAACCCAGAAAACCACAGGTCCTTTGTTCTGGTGTGATTCTAATCAGTCACCTGCTCTGGTCAGCAAAGCAAATGCTTGCAGATATTAGGAAGGGTGTGGTAAAAGCAGAAGTTAAGCACAAGTAGATAGTCTGGGAAGTTAAGCAGCCTGTAGATAGTCTGGGAGAGCAAGAAGAGCTGCTCAGCTCTGAACTGGCTTGGAATCTGCCAGGAGTAACTGGGACAGTGGAAGGTGTCCCTGCCATGGCAGGGGTGGCACTTAAAGGGCTTTAAGGTCCCTTCCAACCCAAACCATTCTGTGACATCATTCTGTGATAAATGAGGCATCTTCTGGTAAAAATTGACCAATAAGAAAAGCTGAGTGGGAGCTGAATTTATCCCTAAAATAGAATCTTCTGGTAGATTTGAAAGTCAGTGAAGTAGATCAGTGATTTTTACTGACATATAATGGTGCCAGCTTTGTGGTTGGATGCATTATTCACCCCCAGCTTGTTACCAGTCACACTTGTTTGGTCCAGATGATGGAATAATCCATTGCACCATGTGCCTGGGTGATGGGATGTGATAAGGTCTGAAATGCAGTGTTGAGCAGTGCAATCTGCCTCTTCACAACCCTGCTGTCAGTTACTTAGCTCTCAAATTAAATAAAGATTGTCTGGAGTTGCAAAGAAGTCTCAGGGCAAATTATAGGTGGTAAAATAGGAATAAGCAATCTCATTTCCCTTAAAAAAATAATCAAGTTTTCCCTGCAACAAAGGCACTTTATGTAACTACTGAGAGTAAATAAGGATCTATGCATGGAAAGCTGCAAAGCTCTAATTAGTGATGCAATCTTATCAAACGAGTAGCAGAGAGATTTTAGAGCATGGTGATCTCTGTTTTTAAAACTCCAACTTTTTAGCATTTTTTTTTTAAATTCTTCAAATAGTAAAAGCCAATCAGTCCTTTCAGTGCCCTGAAGTTAATGTATCTTCTTCCTCCCCTCCACCCCTTTTCTTTTCTTGCAGAGTCGAACAACTGTGAATTGCCTCTGTTAACCCCGTGCAGCAAGGCTGTGATGAGTCAGGCCCTGAAAGATACTTTCAGTGGTTTCACAAAGGAACAGTGTCGGCTGGGTATCCCAAATAGTAAGTGTTTGCTATTTATAAGCTCTTTTTTTTTTTTTTCTTTTAATGCTAAGGAGGAGGCTGAATAGCTGCTCTTTGAAAAGGAAAGAATGATGTCAGTAGGAAATACAAGAATGGATCCTATGTGAATCTGGCACAGCTTGCCTTGGAGAGGCCAGACTTGCTGGTGTTAAAAATGGGTGCATGGAGAGCTCATGCTTTGGCAGCAGGAGAGAGTCAAGCAAGCTGAGGACATTTCTGGTTGAAAGTGAATGCAGAAAGAAAAGAGAGGACTGAGTTGTTTGGGTTTTTTTATAAATTCAAGAATACATTCATTCTGAATTCATTCAGGACTAAATGGCTAAACAATTTTAGTTTTTTTTTAATTCACTGTTTTCTAAGGAAGATTATTTGACAAGGGCCAGGAGTTATCTCTAAATGTTGGATCCTTCCTGTCTTGCAGATCCCTGGCTGTGGACTGAACAACAGGTTTGCCAGTGGCTTTCATGGGCTACCAATGAGTTCAGCTTGGCAAATGTCAATTTCCATCAGTTTCTTATGAGTGGCCAAGACTTGTGCAACCTGGGCAAGGAGCGTTTCCTGGAACTGGCACCTGACTATGTGGGTGATATTCTGTGGGAACACCTGGAACAGATGATAAAAGGTAGTTATAGAGCCAGAAAAAGCTTTTGGTTTAGGGCTGTCCTAAAAGAAACAGAAATGGGACTTGATTTCAACACTGGTTTCACTATGAAGGGTTTTGTTGCATATGAAAACTCAAAATGAACTTTAAAACTTGTTTAATAACAACATTATCAGCACTGTCAGTACATCCTTGGTATGCCAAGTGCAGATGCAGATGGCTGCAGACATTCTCTGCAGTCTGAGTACATTTGTGGGCAGGTTTTATTTGGGAAGATCATTGGAATAAGTGAGATTGGGGTACAACCACTGTAAATACCCCATAAATAAAATCATTAACCCCATAAATACAAATTTAACCAACAGTTGGACTTTAAAGAACATTGCAGTTATTGTTAATTTTAAGTTTAATGGGAAAATTCAATTGGTGGGATGGTTCTAAAGCCTGTTGGGGTTTTTTTGGGTGTGATTTCTGTCATGAGAGAGAATGCAATACAAATAGAGCGTGGTACTAAAATTTTTGTGAATGTACCAAAATACTCCCAGGAGTCAGGAGCTTTCCATAGCATACAGGTTGGATCTTTAAAACTATAAACCCAAATTTTCTCTTTTTCTCCTCTCCCCAGACAGCCAAGAGAAAACTCAGGATCAATACGTGGAGAACTCTCACCTCACCTCAGTTCCTCACTGGGTCAATAATAATTCCTTAAGTAATAATTCCTTAAGTAAGTATTTTTAAAAATTCATATTTTTGCATCTCTCAGTTTATTCTGAGAGTGTCACAGATTCAGGGTAGAAACAAAAAGCATCAGAATAGTTACTGTGTTTGAGGAGAACATTTGACTTCAGCTGCTCCAGCCTCCTTTCCTTGTATTGTTCAATTGTCACCTAATTTATATCGGAAATCCTTTGAAGAGCAAAGGCTTTGAGAAAATGAAATTTCCTCTTGCTATACCACTCCCATCTCTAGCAAACAGAGGCAAAAACTGAGAAGCAGCAAGAATTCTGTTTAGGCCTTTTTAAAGGCTCTGGGAGTGTGCTAGAGCTGTTGGGAGTGTGTGGGATGCAGTGCTGGCTCCCTCGGATTGTTTGATTGATGGTGTGTTTTATTCTGCCACAGTCAGGCTTCAGCTCAGCCTGATTACACCACTTAATGGGGGAGAGCCTTGCTCAAAACCACTTAAAACTTCCCCAATTTTTTCTGTAGTTTCCTTGAAGCATGAACAATGGGCATTTGTGGCTGGCAAGTTAGAGAGAGGGATTTGCAGAATCTGATTTGGTGTATTTAGTGTATTAGTTTGTTTAAGGGTCTCCAGGGGAAAAATCATCTAATTCTTTGGTTTCTTTTTTCAGCTGTTAACGTAGATCAGAATTCCTATGGAATGCAAATGCCTGGATACCCTAAACCCCTCAGTTATCCCAAACCCAGTCTCCTGACTGACGTCTGTCAGACTTCCACGGCACCGAATCTCCTCAACCCAGAACAAGACTTCCCATTGTTCCCTAAAACCCAAGCAGATGCTGTTGGTGTGAACTACTGTGCAGTAAACCAGGATTTCCCAAGGAGCAATCTCAATTTGCTGATGGATAACTCTGGTGAGTCATTATCTGCATGATAACCATGGGGGCCAAGGCCATGATCTGAATGCCTCTTCCTCCTTTGCATGATTTATATGGACAGGCTGGATTGAGGGAAAGAAACCATCAACACTGTGTTTTATTTATTTTTATTTTATTTTTCTATATTTTTATTTTATATATATTCAGTTTTATTTTTGATATATATTTTTATTTTTATATATATTATATATAATATATATTTTATACGTATTTTTATTTATAGATATATTTTTATATATTTTTTATTTTTATTTTATATATATTTTATATATATTTTGTTTTTATTTTATTTTATATATTTGTGTATATTTTTATATTTTTAATATATTTTAATATATTTTTAATATATTTTAAAATATATTTAATATATATTGAATATTTTAATATATATTTTTATATATTTTAATATATATTTAAATATATATATTTTAAATAGTATATATATATTTTTTTTTAAAATAGTATATAGTATATTTTATATACTATATTTACTCTTATATTTATTCTTTTATCTGTATTTATATTTATTCTTATTTTTGTATTGTATTAATTTCATTGTTTTATTTGATGAAGGCAAGCTGAGAGAGCACGAATCCAGTGACAGTGGTGCTGAGAGCTATGAGAGCTCAGATTCCATGCTGCAGTCCTGGAACAGCCAATCCTCCCTGGTGGATTTGCAGCGTGTGCCATCCTATGAGAGCTTTGAGGATGACTGCAGCCAGTCCCTGTGCCTCAGCAAACCTACCATGTCCTTCAAAGACTACATTCAAGAGAGGAGTGATCCTGTGGAGCAAGGGAAACCAGTTATACCAGCAGCCATCCTGGCTGGCTTTACTGGTGAGTGGTGAGGCAAAATGGTCACTCCTATTTTTTATGTAACATCAGTGTTCCCTCCAAGTGTGTGCCATGGGGGTAGTGACCACTAGTCACAGATAATTTCAATTTTATCTGTTACTAAACAAAGTCTCGGGGATTATCCACCCAAAGCAAGAACAGGCAGGCATGTCAGATCAAGTAAAAATCAAATGCACTTTTTGATCTGTTTGAAAAAGAGGGGAGCTTGGACAAAATCTCCCAGATTTGGAAATTCCCACAGGTGTTGTTAAGGCCTTGTTGCTGTAGTCCTTGCTGAAATTGGTTTTTTCCTGTAGGATCTTTGCCAAGCCAGAGACTTCAGGACAAGCCCTGGAGCTCAAAATTGCAGCTGTTTGGGAGGTGGGAGTGAGGGTTAAAGGATCCATATGAGGGGGAAAACCATAACTTTTGTCAAATCCTTTGTTTCCATGAAAAACATGACTTCATTTTCCCATGGGTGATAGCAGATTTGTGCTATAGAGTAAAACCAAAACCTTAGGTTTCTTTCTGATCTATAAAAAAGATAAATCAGATTAATTACCAGGTCTGTGATACAAGTCTGGTCACATACATTGCTTGTGGTTAGAGCTGGCAGTGGTATTAATTTGTGGTTTTTCTGTCTCCTCTTTCCCAACAGGCAGTGGACCTATCCAGCTGTGGCAATTCCTTCTGGAGTTACTGACTGACAAGTCCTGTCAGTCATTCATTAGCTGGACAGGAGATGGATGGGAATTTAAACTTGCTGACCCAGATGAGGTATGTGGCTAATTGGGGTGTAAACAAAGATTCTGGGGTCTGATCTGACCTCTGTGGGCCCAGTCTTGGATATAATGTATACTTAGCTGCACATCAAACGTGGTAGTGCTGCTTTTGAAGTATTTTGGGAACTTCATTCATTAAAAGTGATGCATTTTCATTTTCTGATACTGTTGCCAGTAGGAAAATTATTCTGTTAAGAGATGGCCTAAAAAATCCAGTGAGAAACTTTTAAATTTAAAAAAAAATAGGAAAGAGGGGAGAGGAGTAATAACCTGCAAGGAACTTCATAGCATTGAACTTCCAGTGAAGAGTTTTCCCCTGCTGCCTGATAGCTAAACAGTGATGAAACAGTGTTGTTTTGAGAGAGCAGATTGAGCCAGAGCTCCAGGAGTGTTTGGGCAAAACTCTCAGGCACAGGGTGGGATTGTTGGGGTGTCAGTGCAGGGACAGGAGCTGGGCTTGGATCCCTGGAGACCCCTTCCAGCTCAGGGTATTCTGTGATTCCTGGCTTGTCCTGTGCAGGGCCAGGAGCTGCACTGGTGGTGGAGTCCCTGTCCCTGGGGGTGTTTAAGGATTAAACTTAAATTAAATTAAGACTGGATGTGACACTCAGTGCCATGGTCTGGATGACAAGGTGGTGTTGGGTCATAGCTTGGGCTTGATCTCAAAGGTCTTTCCCAGCCTGGTTGATTCTGTGACTCCTTCCAGCTCAGGATATTCTGTGTTTCTTGGGGTTGTCAGGGCCAGGAATTAGACTTTGGTCCCTGTGGGACACTGCCAGCTTGGGATATTCTGTGATTTCTGCCTAAACCTGATTTTGTTTAGCATGTTTTGGCCCATCCCCTACAAACTGGTGTCTGTCACAGTGAGGGTACTGTGACAAACCTCTCTGGTTCTCTGACTTCAAGGCGAGGGTGGCAAAAATGAGGAGGAGCAGATTTGATGGGGTTGCTCAAAAGGAAATTTATTAAAGAGTGAAAACAACAAACGTGGAGCACAGCATGACGGGCAGGATCCCCAGACCTGAGATAACGGGGAAGCAACAATATATACAGTTGGGGTGGAACATTCTAGAACAATAACCATAGAGGGGAAACAAGTAAGAGGAGCAGAAACCTGGACAAAAAACTAGTAGGGGAGCAGAACTTGGACAACTTAGCAGAACAACACCAAAGGCTTATGGGGGAACTCTCAAGTTCACCCTAAGTTAAACAAATGATTCCCAGGGCTTGAAACTCAAGCCTGGGTCTTTTGGAGTAAGATCTGTCTGATTCTGGGCCAACTTCCACTTTGCTGTCAGCCACCTTCTCCTGGAGCTGCTCTTGAGGTCTCTTGTGGGATCAGTCACCAACTCTTCTCTTGCGAGGCTGGGCCACCCAAAACAAATAAAATGCTCTGACTGAGAAAGGGTTTCCTTTAATCAGCCACTAAGAAGAAGAAAAGATGAACAAATTTTCAATGAATTTTTCTTTCTGGCAGGTGGCACGGCGCTGGGGGAGGAGGAAGAACAAGCCCAAGATGAACTACGAGAAGCTGAGCCGGGGCCTGCGCTACTACTACGACAAGAACATCATCCACAAGACGTCGGGCAAGCGCTACGTGTACCGCTTCGTGTGCGACCTGCACAACCTGCTGGGCTACACCCCCGAGGAGCTGCACGCCATGCTGGGCGTGCAGCCCGACACCGAGGACTGATCCCAGAGCCCGGGAGTGGATCTGGAGTCACCAGTGGTGGGGACAATGGCCGGGAGCCACGGCAGCCAGGCCCGCCGCGCTCGGGGGAGGCAGAGCGGGAGCTTCATCCGTTGTGGGAGCGGCCGGCGGGGCTCTGGGGAGGGGGCACAGCCCTGGATGCTCCTGGGGGCAGCGTTTCAGCTGCCTGCCCTGCCCCACACAGCGCTTTGACACTGCCCTGGAAGGATGGGTTGGCTGTGGAACCAAAGGTTGGCTGTGAGAAACCCAGCAGAGCTCTGGCTGGGATGTTTTTGAAACACCGCCGTCCTCATGCAGTTTATTTAAAAACCAACTAATTTATTTGAAATGAGCAGTAAGGAGAACTGGTATTAGTTTTGTTTTAAAGCACGTTTTGTTATTGTTATTATTATTGTTACTACTCCACAAATTTGCTGCATAGGTACATAAACACTCTCGTGTCCAAAACCAGATGTAGCAACTGTTAACATAAAAAAAACCCCCACCCTTTAAAAGAAGGGAAGGAAAATCATACCATTTCAATATTCAGTTTGTATATATTCTGTGATTCCTTTGGAAACTCTGATGTTCCTATTTAACAGATACTGTATAGTGTAAATTAAACTAATTGTATGTGTGCTTTGAAATAGGATGAATGTAAACTTATCAAATGTGGGGTGGGGGGGTTCATGTTTCTCTAGGATATACAACCTTCTGCAAATATTTAATTGGCCTGAGAGACAGCAGAAGTTCTATGCTCAGTGTGCATGCATTGGGGGGGCAGGGAGGGAGGTCGGGCTCAGGATTTTGCCAAGACTGAAGCTGGCAATTCTTTGTGCATTTTGGCATTTTTACAGGAAACTAATGTTGTATTCTGGGACATAAAAGGGCCTGTTTGTGGTTTCTTCTGTAACTGAAAAATAAAAATATTAATATGGGTAAAATTACCTTTTTTTCTTTATAAATGGCATATGTTTTTCAACTTCTATGCATGTACTTTTAAAAACAAAATTTATATACAAGCCTTATTTTTTCAGTTCACTTGTCTCTTCCTGCAGTTTATTCTGTATGATTAAAATATGAATTCTATTTTTGGAAATAACTGTGACTCCTTTTCAAAGATCAGGAGGGTTTTATGTAGCAGCTATTTTTACTGCAAAAAAAAAAAAAAGAAAAAAAATCACTGGAAAAACGTACTTTGTAAGAAAGCTTTATTTTTTATCTGAGCTTGATGTACAGTTAAATGTGTTGTACAGTGTGAGAGGTTTAAAAATATGACTCTTCATTAAAACCTCTTGAAAAGAAAATTTTGTGTGTGCTTTTCAATCTGGAAGGTTTCTGAGTTCTTGGTTGGTTGGTTGGTTCAATCCTTGTCCATCCTTCACCACCCTCAACAACTGCAGGATGAAAAAAGTAACCCAAAAAAGAAAATAACCAGCCATGCTTGGGGCTTGTTGGAGAAAGTACTGCAAGAATGTGGAGGCTGGTCTGGAGCTGAGCTGGATGGATGCAGTCACTCTCTCTGGATAGAAATTTGAGTTAACACCTTTGTGTTGTGCCTCTGAAAGAAAACTGGCAGCTCTGTGGTGTGAAAGGTGGGGGAAGATACAGAAAAACACAGGTGGGAAGACAACTTTGGCTTGAACTGTTCCCATCCTCTGCAAAGGAACCCTGCTGCCTCCATCATCCTCTTCTTCATCCCTCCACCTTCCAGACAAGAAACATTTCCACACTTTCAAAAAGTGAAAAATACAGATATTAAATAATGCTGGCCCTAAGCCTCTTGATCTTTCTACCAAACTGTCCTGCTGTTGCTTTTGATGTAGTCACCCTGTGAAAAACCATGGGCTTGGGGTTTTTGGGGAAAGGGCCTTTCTAAATGGGAGGAGTTGAGAGGGTAGGGCCCTGGTCAGCCCTAAACAGCTGCAAACTTATTTTTCCTTGTCCTTCAGCCTCAGTTCTCCTTGTTCTTGGAAAAAGGAAATGAATAAAGGAATTTAAAAGGAATAAAGGAATGAAAAAGGAAAATAGTCATAGAATGGTTTGGGTTGGAAGGGACCTTCAAGATGATCCCCTTCCAGCCCCTTGCTGTGGACAGGGGTAGTGCTATGTGTGGCCTGATCCTGAGGGAATTATTTATTTAGTGTGAAAATAAAGTATGGGCTGTCATGATGAATGTGAGATTTTTTCCCCCTTTCTCACACTATGGCTGCAGAGCACTAATTGTCTTCTCAACCTGGTCAAGTCCCACTTGCAGCCCTTTTTCTCCCTGAACACGGAATTATTTCTTTATTTAGACTGAAACCATGGTTGTCTCTTGTGTGGGTGATCGTCGAAGGCTCCAAATTAGAGGCTCAAGGAAAGTTGTTTATTTTCCTTCCCCAGCAGAAAAAAGAAATTTCATGGTAGTAGAAGCAGCCTGATCCATGCAACCCACACTAGGATGTTTGGCAGAAGTAAAAATATTCAAGAAAAACATTGGAAGGGGCTGCCCAGGAGGGTGGTGGAGTCCCCATCCCCAGAGGTGGCACTCAGTGCTCTGGGCTGGGGACAAGGTGGGCATGGGGCACAGCTGGGACTCAATGATTTTGGAGATCTTTTCCAACCTCAGTAGTTCTGTGTGATGTATTCCATGAAAACCTGCTCTGCTGCACTGGATTGGGTCCACACAGGGGTTCAAGTGTAGCCCAGGGTGACACAGAAGACAATCATTAAAGGATATTTTGTCCCAGCACACACAGAAAGCCCTGCTCTGTGTTCTCAGCCACCCAGCATCAAAGAGGCTGTTGAAAGCAGTCTGGCTGAATTCTTCACCTTCTTCAGGACATGCCTCCCTGGGCTCCCAGCTGCCAGCTTTCCTCATGAGACTGCAGTCAAAATAAAGTCTTGCAGTTGGCACCTACCCATGGCTGGCATATCACCTCTAATAACAGAGTTTGACTTCAAAGCCTTTGCTTTTTTTTTTAATTAAAAGCAAAACAAAAAAAGGAGAAAAAAGTAGAATTCCATCCCAAGTAAAACACCACTTGTGGGTTGGGAAATCTGTGAGCCACAAATGCTCAGTGTCCAGGGGACTTTTCTGGGAAACATCTGTCAGCTACTCCTCATTCTCACACTCACCCTAGGTCTGAGCTGTGTGCCACAGCGGGTTCAGGTGAGGAGTGAGGATGGGGCAGATGATGGATCCCTTATCCCAGTGCTTTATCCTTTATCTCCACCAGTGGCAGGAGGATTGAGCAAACCTGGCCACTCCCTGCTGGTGGCTCCCCAGGTGAGCCCCCATCCCCTCACAGTGCTCAGCCTCTTGGAAGGGACACCCTGCCTGCTGCTTTTCCTTCTAACTTTGGGATTTCTCACCTTGGCCAGCCTAAAAGGAAGGAGCCCCTTGGCCACTCTCTACTGACTTGTCCTCAAGCACTGGAGGCCAGCACCTCACCCAGGCTCTGTGAGGGCACACCAGTGTTGTGCTCAGCAGCAAAACAAAGCTGGTTTAGCTGTACCCTGATGCTTTTTTGGCTTTTTGGCAGTCCCTGCACCCTGAGCTGATGATTTCAGAGTTGTCAGCGATCCATTTCCTGGTAGCTACCATTCCCAAGTTTAGCATCATGTACACTCAGCTTGGGTTATTTTTCTTTGGGTGGATTTCTTTAAACTAACCTACACTGATGCTCACCTGCCACCTTTTAGTGTGCTGTGAGGTCCTCCTGGAGTTCCTCACCAGCACTCTGGCATTTGGCTACTGAAACCACTCAGCATTATCTGCAAACCTGGAGGTTTCTCAGCCCTGAATTTCTGGCCCTAGTGGCTGTTAATATGCCAAGGACCAAAGGGATGGATATTCAGCCCTTCTGGTTTTAGTTCCCATCTATTCCATGGCTCTTTTGATGCCCTTTCCAAGGCTGACCCAAATTTTGACAGGCTAAAGAATTGCCAGACCTTGGCCATGTGATGGATGCAGGATTTTGCCCTTCTCCTGTTTTTTAGTTTCCATCTCTTCCATGGCTGTTTTGGTGTCCTTTCCAAGGCTGACCCAAATTTTGATGGGATAAAGAATTGCCAGACCTTGGCCAGGTAATGCATACAGGATTTTGCTCTTCTTCTGTTTTTAGTTCCCATCTCTTCCATGGCTTTTTTGATGTCCTTTCCAAGGCTGACCCAAATTTTGACTGGGTAAAGAATTGCCAGATCTTGACCATGTGATGGATGCAGAATTCTGTTTCTAGTTCCCATCACTTGGCCATGTGATGGTTGCAGGATTTTGCTCTTCTTCTATTTCTAGTTCCCATCCATTTCATGGCTCTTTTGATGCCCTTTCCAAGGCTGACCCAAATTTTGATGGGGTAAAGAATTGCCAGACCTTGGCCATGTGAGTTCATCTTGTGTCTGATGTTTCTCTTTGTTTCTCTGTGTGAAGTGGAGCACAAGTTGAACCCCCTGTGTTCCCAGCACCATGTGACTGCAGCAATGTCCATATGCCAGACACGTGAATGCTCAAAAGGCTAAAGAGGGAATAAAAGGTGTCCCTGTAAGCCAAGAAGAATGAAAAAGTCACCCTGGGGCTCACAGCCCTTGGGAAAGGTAGCCAGGAACTCATGTCCAATGTTTGCCATGTGATGTGCCCTCTGCAGCCACACAATCAGTGAAGTTATTAAAAATAAATATGATGTGATGGTCAATAACAGCTTAATTTGCTCTGTGCAAATTGAGATTTTCAAGTGATAAGTTTTTGGGTATGAATAAAGGAGTTATTAAGTATTTCTGTGCTTTGGGGAAGAAGCATAAGAGCTTGACATTTTTCTTCCTTCTGTCTCAACCTCTCTTGGCATTTACAATGAGGTGAATGATGAACTCAACAAAATATGAGTAGCAAGTATAACAAATCTAATGAAACCTCTGCACATGCAAAATGTGGGGGTGTTGGAAGATATTTTTCCCAGCTGCTGTGTAGACAGCTAGAAAAATTGTCCAAAATCCCATCTATAGAATGTTTACCATGGTTTTCTGCATCATGACGTAAAATGAGAGAGCAAATGCAAAATACAATTCCTCTAAAGCCTGCATACCCCAAAACCTGTTTGTTCTTTATTGTCTTTCACTATGAGCAGAGCCAGAAGGGAGAACAGGTTTGTCTGTGCATTCCTTGGGCTGTGGAGGGAAACCCAGAGCTCAGAGGGAGGTGGGCAAGCTGAGCCAAAATCCTGTGGTTTGGGAATGGAGGGAGATCCCACCGGGCGTGTGTGTGGGGCTGGCTCACCCCTGGGCTTCCCTCCCAGGCAACCCACAGAGGGGAAAAACCTGCAATCCCTATGGAAAGCTGGGGCCTTGTCCTTCCTTCTGGAAAAGCAGGGTGGGACTCATCCTCCTGAGGCCAAGGGGGGCAGGTCCTGACCATGTGCAACTCACCTGCGTGGTCTGGGAGGGGATTGCTCTGCCACAGGGGGGTTTCCAGAGCCCTTCTCCCACCTTTAACCATCTGAGTGAAGTGCAGAAAGGAAGGAAAGTGTTTGCCATGCAATAGTTGCAGGTTGAAAGTCTGGTGCAGTGAGCATAATTCCCCTTCTCCTTCATCTCAGTGAGCATAATTCCCCTTCTTCTTCATCTGGATCTTCATCAAGCCTGGGACAGTGGAAGGTGGCCATGCAGGGGGTTGGAACTGGATGAGCTTTAAGGTCCCTTCACACCCAAATCATTCTATGATTCTTAAGCTAAATAAATAAACACATTCCTGCTTGGCTGCCTGTCTTTGGCCTGCTGTATCTTGAACCAAATTTCATTTCTTTGTCTAATTTTTTTTTCTTTTTTTCCCCTGACAGAAGGCAAAGAACAATCCAGCAGATGTAGTTCTCCCATTTAGCTTCCTGCCATTCACAGGCAGCTCTCCTTCTCTTGCAGGGTGCTTTTTTTTTTTTTTTTTGCCCTGTGGAAGAAGAGGAGCTCTTCCAAGAGAAATATCATTCCTCCCACATGCCTCTGAACAGACCTGTTTGTTTGTTTTCCCCATCCTCAGTGCCAGCCCTGGGAGATGCCAGGAACACACATCTTGCTGAAGCCAGGAGTGAGTCCCAAATCCTCTTCTCCCACACTGCCCAGTCCTGCCTGGGGCCACTGCTGAGCCAGCAGGGACATCTCTGCCTGAGGATGGTTTGGAACAGTTCCCCCAGTGTCCTGTGCACAACACTCCTTTTCTTCCTCATCAGGGCTCTATGCCTGCTGGCATCCCATTTTTTTTTCTTTCCTTTTTTTAAACACATACAACCATTGTTGTTTATGTAGGGAAAATTCCACTTTCTCCTCAGGGGGCTTTGCCAGGTTCCAAAAGCTTGGGGTGTATCTTTCCCACAGGCAGTGCCTTCCAGAATTCACAGATCTCTCCTCTTTTTCATGCACATGAACACTTTTCATTCCCTGTTTTTCAGCCACCTCTAAAATCCCCAGCTAAGCCCAGCACTGAGATTGAGTCCTCATCCCATGACTGTGACAGGGAAGCAGATTCCTGCTGGTGAAGAGTGGACAGTGAGGCTGGTCCCTGTTTCCCTTCCCTCCCTTGAGTATCTCCAGCCTGCAGCAGCTCACAAATGGGGGATTTTCCATTCCCCCTGCAGGATCCCTGTGCAGGCCTCACCCAGGTACTCAGTCAGTGCTCTTTGGTCTCATGGTGGCTTCCATGAGGTCATTTCTCCAGGGGTCAGCACAGCCAGGTCTCACTGCTGGCCCTGCCCTCACCTGGGTGTTTTTCAGACCTTGAGGACTCCCAGTGCCAAATTTCAGGTTAAGGGAGCAGATTATCTCCCTCAACTCTGCTCTTGTGAGACCCCACAGCAGTTCTGCATCCTGGTCTAGGTCTAGGCCTGGTCTAGGAATGTTGGAATGAGAGTGGAGGAGGCCACTGAGATGATCCCAGGGCTGGATCCTTTGCTCTGGAGCCAGGCTGGGAGATCTGGGGGTGCTCACCTGGAGAGGAGAAGGCTCCAGGGAGAGCTCAGAGCCCTTCCAGAGCCTGAAGGGGCTTCAGGAGAGCTGGAGAGGGACTGGGAACAAGGTCTAGAGGAACAGGACAAGGGAGAATGGCCTTAAGCTGAAGGAGGACAAGGTTGGATGGGATAGTAGGAAAAACTTTTTACCTGAGAGGGTGTTGGGGCCCTGGCACAGGGTGCCCAGAGCAGCTGTGGCTGCCCCTGGATCCCTGGCAGTGCCCAAGGCCAGGGTGGACACTGGGGCTTGGAGCAGCCTGGGACAGTGGGAGGAGTCCCTGCCATGGCAGGGGTGGCTTTGGATGACTTTTAAGGTCCCTTCCACCCCAAACCATTCCATGATTCTATTCAATGACCCTGCCAGGGGTAACTCCAGCACTTTTACCATCATTGTGTGACTTTACCCAGCTCAGCCATGTGCAGTGACTCATTCAAAAAACTCCAAAAACAAATCAGTGGAGACCACAGAGGTCCATCTCTGCTCCATCCTCCCATCCTAAGTGAGCAAAGCCTTCCACTAGCAGCAGAAAGATGTTTATGGGAAGCAGGATGGTGCTTCCAGCTCTCTGCAGAGCACAGCAACCGGAAAAGGCAGCACGGAACAGCCTCCCAGGGAAGAGCTTTCCACTGCAGTGAGATTGGGCCCGAGATGTTCATGTTTTATTACATCCATTTTTCTCCAAGAAATATTAAAATGCTCTCACTCTTTGAAGGGAGGGAGGAAATAAAGCACAGGAGGTGCCGAGCTGTCCCTAAGCAACGTATCAAATAAAACAATAAACTGCTCACAGGCAGAATGGCTGTAAAAGGACCCACAGCACTTGCAGGCTGTCAGGGGAAGAATAGGAATGGAAATGATTCTGAAAATTATTAGTAATACCTTAACAACAGCCCCTTAATAACTCCCACAGAATCTTCTGTCACCAGCAGAGCCGAGCTGCTGCTCCATGCCAATTACTGTCCCTGCATTTCCCTCTGCTCCAGAGGGATTTGCAGAGGATCCAGCTGAGACCTGAGTGGGATTCTGCTGCTCTTGCAAGTCCCCACTGCAGCAGCAGAGGTGGTGTTGGGTGGAAGCTCCCCCGGCCCCCCAAAAATAAGAATTTAAACGTGGATCAGAAAAGGAACTCGGCCCTGCAGCTTCATTCCTGCAGTTCCTTCACTGCAGGGACTTCCCTTGCAGAAGCATGGAGTGACAGGACAAGGGGAATGCTTCAAACTGAAAGAAAGTAGGGTTAGATTGAATATTAGCAACCAAATCTTTCTTGGCAGGGTGGGCAGGCCCTGGCACAGGGTGCCCAGAGCAGCTGTGGCTGCCCCTGGATCCCTGGCAGTGCCCAAGGCCAGGTTGGACACTGGGGCTGGGAGCAGCCTGGGACAGTGGGAGGTGTCCCTGCCATGGCGAGGAATGGAAAAAGATGATCCTTAAGGTCCCTTCCAACCCAAACCATCACAATTCTATGATTCTGTGACTCTCACATTGCTCACAGAGGCTCTTTCTGCTTTGGTTTTAAGGCCCAGACTCTTCCAGTCGAGGATCTGCAAACACTAAAGGCAGGGAGCAGGGAGAACAGAATGTGGGAGCTTTTGAGTGGCTTCTGCCTTGTCACTGCAGCCTGGTAAAGCCTTTCCCTGCCCTGTGGCCACCACTTGACTCCTCATTTCCTTCAAGGCTTTTTTCTCCCATTTCTGGACAGCACAGGAGGGGCTGGGAATGCGAAGGGAAAGAGGGTCATGATCTTCATTGTTCCTTGTTCCTGTGTGTGGGAGGCAGGAGAAATAAAGAGAGCTGGTCCTTAGCAGCCTCTTTGGCCTGGCTGTAAATCAGAGCAGCTCCATCCAGGAAATACCCTGAGCACCTTATCAGTCCCTGACAGCCAACCCAGCTCCCTCCTGCCCTTCCTGGCCAGCACAGGGGGACAAGAGGGGACAGGGACAGCCTTGGCTGCTCCAGTTCCAGAGCTCTTGGAGAACTGTGCAAGCCTCTGTCTGCAGGGAGGGAAACAATCAGATCCTAAAGCAGGGCTCAGGCATCGAGTGGGACCTGCATCCTGGAGGAACTCTGCTCCCAGCATGGGATAAAGGATCCAGGGGATGCCACAGGGAATATTGCACTGCCACATTGACATTTTGTGAAAAATCCCTTCACCCAGGATTTTTCTCCTGGGAAGCTGAAAAGCCTCAGAGAAAAATGAAAACAATAATCATCTCATTTGCTTCTCCTGTGTTTTGCTCATGTGGAATGTGTTTCGAGATTGTTTACCCACAGGTGGTTGTTTCATTGGATTCTGCTGTGAGTTGTTTTCACTCTTTGGCCAATCAGGGCCAAGCTGTGTCAGGACTCTGGAGAGAGTCAGGAGTTTTCATTATTATCTTTATAGCATTCTGTAAGTATCCTTTCTGTATTCTTTAGTATAGTTTTCTATAGCATTCTTTAAATAATATAGTATCATAAAATAATAAATTAGCCTTCTGAGAGCATGGAGTCAGATTCATCATTCCTTCCTGCCATAAATACAATATTGCACTGATTCCTGATTCATTCTCCCA
Source organism: Setophaga petechia (assembly GCA_024362935.1). NCBI lineage: Eukaryota > Metazoa > Chordata > Aves > Passeriformes > Parulidae > Setophaga > Setophaga petechia. Next base: position 791,960 of record JANCRA010000121.1, on the reverse strand, counting down.
CCTAGAAAAGCCCAAAGTAAAAATAGCTCCAGCTTTCCTTTTGGGCCTGGAATAGGAGGGAGGAGGGAGCATGAACTGGCACAGAAATTGTCCTTGTGGACACTTTTCCCTGCTCTGTGGATGGGACAATCTTTCATCCCCCTGGATTTCAGGGCTGGCTATCAAGCCACCATGCCCTGCAAAGGCAGAAGAGCAGGGCTGCTCCCCCTGTCCCCAGAAATAAATAGAGGAACAGAACATGGTCCCTGGGTGAAGTCATGGCTGTGAACACAGAGTTCTCCACCAGGTTATGAAATCCCAGCTGAGCTGCTAGGAAAGGGGTTCAGCATTGCAGCACAGCCTCCCCACACTCCACACTGCTGCTTTACTATTAAAAACCAAGGAAGTTTGCAACAGAAAACCACATTTGCAAAATGTGGGAGAAGATTACATCACTGTATTGTGAATGTCCTCACTATTCTGGCTTTGGCAGGCCTGCATGTCAGGAACAAGTGTTCAGCTCTTGAGCAACCATGTGTGTCAGCACACAGAAAACCTGGCTAGGCATTCAGCAGTCACAAGAAGAAGCTGATTATAACATTTTAAGGTTTTTAATAATTGTTTTAAGGCTGCCTTTTGCTTACCTGTAGTGTCAGGCTCTTAAGTTTTGTTGTTTTTAAATGCAACACCCCCAGGGAAGATGCTTTGTGTGCAGGAGACCTTCCTTGGTTGAATATTTATCTGTCAAAAAATGCATGTGAAACCAGTTTAGATTATTCAGATTTGTGCCAGACTTGTCTGTTGCTATAGGACACAAAATAAAACACTGAAATTTCCAAGGTGAAAAGAAGGAAGTTTAATTTCTGACTTCAACATTTATAGATTTTCAGAAGTGACAGCAGATTGGAGGGTGACAGTGCCACCTCTCCAATGACACTGGACAAACCAACAGCCCATCAAATTTCTCCTCCTCCAGGAAAGAATGCAAAACAATAAGTATTTACAGAAAATGCCTGAAAATTTTCATTACAAGAATGTAAACATCAAAAAAACTAAGAAAAACTTAAAAAAACAAAACAACACTTGTCCCTGGTTCAGCTGGAGTAAAAAAAAAAAAAAACAAAAAAACCACCAAAAAACCATAGAGGATGTATTTGTAGTCTTATATTTCGAAATGTTCTACTGAAAGATAGATCTGCTTTTTCATCCCAACATTTCTGTCCCTCCCTGACTTTGCCCAAAATGAGAACTGAAAACAGAACTGAAAACAGAACATCCATACTTTATGAATGAAAGGTTTTATCTGGTCAAAAGGAAAATGTGTCTGGGGGTGGGGGAAAAAGCCATCAAAACAACACACAAAAAAAAAAAGTTTTAATTCTTATGTTTTAAACTAAGAATGTTTGATGTTTATCAGCCTCTCATTTGAATGACTTAGGAGTGCATGAAAACCAAGATAAGGTGGTTTACATGTTTCCCTTGCTGGAGATGGGCTGTTTGTGTTTGCAGTGTACAAAGCAGTTTAAGCTTTACATTTTAATGTGACATATTTATGGGAAATAAAGAAACAAACGACTTGCATCATCATGTCTTCGATTCTAATGCAAATTTCCTTTCCTACTGATGGAAAAGACAAATAAAACCAAAGCTCAACCCAAGGAAATCCTAACAGCATCTTCCTTCCTTGGCTGTGTCCATCTTTCTCCTCTCTGAGGATATAAAATCAGTCCTTGTTACAAGTCCCAAGTCTGGCCAAGGCCTGAATTTCTATGGAGAAAGACAAACAAACACTGAAAAATTTCATTCAGGGAAGCCGTCTGTTCCTTGGTTGTTTGCTTATTCAAAAGGAAATAAACAAGTGTGTAGCAATTCACGAGAAAATCTCAACAGATAGCAGGAGGATTTTAACTGGGTGTTCCCCTTAGATCTGAAGAGTGCTAAATCTGCTTTTTAGCTTGGTGAGTCAGGTTTGTGATTATTTTATTATTGGTGTCTTCCTATTTGAAGCTTCAGGTGGAAAAATAAAAAAAAACTATTATTATCGACGAATTCAATCCCACTACACAAAGCATTACCAACAGGAAAACTGTCTGGATTTGGATTCAAAGGCAAGGGTAAACTCACAATTACAAACATTTTTAGTGTTTTCCAGGCTTGGAAAGTTTATCAGCTTGGAAAACATCCCATTCCTGAAATGAAACACACCGTGACCAAACAGGAGCAATTCCCAGAAATATTTGTGACATTTGTGTTCTAGCCTGGAACTCAAACATCTGGATGTGGCAGGAGAAGGCACCTCAGCGAGTGCCCAAAGCTCCCAAGAGACATCCAAGGTGCTCCCTGGGGAACTTCTGAACACCTCCTGGGATGGGGACTCCAGCACCTCCCTGGGCAGCCCCTTCCACTGCTGGACCAGCCCTTTCAGTGGAGAAATTCCTCCTGAAATTTCTTTCCTGGGAAGGAAACGAGTCTGGTGCAGAAAACTCAGCCTTGTGGATCATTTCTGAGAGCTGCTGATCATCAGGGAGGGGACAGAGGGTACAAATTCCTGATACAGGGACAGATTTCTGATACAGGGACAGATTCCTGATACAGAGACAGCTGGGAAGATGAACTCCACAAACTCAAGACAACTGAGTGTAAAATCATAAAGCTTGGGGGGTAAATTTGGGCTGGGAAGAAGAAACTTTGACCATGATAATGTTTCTTTCTAGAGCAGTTGTGCATAATCCTAGAATCATGGAATGGTTTGGGTTGGAAAAGACCTCAAAGATCATCCAGTTCCAACAGCCCAGGCTGCTCTGGGTCATCCATCCTGGGGCAGCCACAGCTTCTTGGGGAAACCTGTGCCAGGGCCTCACCACCCTCATAGGGAACAATTCCTTCCTAAAATCCAATCTAACCCTGCTCTCTGTCAGTTTGAAGCCATTCCCCCTCATCCTGTCACTCCAGGCTCTTGGAAATAGTCTCTGCTCACAGGATGAACTCCCCATAAACACTCCTGAGCCATATGGCAGAAAGAGTATCTCTGGAAAATGCAAATTTGATGATGGAGTAGCTGATAAAGATTCAACAAAACTCAGTGTTTAAAAATTAAAGCCAGATATGAGTGTTCTGTGGAAAAATAAGCACATTTTTCATAACCAGTGGAAACAACATTTCGTGTTGTGTGCTGGATTCTTCACCTCTAGAAATGCCATCATCATGGCAGGAAGGGGTTTTTTCAGCTCATGTGTGCTCAGGCTCAGATGAGAATCAGTTCAAGGAAAATTCAGTTCAAGGAAATCCAAGAGATGACGTTACGGGTCTGACATCAGATTGTGAGATCAGGCTGGTCCCTGTCTCTCTTTGAGCAGGAAAGGCAGCCCTGGGACTGTCTCAGAGGGGTGACAGTGACACAACCTACAGCCCCCCAACAGGACCCTGAATTTATGGAGCATTACACCAAAAAGTGAGGCAGAAACCCCCCCTCACCCTTTCTTTTGCCGTCCTCTCCCCGCACCCAGCACAGCTTCTCTGATTCCCCTAAATTCTCTCTGCTTTTCTCACCGAGCAGAGGCCTCAGCTTGGGATGCAATTTGATGGAGCTTTGTTTGTGCAAATGCCTGGACAGACCTTCCACAAACTGCTCCTACCAAACATCCCCAGCAATGCCCAAACACGCAGGAGCTCCCGCTCTTGCTCAAGACCTTCTGACGTCTCATTAAAGAGACACTGCTGCTTAATCCTCATTTTTTCCATGTCTTGAAAAGCAATGACATTTCAAGAAAAAAGGGGGGCAGGTTTTGTTTCTGGAAGTGTCTGTACTCTTTCAGTTTCCTGTTGGGTTTCACGGTAATCTCACCCTTAATAGGTGCAATTTTTGAGGCTGCGCAACTCCGCCTGCAGTGCTGGATTTTTGTGTTTGGGGCGTGTTTCACACAATGACAGCTCCAGCACAGCCACCACTGGCCAGGGGAGTGATCCTGATACACTGCCAGGCTGAGACCACACGTGCAGTGGCTCTTCTTTCAATATCCAGCTGCCTGATCAGCTCAGGAACAAGATGCAGGGCTCAGAATTCTGGGGAGAAAATTTTAAGTGGGATAATGCAAACCCCTGGCTCTAAACCAAAATCAGGCCTCCAGCAGCCAAACTCAGCATTTGGTGATGGATGGAAATAATCAGCTGGTTTTGGTGCTCCAGCCTGGCAGGAGATACCCCTGTGAGCACAGGGCTGGATGGAGATTTTTGGGGAGCAGTGGAGTTTTCAAGGGACTCAAAGCTGCCAGGGAGGATGATCAGGGGCAGTCACCAACCTTGTGAAATTCAGCAAGGGAAAATGCCACATTCTGCAGAAAATGGGATGCTGGAGTTCTGGCTGCTGAGAATTTAAGACTTTCTGTGCTGCCAGGCACTGACCCCCAGGAGAACACTGCATTTACCTGAGGGCCTGGAGGAGCTTCCAAAATTCAATAATAAAACTGAGATTAAAGGTGTGGAGTTTGAACAGAAGTGTGTGATATCACAGGGTGGTGTGGGGGTGATGTTCACAGGGGCCCCAGGATGAGAATCCTGACTCCATGTTTCAGGAGGCTGATTTATTATTTTATGATATATATTATATTAAAATTATACTAAAAGAAGAGAAGAAAGGATTTCATCAGAAGGCTTGAAAGGAAAAGAATGAATAATAAAATCTTGTGACTGACCAGATAGTCTGAGAAAACTGGACTGTGATTGGCCATTAATTAGAAACGACCACATAAGACCAATCACAGATGCACCTGTTGCATTCCACAGCAGCAGATAATCATTGTTTACATTTAGCTTCTGAGGCCTCTCAGCTTCTCAGGAAAAAAAAATCCTAACAAAATGATTTTTCATAAAATATCATGGCTACAGGGTAGGAAACTCAGATTTTAAGAGTTTAGAATACAGTAATAGATACAAAACAAAATAGAGGTTTTAAAGTGGTAGCTAGTCCTTCTTCTTCACCTTCTTCTTCATAGGTTTGGGTGGTATTTTGTAATTAGACAGAAAAGTCAGCATCACGTGACACCAAAAAATAATTATTAGGTTAAAAGTGAAAATAATTTAAGTGTAATTTCTTAATTAGATAGTTTAGTCTTAAAAGACCTTGTAGAGAAAGATAGTGAGCCATTTTTTACCTTGTTAGTGGAATACTGCAGAACTCACACCTTGCAAGTCTGTGATATAGATAAGAAATAATAAGTACCTGAGTCTGAACATGAAATATCATCTTGAATGCTTCAATCCCAGCCTCGACAGAGGCAGAAAAGAAGCCAAAACCCAGCACTGGGGAATGAGATGCTGAGGAGCAGTGCCATGGAAAGGAAGGTCCTGATTGATGGCAGGTTGGATTTGAGTGAGCAGAGCCCTGGAAGGCAGGAGGGACATCCCTGTCCCCAGGCCCAGCATCCCTGCCTGGGACAAGGAGGGATTGTCCCACTCTGCTCTGGGCTGGGATGGCCTCACCTTGGCATTGTGAGCAGTTTTGGCCACCAAAACATAAAGAAGACTTTAAATTATTCCAGAGTGTCCAAAGAAGGGCAGTGAAGGTGGGAAAGGCCTTGGGGACAAGCTGTATGAAGAACACTTGGTGTGTTCAGCCTGGAGAAGAGGAGGCTGAGGGGAAACCCCATTGCAGTCTGCAACTTCCTTGTGAGGGGAAAAGGAGGGGTCTGGGGGGTCTCTGTGGTCAGGATGACCCCAAGATGTGTCAGAGTCTCTTTTCCCAGTCCAGGAAGGAGTCAGGATTGTTCTGTTCTGGTTCTCAAGGTTGTTTATTTGCTGTTATCTATCACATTCTTTCCCTGACCTGCTGAGGTCAGTCTGGCAGGTCAGCCCATGGCACACTGCCCACCTTCAGGGTGGTGTTGTCTTTTTATACTAAAAACTACATGTACTTTATTTACAATAATTTTCCAATACCTATCACCTGTGTTAGACAATCTGTCTCTACCTTAAACCAATCCAAAAGTGCCACCATCACCCAGAAGATGGAGGCTAGGAAGAAGGAGAAAGAAGGACAAGGCACACCCAGATTCCTCCATCTTGAGACCCTAAGCCCCCATTCTAAAAACCCCAAAAATCTACTTTTCACCCTGTGACAAACTAACTATCATTCTACTTAAGCTTTTGTGGCTTGTAAATCCTCATATAAGGTTGGTAATTTTTTCCATGGGTCAGAATCCAGGGCATAGGGGTCTTGGGCACTGTGCCAGGGTCTCTGAGCCCCCTGGCAGGGGCTGGAGCCCTCCAGGACAGACAGAGGGATGTCCTGGGTTCCAACAGAGGGGCAGGCACTGTTCTCTGCTCTGTGGTGACAGGGAAGAGCCTGCAGCTGAGTCAGGGCAGGTTTAGGTTGGATATCAGGAAAAGTTCTTCACCCAGAGGGTGGCTGGGCTCTGGAACAGGGTCCCCAGCACAGTGATGACAGCAGCAAGGCTGACTGAGCTCAGGTTTGAGCTTCAGGCACAGTGACAGAGCTCAGGTTTGAGCTTCAGGCACAGTGACAGAGCTCAGGTTTGAGCTCTCAGGCACAGGGTGTGACTGCTGGGGATGGTCCTGTGAAGGAGCAAGAGCTGGACTCGATGACCCCTGTGGGTCCCTTCCAACCCAGCCTGTTCTGTGATTCTGGAATGGGTGGAAACCCCCATCTCCATCCAGCCCTGGGAATTACTCACCCTGCAGACACTCAGGGAATTTGCAGGTGCTGCAAGGAGCAGGCAGCTTGCCAGCTCCAGACACTTGGCCATGGCACCATTGCCCAACTGGAGAGCAGCCTCACCTGAACAGGCAATAAGAAGACAATTAAGATATCTAATCACAGATCAAGCCCTCTGCTTTACTGATAGTGGGGGCAAGAGGAGAAATAGCAGCAGAGGTGGCACTCCCAGGTGAGCACAGTTTGCACATTCCTTGTGCTGGGGCCCACCTGGACAGGCCAGAGCAGCCAGCAGAAGCCACAACACACAGGGCAGAAATGCTCTTTGCTGCCATTCCTGCACGAGTTTCCAACCTGGGGCAGCAAAACCAACAGCAGGAGCATCAGTGCTGCACTTTGAATCCCAGCCCTCTGTCAGTAGGGTCCTGGATCATTTCTGTCACAAGACTGAAGGGTGCAGCAAGGTAACAGGATCCCACGTCCCATAAAAATCTGCTTTTCTCAGAAATGAGCCGTGTGTGTCAACATCTTACTCTGAATCAGGCCTAGACAGCCACTGTGATCCATCATGCACAGACCCCTGTCAGCCAGGGATTCCAGAGGCTGACAAATCCCTCATGATAAGGGGATAAATGATAATCAGCTGTTGTGGGGAAGGTTGGGCACACATTTATTGCAGATGCATCTGCTGGGGCAGCTCACGACATGCCACGAGCTCTTGGAGTGGTGCAGCCCTGTTCCCTCAAAGGAAAATGGAGAGGACAAGGAAATAAAAAATAAAAAGCAGCTTGTGGTTTGCATGGTCTGTTTCATTCCAGCTAAGGATCACAAATCAAATGGATTCTTGAGTTACAAACATTTCCTACAAAGCAAAGCAAAAAGCAAAGGCAGATTTGCGTTGAATCTCATTTCAGAGCTTTGTCACTGTTGGAGGGGGACACCCCTGTGCTCTTCTCTTGGCTGCCCAGCTGAGGGGTTCAGCACAAGGAACTTGGCTGAAATGCTGCTGAAGACAAGCAACAGGTCATTTCAAACCCTGTGTGTTCAGACATTGTGAAACAGGAATACTTCACTAGGAAATAGCAGTCAAAGAAACTGCCCAGGGCTGGGCCATAAATGTGATGTCTCAAGGAAAGTTACACAAACGGCCTGAACTTCAAAAAGGAAAAAAAAGAAAAACCCAACCATGCACAAACTCTTTAGGAAATTCACCTTTTTCCTGTCTCTGTGTCCCTCATGAAGAGTACTAATCCTCTTTTACACCCACAAGCCACACTCTTTAACCTGTGGGGGATTAGGGTGGCTTTCTTTGTCTAACTCCTTTCTCACTCTGATACCCAAGAGCAACAAAAACCCTCCAGACAAGAGACTTTTCTTTGAAACCTGCCCTCAGGTGAAACCAGGTTGTGACTCACCTCTCAGGTAGCCAGCTTAGGTGGAAGCCAAGAACATCTGAGGTGTCAACCAGAGGTGACCAGAAACCAAGGTCATAAAAATACCAGAAACAATTTTTTGTCATGGAAATGAAACTAAAGATCTCCTGAGCCTTTCAAAAGCTACCTGGGAGTCTGCTTCCCAAAAGGATTCCTGGCACAAACAAATCCAGCTGGATCAGCCTCTCTGACCCTGGAAAACTCCTTCCACTTTCTTCCAGGCACCTCCCTCTGAGAGCCCTTGCATGGGCACAGAGGAGGACAAAGCTGAAACTCTTCCCAGACTGCCTGAGAGAAGAGCTACTCAGTCAAGAAAAGCCATTTAAAAATGTCAAGCCATGGGGAGTGAAGGCAAGGGGCAGAGCAACAATAAGAGCCAATGCTTTTATAGTTTTTTCCCTGCATGTAATTTGTGTGAATTGATCTTACTAGGAGCTACTTCCACGTAGTGCGATGTGACCTTACAGAAATAAATGATTTTAGGAGGCAAATGGTGTTTTGTTCTCTTTGGTTTTTTATTTTTTTATCAAGTGGTTGCTCCAGAAGTAAAAGAATCTTACATAGCTCAAAAAAAAAAAAAAAAAAAATCTGTGAAAATAATGAAATCTAAAGCAAAACAGACAAACTTCTTTCTTCTGCAGATTTCAGCTCATGGTACTGTTTCAGACCCAAGCAGAAGTGAGGAAAAATGTTCCTGCATTTTTAGTGCTCAGTGGATTGTGTTGACACAAGAGTTATTGGTAAAATGTGCTCTGCAGTTCAGCTGCAGATGTGATACCAAACTGTCATGGGGCAGGGTTGAAATCCCGGTCAGGACATCCTATTTTGCTTCTGATTAACTTCTGGTTTTGCTTTTCATGTGATGCCCATTAAACTGTTTGGTTTGCTGACTGAAGCAGGGTTTTCAGCTGCTGAGTCCTTCCAGCAGCTATTTAGTAAAACCCTTGACATTCCCAGTTGGATTATCCTGATGCCAAGAAATCCAGAAAACAGTTCAGGACAGATTTCCAAACCTTTCATCTCTGGGTTGCCAGCAGGAATGTATGACTTGAGATCTGTGGACTGCTTGGTATATGCTCCCTTACTAGAATTTCAAATAAGATCCCTTAGAAACAATAATAAACTCGACTCAGAAACCATCCAAGGGTGGAAAGAAGTTGTCCCAGTATTCCTGCTGAAAACTGCCTTTGGATCTCAGTATTTTGATGGAGCAGAAGTGCATTGTTTCCTGACTAAATTAAATAAAAGCAAGTTTGTGTGCATTCATTCCTGTGCCCACGCTCACTTCCCTTCAGTCCCTCACTCCCTAAGGGGATCAGGAGGACAGGAGGACGTGCTGCTCTCTGCTCCAAATTATCTATTTTCTACTGTAGAGAATAATTTGGAGCATTCAAAGCCCCATGTAGAGCCCAGTGGGTCCTTCTGGTGACCCCTGGGTTTATGATGATGCAGCAGGAGCAAATCAGAAGCACATTACTTGAGAGTCCCTTTTGCACTCATTCCACAAAAATATCAGTGAGATAAAACTTGTGTGGATAAACTCCTGGCTCTGAGGAAGTGGCTAACACAGGACAGCAATTTCGTTTGCAGGGGCCAGGGGAAATGTTGTTTCATCAGGGAATTCCAGTAATGCCAATTTTTCCCACTGCAGCTCACCCTGAGTGCAGCTCCTGGAGATACAACAGCTTCTCTTTCACACAGACTTTGTGAACTCCAAGTGTTTCAGCTTTCCAGATGGAGGAGATTTTGTGATGTGATGTTGTGCCCGTGCTGGCAGTGCTCCAGGCAGCACCAGCTCCCTGCACAATGCACTGACAGAAGTCTGGGTAAAAGGGTGTGGAAAATTGGGTTAAATTCCCCACGCACTGCCCTTAAATCAGCAGAAGATTTAAGCCCTGTACAGGTCAGGAGATGCAAAATTAAGACAAGGTTCTCAAGCATTATCAGGCCCTGCAATGAGATCCCTGATGTTGGTTAAGAGATGCTTCCTGACCTAAATTTGGTGCTGCTGCCAGCACTAACCTTAAATATCTTTGGGGCATGATTTGGCAGCTAGAGCATGTCCAGGTTTGGAAAGCCAGGTGTCTGCTAAGGAAGCCAGGAGCCTCCTCTCAAATGGAAAATGTAAACCCCCTCAATGTGAATTGCTATAAATTTTAAATTAAGGGGCTCTCAGGCAAAAAAATATGGGAACAGGAAATAACAGTTCTTTATTAGGGAAGATAAAAAAAAAATAAACAATGCAGTAAACCAAAACAACACTGCCAGAGTCAGAGCACACCCTGACACCCTGTGGGCCAGGCTGTTGGCAGCAGTCCCATTGGAATTGTGGCTCAGCCCTCCTGCAGTGTCAGGGGTGGTTCTGCTGGAGCAGGGATCCTGGAGAAAGGTGCAGTCTCTTCCTCTGAAGATCCAGTGGGAGAAGAGGCAGCTGCTGTTCCTCTGGGAATCCAGTGGAGAAGCTGTGCTGGTGTTCCAGAATCTCCAGATTCTATCCAGGTAGGAATGCTTGGCTCCTCCCTCTGGGCTCACATCTCCCAATGGGATGCTGCAGTTCTTATCAGCCATGCAGTGACATTCAATGACTGTTATCAGCAGGTGTCCCCTCCTGAGGGAGGAGTGGGTGTGGAAGAGATAAGGAAAACTGCCCACTGAACAGAAGACAACTGCCATACAGATGGCAAGCAGAATACAAATTGCTTGGCAGTCCAGGACAGAGCATTCCAGGGACTGCTCCCAAAGGGTGGATTGCACAAAGCCCCCTTGTTTTGGGTGGTGAGGCACTTCAGCAGCACAGACACAGGCTGGTCTGTGCCTTGTGCTGTCAGGGCTTGGAACATCCCTGGTCACTTTTAATTTACCACTACAGGCCCAGCCTGTGCTGCTCCTTTATTAAAACAGGTTTAGAAGTTCAGTTCTTCCACTCATTTGGTGCCAGTGTGGATCATGGAGCACCCTGTGGAAATGGAGGGAGAAGAGATAAATGTTTGTGGCAGCTGAGTTGACACAGTTAATTCCTCAAGCAAAATCTCAGCCAACACACTGGAAAAAAAGTTTCCATGTTGGTTAAAAAAAAAAAAAGTAATTTGGCACTGAAAACCTGCCAACTTACAAGGTTCTACAGTACAGGGATAACTTCTTCCTCTCTGTTGTTTGTTTGGTTTTTTAATTGAAATCAGACTTTTTTCATTGAAATGTGTAGGGGAGAGTAAACACAAAGACTGAATGTTTTACAAGCATGCCTAGGAAAAAAATAAAGAGAGTATGTATGAACATACATATATATGCACAACTTTTAAATTTATGTATGGCTCATTCAGTACCTGAAGGGAGCCTGCAAGAGAGATACAGAGAGACAATTCCCAAGGGATGCAGTGACAGCACACAGGGAATGGCTCCCACTGCCAGAGGGCAGGGCTGGATGGGATCTTGGCAATGAGGAATTGTTCCCTGTGAGGGTGGGCAGGGGCTGGGATGGAATTCCATCCCTGGATCCCTGGCAGTGCCCAAGGCCAGGTTGGACATTGGGGCTGGAGCAGCCTGGGACAGTGGAAGGTGTCTCTGCCATGGCAGGGGTGGCGCTGGATGATTTTTAAGTTCCTTTCCACCCCAAACCTAACATTATTTGTAAAGAATGGCACCCCAGGATCTGGAAGCCCCCAGCCATGGGAGCACAGGGCTGCCTGCTGCACACCTGGAGCCAGAATCTGGGACAGGTGAGGCTTCCCCAGGGCCAAATGCACCATGGAAGCCCCAGGGAGACAGCAGAGGTGCAGCCATGCCCCTGCCATGGAGTTTGAACCCCTGCTGCTCCTGTGCCCCTGCCCTGCAGCAGGTAGATAATGTTTAGGACTTAATAGCGGCCAATAACCTTTTATTGTCTGCAAAGTGTTTTCAGAAGAAGCTGGGTTTGAGGGAGTGTAATCTTTCCGAGAAAAGCAAGCCTGTTCCAGTAATTATCTTTGACAGTTACATCAACCCTCAGCTTGTTTGAAAGGGATGATGGAGGAACAAGCCTTTGCAAGCTGAAGCCTCTCTGGAGCATGAAACCTCTTCCTTGCCCTCTAAGAATAGCATCCATCCCTCCCAGTCAGCATTCCCTGGAGACTCAGAGCATGCACAGAGACCTGCAGGAGCAGTGTCTGTGTGTGCTTGTGCATCTTTGCCAGCCCCTCTGCTCAACTAAGGCCTGGAAGGTCATCAAAATCTGAAAAAAAAACTTGTTTCAGGCTGTTTGTAATGTCCAGAAATGTTTTGGGTTTTTTTTTTTTTTTTTTTTTTTTTTAAATTTGCAGTGGGGAAGGGGAGGCAGGAGCTCAGCAAGGAGCCAGGCTGGGCCTAAGCTCCTGCAGTGACCACTGCCAAGAGCTGGCCTGGCCAAAAATGACCCCTTGGGCACCAGGGGTGGTTTTCCCTCTCCTGCTGCCCCCATGGGCGAAAAACTTGTTACAGGCCGCTTATAATGTCCAGAAATGTTTTGTTTTGTTTTGTTTTTAATTTGCAATGGGGAAAGGGAGGCAGGAATTCAGCAAGGAAGATGTCCAGGCCTAAGCTCCTGCAGTGATCACTGCTAAGGGGTGGCCTGGCCAAAACCTGAAAGAACTTGTTACAGGCTGTTTATAATGTCCAGAAATGTTTTGGGTTTTTTTTTTTAATTTGCAGTGGGGAAGGGGAGGCAGGAGCTCAGCAAGGAGCCAGGCTGGGCCTAAGCTCCTGCAGTGACCACTGCCAAGAGCTGGCCTGGCCAAAAGTGACCCATTGGGCACCAGGGGTGGTTCCCCCTCTCCTGGGGGCTGAACATCAGCTGCTCCACCCTGCAGATATTCTCCTCCTGCCCTGCAGTGCCAGGAAACAGCATGGAGGGGTACAAAGCTGGAGAAAACTTCCACTGCCCGCTGGAAACCCTCCAGAGTCACCAGAGTGGGATCTCTGCCTCCTGAGCATCTCCTGTGATAACACCCACGGGTCATACACTGAAAAGATGTCAGCAAGGATGAAGACACTCAAATGAACCTGGCCTTCCAAATGAGCTTGGCCTTCACCTCCAGTTTTGGAGGCTGAGAGCTCCCTGGGAAAGTCTAGGACTGGCCAGAGTTTGGGAGGAGGATTGACACCACGAGGTCGCTCCAGCCCAGCTGTTCCCTGACATTTTCCAGAACAGCCCAGAGAAGGTGACTAAGCCTGGGTTGGTTTGAGGAGCACAATTTGATACTCTTGGTCTTGGCCTTGCTGCAGGACTCTGCAGCCCACCCAAACCCAGCCTGGTGTTAAATCCCATCTGAGCTCCCCACAGCTGGGACCTGCTGTGTCCCCCTGTGTGACACAGGCACAGCTCCTGGGGAGGGAATTTTCTCTTGCTGCTCACAGGGTGAGGGATCACCCCTGCCAGGGGGAGGGTGGCAGCAGGGGCCAGACCCCTTCACAAGGCAGCAATTCCCCAGGCAGCTCCTTCTTGCAGATGCAGAAAGTAGAGGCCAAGGGTGTGCCAACTTTTACAACACTCCCTGGCTTTCATAAATCTGCTTTATGAGCCGCCTCAGAAGTGAGGCTTAACACCTGAGGTCCTGACCTGTGAGTAAAGCCAGGACAGGGAGCAGCCTTGTCCTCAGAGCTGCCTGGGAGCACAGCCCACGTCAGCTTTCCATTTCTCTGTCTGCAGGGGCAAAGGTTTGAGCAGAGGGAGAGGGAGCAGCCCTCATTCATCACCTGAACCACACATACCCCACCTGAATCACTGTCTGGGCCTTATCTGCAGCCACTTGTGTACAGCCAGCTTTGAACTCTCCTCCTCACCATCACCTGGGCACACCTGGGAGGTCCAAGCTGGAGCAGGTGTAGGGAGAGGCTGGGACATCGCCTCTGAGGCAGGATCTTGTCAGAACCCAGGAAATTCCTCTGGCTGCCCTGGAGGACTCCAGACGCTGGCAGGGGGCTCAGAGACCTTGGCACAGAGCCCAAGACCCCTGTGCCTGTGATTTAGCCCTTGGAACAAACAATTACCAACCTTGTATGAAGAATTACAAGCCACAACAGTTTAAGTAGAACGATAATAATTTATCACAGGGTGAAAAATAGATTTTTGGGGTTTTTAGAATGGGAGTTCAGGGGGCAAGATGGAGGAATTTGGGCATGTCCAGCCTTTCTCCTTCTTCTTCCTCTTGGCCTCCATCTTCTGCTGTGATTTGGCACTTTTGGATTGGTTTAGAGTAGAAGCTCACTGTCTAACATAAGTGATAGGTATTGGAAAGTAATTGTAAATAATGTACACGTAGTTTTTAGTATAAAAAGATAACACTGCCCCAGGGGCAGGCAGAGTGCCTGGACTGTCTTGGTGAGCGGACCTGAGCTGGACAGGAGAAAGAATTTTATAGCTAAGATACAATAAACAACCTTGAGAACAAGAACTGAAGAGCTCTGACTCCTTCTTCAACTGCTGGGCTGGGAAAAGAGACTTTCTAACACATCTTGGGGTCACTGTGACCAGCTAAAGACCCCAAGAGGATCTGGGCAAAGAGAGGGACTGAGCAGGGACAGTGGGGTCCCAGAGCTGCACAGTCCCCTCCTGCCCATCCTGGGACTTCCAGGACCAGCAGCAGTGCAGCAAGGCATGAATTCTGATAAGGTGTAGAGGGCACTGCAGAAAGCAGCACAAGAGCTGCCCAAACCAGCATTGAGCTGCTGTCAGCACCTGTGGATGTTTTATAGTGAAGGATTAACAGCTATCATTACAGCTTTGGCTTTTCTAGATGTTTATTTACAAGCTGGAGAAGGCTTTTTAAGGCAATCAGGAAGGATGTGGGCAAGCTTCTTGCTGAGGAAAAAAAAAAGAGTAAGAATGAAATCTAGCAGCAAAATGGAATGGCAGTCAAGGAAAAGAGGAAGAGAGGGGTTAGAAAAAAGAGAAATCCCACAAGCCAGAGGAGCCCCATGCCATCAGAAAGCTGATTTCTTTTCTGCTGGTGCTGTGGGCTCCACAGTGTGTGGGTGCAGCCCCTGGCTGAGTGCCCACAGCGTGGGAGGTGTGCTCAGTGCCAGGGTTCAGGGCTGCCAGCCCAGCCGTGTCACCTGCCCCGGGGACTTTGTCCTTTCAGCCGCGAGCTGCTCACCTCCCTGGAGCACACAGGGTGTCCTGGCTGAGCCCTCACCAAGCAGAATCCAGGAAATCTGCTGGCACAGCTCACCCTGACAGGGAGTGATGTCACTCTCAGGACAGAGGTGCCCCAGGGTGCCCAGGAGGGCTCAGGGGTTGTTGGAACCCAGGACATTCCTCTGGCTGCCCTGGAGGACTCCAGACCCTGGCAAGGGGGCTCAGAGACCTTGGCACGGAGTCAAAGACACCTGTGCCTTCCATTTTAGTCCATAGAAAAAGTTACCAACTTTGTATGAAGATTTACAAGCCACAAAAGTTTGAGTAGAACAATAGTTAATTTGTCACAAAGGGAAAAATTAGAATTTTGGTGTTTTAGAACGTGGGTTCAAGAAGCAAGATAGAAGAATCCAAGCCTGTCCTGTCCTTCTTCTTGTCCTCCATCTTCTGCTGTGATGGTGACACTTTTAGATTAGTTTAGAATAAAGACAGACTGTCTAACATAGGTGATAGGTATTAAAAAATTATTGTAAATAAAGTACATGTACTTCTGAGTATAAAAAACTAACACCACCCCAAGAGCAGTCAGTGTGCCACAAACCAACCTGCTGGACAGATCTCAGCAGGTCAGAGAAAGAATGTGATAGATAAAAAGAAATAAACAACCTTGAAAAACAAAACCGACAAATCTCAACTTCTTCTTCTGTCACAGAGTTAAGAGAAAAAGACTTTCTAATAACTCAGAAACCATTTCAACCACAAAAACCCAAAAAGGGGTGGCAGAAAGTGGCTGCAGAAGAGGGACAGTAATTTTGGGAGTGAGGTGCAGAGGGATTCACACCCAGCAGTGCAATGCTCACCAGCAGCACATTTACAAAGGCCAGGCACAAGGAGTGGTAACCTTGGCCTGAGCTGGTGGGACAGGAGCCAGCACAGCTCCAAACCCTCCCTCCTTGGCTGTCCAGCTGCTCAGGGCAGCCCTGCAGCCCTTGGGCTGGGCTGGAGGCAATCCTGCAGCCCAGGAAGGGCTGTGGGCTCTGCACTCTCTGGGATGCAGCCAGGGAAGATGAGCCAAGAGCTCCTTGTCAGAAGCTCCAAGAACTCCTTGTCAGAACCTCCAAGAGCTCCTTGCCAGAACCTCCAGGAGTTCCTTGTCAGAACCTCCAAGAGCTCCTTGCCAGAACCTCCAAGAGCTCCTTGTCAGAACCAGGGAAGATGAGACAGGAGCTCCTTGTCAGACCCTCCAAGAGCTCCTTGTGAGAGCCTCCAGGAGCTCCTTGTCAGAACCTCCAAGAGCTCCTTGTCAGAACCTCCAGGAGTTCCTTGTCAGACCCTCCAAGAGCTCCTTCTCAGAGCTTCCAAGAGCTCCTTGCCAGAGCCTCCAAGGGCTCTTTGCCAGAGCCTCCAGGAACTCCTTGTTAGAATCTCCAAGAGCTCCTTGCCAGAGCCTCCAAAAATCTCCTTGTCAGAGCCTCCAGAAGCTCCTTGTCAGAGCCTCCAAGTCTCTGTCTGGTGTTCTGTACCAACACTGATGGTGCATATCTCCTGCTGTTGGGAATGTGGGATGAGAAACTGAAGAAACAGCTCTTTTAGCCCAGTGGCAGTACACCCTGAGTGAGGACTTTTGCAGAAAAGGATTGAGGCCTTTTCAGAAAGCCAGTTTTCTCTAGAACAATACAGATCTAGAATAGAGTGTCCCTCATGAGCTACACACATGGCTGCTGCTGGGATAACTCTTCCTATCTGCACAGCCTTCAGGAGCAATGCAGCAGTTTCAGACATTCTTCTTTCTTTCTTTCTATTTTAAAAAGATTTTTTAAAAAAATATCAAAGAGCAATGTATCAAGCATTATAATTTAGCCACAGGTTACCTGAAGGCATCCCTGAGCTGCAGCATCTCCCAGGAGCTCTCTTCATGTTCATCAGGACAATGGAACTGGACAGACACCAAAAGCTACCACTGAGAACAAGGATTTTCTCGTTTCAGTGCTGGGACACACCTCCCAAGAATTTCAGTTTCCTTCAGGACAGAATAAAAGAGTGGCAACTTTTCTTTTTCATCCTGAAAGGAGAGAGGTTTGAGATGTTTTTGAGGGTCCCTCCTGCCCAGTCCAAATTTCACAGAATCACAGAATGCTTTGAGTTGCACAGGATTTAAGATTATTTTGTTCCAACAGAATTGGACATGGGCAGGTCACACCAACAGGTCACAGAGTCCTGCTGCACCATGCCAGGGTTTGCTGGGGACACACACCCTGTCACCTCTGTCACAGAGAAAACTGAGCTCAGATGTTGCTGGCTGTGACAAGGACTACAGAAATGCCTTTTCTGGATCTGAGGGAGGTGAAACTGTGACCTAACATGTTCTGCACGTGTCCTAGGGGCTGTGCCCTGTCATTCATTCATCTCTGGTGAGTCACTGTGCCCCAGGGAGCCTGGGGAAATGCTCAGGGCTCTCTACACGTGGCCAAGCAAAGCTCACCAGAGCCAAGGCAGCACTTTCAGCTGCCCAAGCCAAATTTTATTCGTGTAACATCCAAGGCCAGGAGATGCAAAGCAGATGTAACAGGATCATCAAACTCCTTATCCCCAGGTGGGAAAGCACTGGAAAGGGAAGGAGTTAAATCTCCCTGTATCTGGCTGATGTTCTCATCAAAAAGTCAGAGAATCATAGAATGGTTTGGGTTGGAAGGGACCCTTCCAAAGGTCCTGCCCATGTCCAGTTTTGTTGGAACAAAATAATCTTAAATCCTGTGCAACCCAAAGCATTCTGTGATTCTGTGAAATTTGGACTGGGCAGGAGGGACCCTCAAAAACATCTCAAACCTCTCTCCTTTCAGGATGAAAAAGAAATAAAAGAGAAGTTGCCACTCTCTTATTCTGTCCTGAATGAAACTGAAATTCTTGGGAAGTGTGTCCCAGCACTGAAACGAGAAAATCCTTGTTCTCAGTGGTAGCTTTTGGTGTCTGTCCAGTTCCATTGTCCTGATGAACATGAAGAGAGCTCCTGGGAGATGCTGCAGCTCAGGGATGCCTTCAAGTAACCTGTGGCTAAATTGTCACTCTTGGTACTTTGCTCTTCGTTAATTTTTTAAAAATCTTTTTAAAATAGAAGGAAGGAAGCATAAAACTGCTGCATTGCTCCTGAAGGCTGTGCAGATAGGAAGAGTTATCCCAGCAGCAGCCATGTGTGTAGCTCATGAGGGACACTCTATTCTAGATCTGTATTTTTTTTAGAGAAAACTGGCTTTCTGAAAAGGCCTCAATCCTTTTCTGCAAAAGTCCTCACTCAGGGTATATTGCCACTGGGCTAAAAGAGCTGTTTCTTCAGTTTCTCATCCCACATTCCCAACAGCAGGAGATATTTCACACACCAGCATTTCAATATTTGCAGTTAAAAATGGGGCTTGTACTTCTAAGTTAGGGAAAGCACTGGTAAATATGTAGATTTTCAGATGTGTGTTCTCAGATTTTCCACAGCCATCTCCTCTTCCTATCCAAAGCTAAGCTCCCAAATCCTTAAGCAGCAGATCACCAGCCTTGGCCCTGATTTTCAAACATGTCCACAAAAGCCCAAGGCAAGCCTGACATCTTCCTTGAGCTGCTGCAAGGAGCTTAACAGAAACACTCCATTTAAAAATTAAAAATAAAAGCACTGGCCTCCCAAACCTCCCCTGCTCTAAGAGTTTGCCAGCACTCCTCAGCTGCATTCCTGGGAACATTTAATGACAGTTTGCTTTGCTCTACATGCATGGGTAATATATAATCCTAGTGCCACCACTTGCTTTGAGTGTTCTTCATGACTGGAGGCTTTTTTTAAATTTTTTTTTTCCTTCTTGCTTTTGATCTCAGTGAGACTGTTATTCCTGTAGTAGCAAAGCTATTTGTCCTTTTAAGTAAGCATGTGGTAATCCACAAAATCCATGATTCATAAAGAAATTGGCTTCAGTCTGCAGGAGTTTAATGGTTGTCTCAACCCAGGACAACTGGAAATTTTGGCACAGAGCACTGCAGCCCCTCCTTGAAGTAATAACCTCTGAAGTGTTGGACAAACTGGGTAGTTGATGATAACCAGTATAAAACATGATATATGGCATAGCTCTGGGTAAATTAGAGAGTGCTTTAATTTGAGCTTGTGCAACCATGTTTAACAGCAGTGCTTGTTTTGACTGTGTTAGTTGTAAAATTAATATTACAATTGGGCCTGACTCTTAAAGATCTTTTAAGACCACCAGCCGTGCTGTGCTCTCCACTAGGACAAGGCAAATGGAAAAAAGCAGTGTATTTTGAATACATATAATTATAAATTATATATATATAAAATATATATGATATTTTGAATTTTACTCTTGAATTACAGAACTAAAGGTTCTGTAATTCTCTTCTGTTCACACTAAGGCTACACAGGGAGCAGCAACATTTTTAAACCATCTTTGGGGTTTTTTTTGAAGTGACATGTATGTTCCTCTTGTCCTATATACTTGCTATGCAATATATTTATGTTTTTGTATTTAAATAGAAAGCCATGCTGGCACTTCAGAAGTTAGGCTGACACTCCTTTAGGAGAACACAAACCCTTCATCATGCAACCTTAAATGCACTTGCTGTGCCCTCAGCACTCTATTAAAATGCACATTTGAGTGCCATTCCAGAGTATTTCCCTGAACCTGCCACCTGCTCCCCCTGACCTGCACCAAAAACCTGTCCCCTGCTTCAGAAACCATTATTAATATAAATTATATTAGAAATATCTTATTTGTAATATCTTATTTATAAATGATAGGTGGTCCAAGACATTCTTTTAACTTGCAGGAGGAAAGAAATGTCTGTTTGTAGCTGTGGCTGAGCACACACAGCCTGCTGGCTTTGGTGAGTGAAGCTGAGCCAGTCCTTTGTTTCTTTTGATCCATTAAAGCCTGGGCCCGTTTCCTTCTGTCACAGCAACATCACAAGCAGCAGCATTCAAAGCAATGTTTGTTTTCTCACCCCTTGTTTATGCTCTGGCTTTCTCAAGGATGTTCCTGTTGGTTTGAAATTTCCCAGGATTAATTTTAGCTCGCAAGTGATTTTTTTTTTCCTTTTTTTTGGTTTTTCTTGGAAAGCCAAAACCAGCGAGCGCCTGAACAGGGACTCTTGGCACTCTAAGAACAGACACTGTGTCCCTTTAAAAACAAAAAAATGACAAGTGGTCTTTGTTTTCTGCTGCCCCACGAGGAAAAAATAGCCTGTCCTTAAATAAGCTTGAAGGAAATCAAAAAAGATCCACCAGATGGGAGACCTGAGAGAAAGAGGAGAAAGAACTGAGTGTTGAGAGAACTGAGTGTTGAAAGAACTGAGTGTTGAACTCTTGCACCAAGAGTTTCATGTTTAGCGTCCTTATCTACATTTTTGGGTGCTTATCTACATTTTTCTCAGATTTAGGTAAAGATGGAGGGAGCAAATGCCCAGCACAACATAAAATCTTCTGGTGGTTCTTCTCCTGAGCAGTGCAAGCTTGGCTCAGAGGTGGAAATGGCCATATGCCTCCATCTGAGGCTTTGAAAACACCCACAAAATCTGTAAGCAAATAGAGAGATTTACCCAAACACTGCTATTTATTGGCATTTTCAGCTTCCTGCAAAACAGCTTTCATCTGAGTAGCCCTGACTGCTCCATGCCTGTGCCAGACCCAGAACTTATTTCTGTTACCAGTTATAAATTCACCACCAAAATTAAGGAGAAATGTCAGAGTTTCCAGGAGCCACTGGGAGACCTCTCATCACCAGGAGCATCCCAGGTATTCCTGGCTGTCCCTGTCCAGGCTGAGTTTCACCCACAGCACCACCTGGGTGATGTTCTCCTTTCAGGATCAAGGATTTTTCTGGGTGGAATTACCTTTCTTCTCTTCACCTGGAGCTCTGAGCTTGAAGTAAACATCCACCATTGGGTAGCCAGCAATGCTGGGTTTTAAGTCATCATCATTTGGAATTTTTTTTAATCTTGGTCTCTCTGCAGCAGCTCCAGCTCCTCCCTGTGCTGGGCCCAGGGCTGGGGCAGCTCTGCAGGTGGGAAATCACCTGAGGGGACAGAGGGACAGAATTCTCTCTCCTGGCCTGCTGGCCACAGTTCTCCCACCCTTTTTTCCCATCTCAGGTGAGCAATCAGCAAAAAGCAGCAGAGCTGTACCTTCCCTGTCTTTTGGATGGTTCAACCTCAATGCTCCAACCCCCACATCCCCATGGCTTTCTTAACAAGGGGGAATGGTGAAAAATATGACAAATGCACTGCCTTTTCCAGGTGGTTCCCACTGTTTTCCCATGAAACCCTGTGGTTCCTGGGTCTTGGCCCCTTTTCCATGCCTGCGCCAGACCCAGAACTCATTATTGTTGCCAGTTGCAAATTCACCACCAAAATTAAGGAGAAATGTCAGAGTTTCCAGGAGCCATTGGGAGACCTCCCTTCACCAGGAGCATCCCAGGTGTTCCTGGCTGTCCCTGTCCAGGCTGAGTTTCACCCACAGCACCACCTGGGTGATGTTCTCCTTTCAGGATCAAGGATTTTTCTGGGTGGAATTGCCTTTCTTTTCTTCACCTGGAGCTCTGAGCTCGAAGTAAACCTCCACCATTGGGTAGCCAGCAATGACGGGTTTTAGGTCATCATCATTTCGAATTTTTTTGGTCTTTGTCTCTCTGCAGCAGCTCCAGCTCCTCCCTGTGCTGGGCCCAGGGCTGGGGCAGCTCTGCAGGTGGGAAATCACCTGAGTGGGGCAGAAGGACAGAATTCTCTCTCCTGGCCTGCTGGCCACACTTCTGCCACCCTTTTTTCCCATCTCAGGTGAGCAATCAGCAAAAAGCAGCAGAGCTGTACCTTCCCTGTCTTTTCAATGGTGCAAAGCTCAAACCTCCACATCCCCATGACTTTTTAGCAAGGAAGAATGGTGAAAAAAATGACAAATTCACTACTGCCTTTTCCAGGTGGTTCCCATTGTTTTCCCATGAAACCCTGTGGTTCCTGGGTCTTGGCTCCTTTTCCCTGGGTCTTGGCCCCTGTGTGGGCATCCAGACCCCAGTCCAGGGAGGAGCTGTCCCTGCTGGGGCACCCTGGCTCTCCTGCACCCCTGTGGGAAATGGACACAGCTCCCTGCCAGGTAATCAGAGCCTTTCATTCCAATTATTCTATATTTCAGCCATCTATGGAGGGGAGGAAGTTCTTCTTCACTCCACCCAGGAGCAGTTAATCTCCATCCAGACAGGGCTGGAGAGGCACTTGAGCCTTGTGTAAACGTGAGCAGATCAGATAAAGGTGATTTAAGGCAGAGGGAGGCACAGGAATTGCCTCAGCCCAGGGTTAAAAAGGTCTCCTGTGCCACTGGACACGGCCACATCTTCTGGAGATCTTTCAAAGAACACTCCCAGCAAATGCTGCTCAAAAATCCAGGCTAAGCAGATGATGCTGATACAACAAATATGTTATGACATAATTTTTTTTTTTTTTAATTTACTCAGGCACATAAATAGCTTTGTTAATTGCCATTCCTTTTGAAACGTTGGAAGATGTAAACAGTGTCTGCCAGAAGAGTGGGGAAATATTTCTGAATTTCTGTGGTAACAAGGGGGATCACATTAGCAAACATCACTTAGGGTTCTACAGTGGAAAATCATCTGGAATTGGCTTCATTTTTTTACAACTTGATCTTACCATGAGCTCTCAGGCCCACAAAAAGTAATATATCTCTGGGGTTTTTGTGGTTGAGATGACTTTTGAGGTATCAGAAAGTTTCTTTTTTTAGCTTTGAGACTGAAGAAGAAGTTGAGAATTGTTGGTTTTGCTTTTTAAGGTTGTTTATTTTTTTTTTACTTATTACATTTTTTCTTTGACTTGTTGAGATTTGTTTGGTAGGTTGGGTTGTGGCACACTGTTTGGTTTTGGGGTGGTGTTAACTTTTTATACTAAGAATTACATGTATTTTATTTATACTAATTTTCTAATATTTATTACTTATGTTAGACAGTGTTTCTATTCTAAATAAATTAAAAAGTGTTACTATTACAGCAGAACATGGAGGACAAGAAGAAGGAGAAGAAGGGTAGGACAACTTAGATTATTTATTTTGTTTTATGAATTTATATTTTAAAATTTAAAAATTCTACTTTTTCACTTTGCAACAAATTAACTATTATTTTACTCAAACTTTTGTGGCTTGTAAATCTTCACACAAAGTTGGTAATTTTTTTCTATGGACTAAAATCAAAGGCACAGGTGTTTTTGACTCTGTGCCAAGGTCTCTGAGCCCCCACCAGGGTCTCAAATCACCCAGGGCAGCCAGAGGAATGTCCTGGGTCTCGACACATACCCAAGTCCTAGAGTTCTGGGGAAGCAGAAGAATGGAAGATTTTATTTAAAACAAAAAGACAGCACAGGGAAAAGCAAAATTTGGTTTCATATAAGTGCTCCAGGGACAAAAACTCACAAACCAAACTGCAGCAGAGACAGGAGATGGGGATGGGGTGGGGATTTCAGATGGGGATGTTCCATCTCTACAGACACTGCTGAGGAGTCCCCACCTGAATTTCAGGTGCTGATGCCAAAGGATCTGCCAAATGCTCACAGGGTTTGTCCCATGAGGGATGCCTGCACACCACAGGGCTCTGCTCTGGCTCTGGCTGACCAGAGGACCCCAAGGTCCCTCCCAGCCTGAATGACCCCCCAACCCTGCCTGCCAGACCTGCAGCCCAGCCCTCACCACCTCTGCTGCAGCAAGGGCAAGCCCACACAGCCCCAGAGAACCTCTGCTGCCTT
The DNA here is from genome assembly GCA_024362935.1 of Setophaga petechia. Classification (NCBI taxonomy): domain Eukaryota; kingdom Metazoa; phylum Chordata; class Aves; order Passeriformes; family Parulidae; genus Setophaga; species Setophaga petechia. The sequence goes on along the minus strand of JANCRA010000121.1, from coordinate 768,013 downwards.
CCTCCACCCTTCAGCACATCCTCTTTACTGCCAAACCCACCACCCTTTCCCACCTGGTATGGATCTCAAGGTGGAATGGGAGCTGCAATCCTGGGATGCTGCTCCCAGTGAAGCCACACAGGGCTCCTGGGGTGTGGCCAGCTGCTCCCTGGCTTTTTCCCTCCTTAGATTACTTTGTTCCTGCCTGTGGATGATGTCCATGAGTAAGGCTGCAGCTGCAATCCGTGGGGATTGCACACAACACCCCTCACAGATATGTATTTTTCCCGCTCAGTGTACACACGTCTGTCCAAACTACAGGGTTGGTTTCTGAGTCAGCACTGGGGGCAGAGGTCACCTCCAGCTCATGCTGTAAATCCTCACCTGCCTCCAGCACCTATTCCTCCCAGAGTCTGATCTCCCCACCTCCTTTTCCTACTGACATCACCTCCTGTGTGCCACAGACACCAACAGCAGCACGGCTCTGACCTGGCTACCTGGCTAGCTCTGACCTCTGCCACCCTGGTGCCAGCCCTGAGCTTCCCACTCTTTCTGGATTTTTTTATTTTTTGTTATTTTTCATATTAAATTAATTCAAATTTTCTGGAATCAGTAAGAAACTTAGATTGGTGTTAGAACATTGGTTGCCCAGAGGAAATGTGAATTCCCCATCCCTGGAGGTGTTCAAGACGTGCTGGATGGGACTCAGCAACCTGGACTAGTGGAAGGTGTCCCTGCCCCTGGCAGGGGATGGAATGAGATGATCTTTAAGATCAGTCCCTTCCAACCCAAACTATTCCATGATTTCATGTTTCTAAGCCATTAAACAAATCTAAGTTTCAGAGATTTCATGTTTCTAAATTATTCAATGATTTCTAAGCCATGAAACAAATATTAAGTTTCAGAGATTTCTTGTTTCTAAACCATTCAATTATTTCATGTTCTTAAGCCATGAAACAGATCTTAAGTTTCAGTGGTTCCATGTTTCCAAACTAATAAATGTTTTCATGTTTCTAAGCCATGAAACGGATGTAGGCTTCAGAGATTTCATGTTTCTAAAGTATTCAATTATTTCATGTTTCTAAGTGATAAAACTAATCTTAAATTTCAGAGATTTCATGTTTCCAAACTATTCAATGATTTCATGTTTCCAAGCCATGAAACAAATCTTAAGTTTCAGAAATTTCATGTTTCTAAACCATTCAATGATTTCAAGTTTCTAAGCCATGAAACTAATCGAAGTTTCAGAGATTTCATGTTTCTAAGGCATGAAACAAATCTAACTTTCAGAGATGTCATGTTTCTAAACTATTCAATGATTTCATCTTTCTAAGACATGGAACAAATCTAAGTTTCAGAGATTTCATGTTTCTAAACTATTCAATTAATTCACTTTTCTAATCTTTCACAGCCTGAAAAAATAGTCTTCACTCATTAATCTGTGCCTCACCTCTACCAAATGAAGACGTGGGGAGTAAATGGATTGTAAGATATAATATATAACAATGGATTTTCCAGTCTGGCAGTATGAAATCCACCCATTTCTCCTGTATGTCAAACAGCTGAATTTGAAAAACACAGTGATTCACAGTGTCAAAAAAAGGTACAGGGAAAATTTATCACAAGCAGAGATTAGGCTAGCAGAGGACATGCTGCATCAGGCTCCTCCCTGCATCACTCAGAGCTCACCTCCTGGCACTCCTGAGTCTCTGCTATCGCTGCCATCTCTGAGACATTTCAGGTCTTGCCCAACACCCACGTGGGGCCCAACCTGTCCCCGCCACCCTTTGGCCAAAGCTCCTGGTTGTGCTTCCCTCATTCATCTTATTTTGTGTTTCTCTCCCTCTATTTCTGCTTAGACCTTCAGTTTTCACAGAATCCCTGAGGCTGGCAAAGCCCTCCCAGCCCATGGAGTCCCAGCTGTGCCCCATGCCCAAATGATCAAATATTAGGCCCAAGAGACTGAGGAAAGGAGCAAGACTTGAAGCAGGCTGGTCTCATGGTTGGCAAAACTTGAACCTTCAGAGAAGTGGAAAGGAGTCAAAACATATCCTATTGAAAATACACCTTTTCATAGAAATTGGTGATGTGCTTTTTGGTTATCAGCTTGTCTTCTGCCCACAGCAGCCGTGGCTGGAGCTGTCCAAGGCCAGGCTGGGGCTTGGAGCAGCCTGGGATAGTGGAAGGTGTCCCTGTCCATGGCAGGGGGTGGGACTGAATGACCTGTAAGATCTTTTTGAATTTAGTCCTAATTGTAGAATCATTTAGATTGGAAAAGCCCTCCCAGCCCATGGAGTGCCAGCTGTGCCCCATGGGCACCTTGTCCCCAGCCCAGAGCACTCAGTGCCACCTGCAGGGGACACCTGCAGGGATGGGCACTGCAAAGCTCCCTGGGCAGCCCCTGCCAAGGCCTGAGCTCCCTTTCCATGGGCAAATTCCTGCTGCTGGCCAAGCTGAGCCTGCCCTGGCCCAGCCTGAGGCCGTTCCCTCTGCTCCTGTCCCTGTTCCCTGGGAGCACAGCCCGACCCCCCCGGCTGTGCCCTCCTGGCAGGGACTTGTGCAGAGCCACAAGGGCCCCCTGAGCCTCCTTTGCTCCAGCCTCAGCCCCTGCCCAGCTCCCTCAGCTGCTCCTCCCTACAGGGTGTGATTCACCCTTTAGACTCTTCCCCAGCTTTTGGAGTTACCCTAACTCACATCAATCATTCTTCTCTCTACATTTCCTGGTTTCTCAGGTCTGTTTGTCCATAGTGATGTGTTGGAATTATTATTATTTCTTGCTTGCTGCCACAACTGGGAATCCCTACTCTATCTTACCATTTTAAACTTGGGCTACTGCAAATTCCTGCTTTATTTTTATGATCCTACTTCTGCCAGAACCTCAAGGAATCCAAATTATTCAGACTAATTAGGCATCATTAAATCTCATTTTAACTGATTTTCTTCTTTTTTGTTGGGACTTGTAGAGGAGATGCACAGAAAAGTTAGCTATGCAAGCCAGTTTCTGTTTAGTCACAGGTGTGTACAGTGTGCCACAATTTGAATCTAAACCAACCATGCTTGTCCTGTGGGTGGATTACAACTTACAAAAACTCTCTTTTAAAGGAGGTTGAGTAAAGGCACCAAGTCACCATAATGAATAAACAAATACACCTTGAAATTCCACTCAAGAGGACTTTGTAAGGGAAAATTCCTTTCCTGAGTCACATTCTGATCAAAGGAAACCCAGGAAATCTTTCTGATAGCAGGTACCCTGTTCTCCTCACTGATGGTGCTGGATAAGGGAACCCCAATAGAAATGCATTTCAGTAAAATTATCTTTTATCAGAAAGAGGGAGATCCCGGATTTAGGAAAACATTATCCGAGCTAAACCTGAAAAGGGACATTTAGTGGATGCTTTTTGATGCCATTTCACAGGTGCTTCTGGCTGCTGCTGGTGGTTCAAGTTGAGTGACCCATTCAGCAAATGGAATGGAGCAAATCTTGCCCTCTAGGAGGACGTGGCCTCCTTCCATTGCCTTTGAAGTGAGCCTGGAGTGGATGAGCTGGACACTCTCGTGGTGTGAATGTCTGAATCTTCCCTCTTCTCCTAAAACAGATGGCCATAAAGGCCTTGGAACAGGCTGCCCAGAGAAATTGTGGCTGCTCCATCCCTGGAACTGTTCAAGGCCAGCTGGGACAGGGCTTGGAGCAACCTGGGATAGTGGGAGGTGTCCCTGCCCACAGTTTGGATCTAGATGGTCTTTAAGGTCTTTTCCTACCCAAACCATTGTGTGATTCCACAGGAAAAAGACTTGAATGCACATTTTTGTGTGTGTTAGTTACTATTTTCCCTCTGTTAGTCACATATTTGCTCATTTCAGGAAGGCAGGACTGCAATCAAGGTCTGTTATTTTTCTACTGCAGGCACCAAAGGCAGCCTGAAGCTCTCCTCTTTTCAGAGTAAATATTTTCAGCATATGGAGGGAAAGGCTGCCAAGGGAAGGGAGCATGAGCTGAGCTGCCTCTCTGAATGGGCTGACAAATACCTCCAGGTCCCTCATTCCTCACCTCCCGGGGCTGGCTCTGGCAGCCTCCACTCCACAGCAATCCCAAAGCCAAGGAAAGCACGTGCTGGGCTAAGGTGAGCCCAAGGTTGGCTCTGTCAGTCAGAGAGCAGGAGCACGGTGCCAGCAGCACTCACACAATTATCTGGCTCAGGTTTTGAAACCTCTGCTCAACAGTGATGATTCAGCAGTTGATTGCTGTTCATTTACTGGAAACTGCTTCTCATCACTCAGAAGGAAAAACAACTGGAAAGAGTTTCTATCACTCAATTTTACAGTAGGCAAGACAACTATGGTTGACTGCAAACTTAGAAAAAAAAACAACATGAACTGGAAAGCTCCAAACTCATAACATTTTTTTACCTTCAGCAACCATTTGATTTTCATGTTAATATAATGTTCCTTTTATTTCCTTTCTGGTTTTTGGCCTTCTGGGTGCTCAGTTCCCATTTTTCTCTGATCTCATCCAGACCAGAAACTTCACAGTACATATAGCCCACCCCCACAGATACAAACACACACAAAATTTCTTCCTATAACTGGGAACTGAGCACTACAAGGGGAAAAAATGCACTTTTGCAAGATCCTAGAGAATTCTCAAGAGTTCCTGTTGTGCCTGGCATCCCAGCCAACATGTCAAGGACTAATTTGAGACCCTCCAGAGCAAAACCATGAGTGGCTGGCACCTGTGGAAACAGTTTTTAACTGGAGCTGCCACACACAGCCCATGGGAATGCAGGAATATGCAAAGTCCAGTCTTGAGTTTGACTAAATCACTTCATAATTTCAGATGGTCACATCCCTGGGGCTGCTGCTTCAACCATCACTGGTGACCAGTCCTGGAAGTGCCACACTGAAGAGAAGTGGCTTGATCTGGTACCTTCACCACAATATTTGGATGCATCACCTGTCCACTGAAAGCCTGGCACCTGCCAGGAGAGTCTGCCCACAACATTTGACACAGTTTGCTCTGTGGGGACTTAACCAGTGGTTGGGAGATCAGGGTGTCATTTTACAGGAGTATTTTACAATGATGGATTTTCATCATTCTGTGTTGCTGCAGTGACTTCAAAGTAGCCCAATGTGGTGTTGTGGGGTCCCCAGGACAAGATGAGAGATGAGAATTTGGCTCCATGTCCTCAGAAGGTTGATTTATTATTATATTATATTGTATTATATTATGAAATTACATACTAAAACTATACTAAAGAAAGGGGAAGGATACCTCAGAAGGCTAGAAAAGAGTGATATTAAAAACCCGTGACAGACTCAGAGAGTCCAACACAGCTGGCTGTGATTGATCATTAAGTTAAAACAATTCACATGCTGGATAAACAATTCTCCAAATGACATTCCAAAGCAGCAAAACAGGGAGAAGCTGAAGCTTCCCAGCTTCCCAGGACAAGAAATCCTGGCGAAGAGATCTTTCAGAAAATATCACGGTGACAGCCCAAAGCCTATTTGCTAACTCAGACACAAAAGTGTAGAAAATATTTGTGAAAAATCTTGTTGCTTCAAGTCTGTCTGGCCAGGTCATCTGAATTCAGATGCCAGCTACCAGGTACAAATATCTTTCACTGTAGTTGGGAAAAATGACACCAGCTATCCCAGCCTCACCCTGCTTGCTCTGCCACCAGCACAGCCATGCCCTGAGCCTGACACAGCGATGTCCTGTGTAACCACATTTCTCTTCAGAGAGAAAAGCAGGGCACAACTCCCCAAGGATATTCTCAGATTCACATTCTCTGAACCTCAGAGAAAGGAAAAACAATTCTTATCTCATTTGCTGTGCCTGTGTTTGTGCCAAAGTAGAATGCAATATGGAGACTGTTTACCCAAAGTGATGGTGTTTTGTTTCCTTGGCCTTTCAGGGCCAGGTGTGTGTGTGTCAGGACTGTTGGGTGACAATCTGTTGTGTGAGATTCTGTGCAGTTGAGTGCTTGGCAGATTCAGTTTAGATGTAATGTAATACAAATGTAATATAATACAGAATAATATAGTATAATAAAGTAATTAATTAGTCTTCTGATATCAGTGGAGTCCTCCCCATTATTCCCCCTGGACATGGGGCAAAAATATCACCAACAGTCCTGGAGGATGACACAATGCTAAGGAGGGCCCAATCACTGCAGTTGACTGAAATCCACATTTCCACTGATTGAAATGATCAACATTTCCACTGCTGATTGAAATCCACATTTCCAGGGCAGGTGTGTTGTTGCTTGGCTTGATTTTGCTCCCCTCCTGTGCTCACATTTACATTTACATGGCACAGCAAGGCCAGTGCTGCTGCTCATCACAACATCCTGCTGCACACAGTGGCCTCATCACGTCACCTTTGCCACCCCAGCAGTGCTGCCAGCCAAGGCTGGACAGGCACTGCAGCATTTTTCCAGGGCAAGCACGTGCCTGAAAAACTTCCACTCCATAGGGGCTGTTCCATGTAACCTGCCTGGCTCGGTGACACTTCAGGCCACATCCTGCTATGGGCAGTGTGAGATGTTTTTATCAGGTGTGTAATGGTTGCTAATGAAGAATTAACAATTCAGCAGTGGGAATTGCAGCAGACCATCCCACTTGGGTGATAGCATCTTGGCAAAGGGAGCATCCCAGAGGGATCACTCACAGCCACTCTCAGCCTGTGGCTTTCAGTCTCTGTCACCAGGACACAAAACTCTGCTCAGCTCACTCCTTCCAGGCTGAGGGAAGCTTTGTCACCTGTTACATAGTTTGTCACTGTAAATATGGTTTGTCACCTGTGCCAGGTGGAGTGGGCAGCCCTGAGGATCCTTTGAGGCTGTAGCATCTCTGATACAAGAGCTTCCTTGAGCCAGGTCTTATAAGTTCTTGGAGGTTTGTATTACACCCAAGATAGCTCAGCTACCTTTGGAGGCATCAAATCAGCAGGATGGCTTCTGTTGTAAGTGTTGGAAACAAAAAGTTTTAATAAAAGGTAAAATAACAAACAGAGAAAAACTGAGCCAGGTGCAAGAGGTTTTTGCTGTTGGTAAAACACTTCACAAAAGCAATTAGTTTCTTCGTTCACTTTTTTTTTCCTAATAAATTACCCAAACAAAACTTTTTGGCTCCTGTCTAATTAGCTATCCTTAAGTCTGAAGTGAAGTCTCCTATGCCTATGAAATGCTTTTTCACCTAATCAAAGAAAGAAACTTCTAAGCTTCTTTCCTTTTTAAGAAATCAAAAAATAGTTTTGTCCCTCCATGAGCAAAAAGCACATTCCTACACATCTCCATGGGTTCAGTCATGGATTCCACAGCTTCAGACCCATCCCTGCTTGTCACAACATCATTCACACATTCCTAAAGAAATTGTGGATTCATCAATGTACATAACAAATTCCTGGTTTTTTTCCTTATTTTTTCCCCTCCCATGAGATTTATATTTGGAAATATTTCCACACATTCAATAATAGTGAATTTGAATTCAATAACAGTGATTTGTGCCTGAATACTCATCTGCTTTTCCATATTTCTCCCAGTGTCTTCACAACTGCTGAACTCCTCTCTGGCCAGATGCATCCCACCCCCATAAAAACTCAATTAAATTGGAGAGGTGTTTTTAAAAATACCTGTTTTCTCATGGTGGGCAGAGTGGTCTTTATATTTCTTTGTATCCCTTTATATATTTCCTTTATATTTTATGTTTATATCTATTATTCCTGATAAATTTTGAACCTCTTGGAAATCTGTTTGTATCCTCTCAGTGGATTCTCCTTGTGCAAGCTCAGGATCCAGGTGGGTTTTGGGATGCAGTTTGTGAGTGTGAGTTCCCAGAGCTCCTGAAGAGAACTTTTATTTTGGGGCACCTTTAGACACCCCAGTGCTGCCTGGGGAAGGGAAAAGTCTTGCCCAGCATCTCCTCTCAGCCCTGCACTCACCTGGGGCTTCATTCCATCCTCCCTCTTGTGGGAAATGTAGAAAAATTTTGTAGATTGTAGAAAATTTTTTAAAAATTGTAGAAAAATTTTAAAAAATATAGAGGGTTTATATAGTATATATGTGTATGTAGTATGTATTTGTATTTTTAGTATAATTTGTTGATATGACAGAAAAACTGAAAGTTTAAGAGTTTTATTATTGGTTTTGTTTATAATTAGAAAATTTTGGTTTTGTTGTGAAGTACTAGTAACTTTTGCAGGGATGTATTTATAGTAAAAGGGTTTATTTAAATATATTAATTTGGAAGTTGTTAGTTTATATTGTGTTTTTGGGGGTAATAAATTGGGATTGTTTGGGAGATGGTTGGTGATTATATAGATTGTATTTGGTTTAGGGGTTTTTTTAGGTAATTTTTATATTTAATTGGTATTGTAAGTAACTATAAGGTGAAGCAAAGTCTTTATTTTGCAGGACTTTGCATCTTATTTTAGTCTAATTAGTTTTTAAATTTTTTTTAATTAAAAAAAGTAAAGTATGGGGGGTTTTTTGTTTGTTTCTGTGGGACTAGTATGTAGTAACTTAACTTTTTCTTTAGAACGATTAGAATCTTTACTGGCTTTTTTTTTTTACAGACCTGTAAATTACAGGTTACCTCACCCTTGTATGTATTGTCTCAACCTCCCAACGAGGCTGAAATGGAATAAAAGTTTTTAAAACACCTCTCAGTTGCCCCATCTCTGGGTTAAGAAAGGGCTTAATCTGGGTTAAAAAGAGCTTAATTTGGGTTAAAAAGGGGCTTAATCTGGGTTAAAAAAGGACACCTCTCCCTCAGGTTCTCCATTCCCCTCTGTGCCTGGTGCCTCCTCATCCCCACTGCTGATCCCTGAGGTGGAATTCTGCTTCCCCAGAGGTGCACATCTGCCTCCCTGCTCATTCCCACAGTTTTCCTTCTCCCTCCTCACCTCTGGGTGCCAGTCCCAACCACCTTTGCCTCAAGGGGCCTGAGGAGCAGATTAATTCAGCTCTCAGTCCCAGCTGCTGGCTCTCTCCTGTGTTATGTGGTTTCCTATGGGATATATCTCACCTCAATAATTTTGTCATCTAGGAAGGTTCAGGTCTTAGATCTAAATTCTCCTTCAAATCAACAGATAGTTGTCTAGGGCTGGAAGGATGGCCAGGCCCCTGGGTTGCCCATTTCTCCCTGTGCTTGGCAGTGAGCTTGGTGACTGCTGATGTTAAAGGAAATGGGAACATCTGGATCACTCTCAGTTTCTCCAGGTCGGGATTGAAGGCACTTGAGATGGTATTTCATGTTTGGACTCAGGTGTTTATTGTTTCTTATCAGTGTAACAGCCTCACAACCATGAGTTCTGCAGCCTTTCATTGGCAAGGCACAAAATGCCTAACTATCTCTTGTTACAAGGTTTTTTAAGGCTAAACTATCCAATTAAGAAATGACATTTAGATTCTTTTCCCTTTTAACCCAACTACCAATCCTTCAAAGCCTGCAATGCAGACTTCTCTGTCCAATTACAAAACATCACCCAAACCCATGAAGAAGAAGGAAGAAGGTGAAGAAGAAGGAAGAAGAAGCTAAAGAAGAACAACTTGCCTCTGCTTTAAAACTTCTATCTTGCTTCATATTTATTACTATATTCTAAAACCCCAAACTTGAAGTTTTCCACCCTGTGACATTACACACTTCTAACTAACTACACACTCATAATCCCAGTGCTATCAATCAATTTTGGAAGCCTTTTCCACAGCCTCAGCTCGAATGCAGTGTTCTCTTGTGAGTCAGCACAGAAAGTTTAAAATTCTCAGCATCCAGGATTCCAACAGGTCACCACTCTTCTCAAAAACCACCTTTGCCACCATCTCCCTGAATCTCTGACCTGCTGCTGGCCCTGCCTCCAGAGTTAACCCTTCCCTCTCATCACTGCCTTGCAATCTCTTTCTTCTCTTATCCTATTTTCCTTGCCTCACTCACCCCAGGCTGTAATTACATTACTCACGGCGGGTCAAGCAAATGTGATGTCACAGTGTTGGTAAAAACACTGGCCAAATTTACCCCTTGCTGAGCCAGTAGGATCTGAATTTTGGCCCCAACCCCATGAGCAGGCACATACCTGTTTAATTGCACCCCTGAGTCGTGGTGTGACCTGCTCTGGGACCATGCCCATGTGTGAAGGGCAGCACGTGTCACACACCCAGGGCCCCAAAAAGACCCTTCTCAGAAAGATCCTCTCCAGCTGTGCCTGGCCCTGGAACTCTGTTCCATCCCAGATCAGGCTCTGCTCTCACACACAGGGAGAACAGGAATTGCACAGGTTCTTGTGGCCCCAAACCCTGGGCAGGCTCAGGAACCTTAAAATGAGGAACAAACAGAGAGCACAAATATAAAATAAAAATAACCTAGTGGAAGGCTCCCTGTCCATGGCAAGGGGGTGAAACTAGGTCGTCTTTAAGGTCCCAAACCCAAATCATCCTATGAAAATCCAGCAGTCAGAGTTCTCTCAGTCCCATTTTGGTGCAAAAGTGTCCCACACAAGGCACAAAAAGTGAATCCCAGTGCGTGTCCCTGTGTATTAACATTAATCCATCACCACAGGTATTAGCCAGGCCTAAGCTGTAACATTTTATGGCTTTTAGGACCTCTCACTTAACGGTATCTCCTGTGAACTCATTCACTCAGCAACAAACTGTTAATATTGTGGTAAACTCTGCAGGCAGGGAGCACCAGCTTTACACACAAACCATGGGGAAACTGAGGCAGGTTAAAAACTGCTCAGGGCAGGTGCCTCACTGAGCCCCCAGACAGCTGAGTGAGGTCTAAGTGAGAGCCAAAGCATCCAACAGAACCTTTCCCCTTTTCCCTTCCCTTTTCCTCATCCCAAACCATGGTTCTTCCCATTTCTACAAAGAGTTTCGAAGGTTTTCTGCTTTTGTAGGAATTCAGCCCAGATCTGGTCTGCTAAGTCAAAGATCTTCCTCGGGTGAAATAAGCCTTGGATCAAGCCCCAGGAGAAGGGATTTTTGTGGATTATTTATTTTTGATCCTTTTGTATGTGAACCACAATTACAAAAAAATTAATAAATACAGGAATAGCACAGCAGAGATGATATTTCCCTAGAAAAGAACCTGGCATTTTTATTTTGGGGCCAAGATTCAGAAGTTGTCCAGCAGGTAAAAATGGCTTTTCCAAGAAAAAGCTTGTCAGATTCAGATCATTTAGCCATATGCCCAATATATTTTTTTCTTTTTTTTTTATTTGTACACTTTGTTTTTAACTGAAGTAAAGCCATGAATGCATGCCAGCCCTTTATCTTTCCAAAAAAGGGGGAGAAACTTAGTCACAATATATCCATCATTCCCAATTCGTCCAACAGCCTGAAAACATCAAGGAAAAGGCCCAGTCTAATGAAAGGAAAAAAAAAAAAAAGGGGGCAACTTTATTTGGAAAAAAATAGTAAGTCAAACAAGCTTCCATATGTTTACTATAAAAATAACCTAGACTCCACCTTGGGGTGTATAAAAATACAGGCTACAGATTGTGTATTTTGGCATTAGTTAAAAAATGCCTTTGTAAACATGCCCTATTAAAATTTAACTGCAGCTTTTATCATTGACTCAAGTAACATATGAAAGGGCTTGAACACTTATCACAAAAGCAGTTGTTTTATCAGGGCTTAGTAATAGCAGTGATGGATTGTGCAATTTGCAGGGCATGCCTGGTTTACAATTGCAGATGTGCTGGTAAGTACTATCATATACATCTGTAAAGTCTCCTTTAAAGTGTATCCAGAAACATTAACACCTATTAAAAAAAAAGGGGGAAAAAAAAGCCTATAGGAGCAGCAGACTTTCCAATCCTTTGGACAAAACTTAAATTAACACAAGAGGCTTGTGTCCAGATTTTTGGCCAAGAGAAGGACGTGCAGGTGGTGCTTTTTTTAGTGGTTGCTGGGATTAAATTAGGACAAATATCCCCAGATAGCTCCAGATTGAGGCTCGGTGTCACTTCTTGGCTGTAGTTTTTACACTATCAAAATAAATGTTGTAAGAGCCCATCCGACTCATCGAGCTGTCGTGTCTGGGCTCTCCCCACTCAGTTTGGATTTTAATGAGCCAGAGGCTTGATCTTCTTAAGAAGTAGCTTATATGACTCACTAATTTTGCATTAGCCCAGAAATTGCCTGGCTAAGCACTCGTGCCACCCACGGGCCTGTGGCAAATCCTTGGCATCCCTCAGGGCCAGTGACAGCCCAAGATCAAGCAGGAGCAGCAATGAGCTCACTTGGACCCTGCACTCGTACCAGAAATTCCTTCAGCAGACACATTCTAAGCCTTACAAAGTAGTCACTGTTCCTGCCCCAAAAAGAGGGAGAGTTTTGATGAAAGAATGACATAAAATCATCACTGCTGCCAAAGAACAGACGAGGAACTGCCAGGTTACCCTGCTGGGGCAGCAGGAGCTGAGTGAGCCACACACATCTCGGGTTTGAGGAGCTCACAGAGGATCAGGCTGGTGTGAGACTGATGCCTTGGGAAGAGACTGGGCAGAGCTAAAGAATAAAGCAGGGATTTATTCAAAACATCTCCTCCATGGACCCACCTTGGGCAGCACAAGAGCCCAGCCAGGGCTGCACCCAAGATGAACCAAAATGGCCCCAAAATGCACGGCCGGGCACGGGGTCTGTCCCTGGGATCAGTTCTGCTCCATTTGCATCTTGCAGTTCATTGTCCCATCCCAGCTTTAGCCCAGGCAGTCCCACCCTGCTTGTTTTTCTCTCTGCAGCCCACGGGGTTTGTGCTCTTGGGCTGAGATTTGGATCATTTGTCCTTGGTGCCCAGCTGGAGCAGGAATTGTTTTGTCTCCCTGCTCTGTGCACAGAGCTCACCATCCCAGAATATGAAGCTCAGACCCACACACTAAAGCAGCACAGAATCTGAAAAATAGAAAAGCTCAAACCTGAGGCAACAAAAACAGTGTGGCAGGGTGGCAGGAGGGGCTCACAGCCAATGTCACACCAGGGGTCACCTTGCAGCAGCAGCATCGTGGTGCATTTACTCAGGAATGAGACACCAAAGGGTGCAGGCACCGAGAGGTTTCCTCCTTCAGCTTTTTGGAGGTTGCTCTGTTGTGTTTAAAAAAAATAGGGGACTGCTATTTATTTTTAAAATTGAGGATTTTTTGTGTTTTGACTGTATTGCCTGGAAATTCCTCATAGGAAGGTCTGCAATTGCACATAAAAACAATAAATGCCTTTCTGTGCATTTGAGTGGAAAAGCTTTCATGAGTACAAAGGAGGAGAAAGCAGGAGGAAAGTTCAGAAGATCTGCAGGTGGACACCACAAAACCTCCTTTGACTTGAGGGGCAAAGACAGTTGCTCAATTAACACTCCACTGTTTTTCTTTTTTTGGGAAGGGGGTTTGGTGGGCTTTTTTTCCAATGAGTGTGAGATTGGGAATTCAAAGGATTATATTCAGCATGGTTTAGTCTCAGTAGAACACATATTCCAAGACCTGCACACGTTGCCAAATGTTCCAGTCCATTTCACAGGACTCAAATATATCACTTCTGTTGTTCCTGTTGCAGGAAAAAAATCCCCTGGATGCAGGACAATGTTTGATTTTGCATCAAAGCAGATACTGGCAGTATGTGGATTAACTAATTAGCTCCGTTTACACAAGGAGAAGTTTATTTTGGTGGGGGATGAAAATGACTAGAAAATACGAGTCAGATATTTCATCTCTTCTTTGCCCAAGTGCCAGGCACACGTGCTAACAATATCCCCCAGCCATTCATCACACCTTCTGTTTGCTGTGCCTTAACCCCATGGAAGGAGGTTGTTCCCTGTGCCAAGCTGGGAATATGAATTCTAGACATTTGTGATCCAGAAGAGTATGTTTGGGTTTGGGATTTTCCCCCCTCTTTTCTTAGAGACTGGAAAAACAGGGCGTTGTGCTCATGCCAGATTATTTTTGGAGGTAGTTAATGTACCAATGGGTTCAGAGTGAAAGGATGGAAATTTCAGTTAGATATACAAAAGGAATTGTTCCCTGGCGGGGTGGGCAGGCCCTGGCACAGGGTGCCCAGGGCAGCTGTGACTGCCCCTGGATCCCTGGCAGTGCTCAAGGCCAGGTTGGAGCAGCCTGGGACAGTGGGAGGTGTCCCTGCCATGGCATGGGATGGGCTTTAAGGTCTTTTTCAACCCAAGCCATTCTATGGTTCCATGATTCTGGGAAAGGAAATAATATCCAGCAGGCCATCCTGATGAAATCTTTCAAGTGGCAAAGAGCCAGTGGGATTTCTCAGCTCTGTGATTGCAGGAGGGTGTCTCCAGTCAGCACAACGTCACCAAATCCATGGCAGGCTGGCCCCACAAGGTCACTTGGAGTAACCTGTGTTTGCACTTTAACATCTGCTCTGCTTTATCAGTGCATTTTACAGCCACTGCTGCTAATTCAGTTATATTGCTGCCCTGAGGTACCTCTGTACTCCAAGGCTGTTGCCATGCACAAAAAAAACCCCGAGGCAGGTGGAAGAGGGAGCATGGGGAGGAGTCTGGAGTAATTCTGGTCATGGAATCATTCTGAAGAACACCCCAGGTAAAGCAGCCTGCTCAGGGGGGCATTGAACAAACCCCAGTGACAGCCTTAACCAGTCCACAGGGCTGTCCCCTCATTCTCCAGATGACACTGAGACCACTCCTGAGGGCATTTTGAGGGGCACTTTTTCCTCCATCAGCAGTGAGGGGCACTCAGGAGTTGCAGGCTGCTCCTGCCCGTGAAGACCTGGCCCTCAGCAAAGCCCTGGGGGCTCTCTCCTCATGCCCAGGCACAGCAGAAACAAGGGAACCCTGTTTTGCAAGGCTGCTGAGCTGTACAAGCAGAGATTTCACCCTCATCACTGCGAAATGAGAACTGATTTTTTTTTTTTTTTCTGCTGCTGCTGTAGGTTTGACTTCCAGCACAACTGAAATCTTGCTGTGGTCTGGTCTATTCTCCTGGCATTGTTCATTTTGGTACCACCTTCAATGTTTCCTCTGTACCAAAGCAGGGGCATGTTTCAGGGGGTTTTCTTTTTTCAAACAGCATTTTGGGGAGCATTTTGGCACACTTTTACATGAGAGATGCTGTAAATTCAAGGAGCAAACAACAAATATTCATAAGGCTCTGATGACTACGGTGAAGATCTGAGACATCCATGCTTTCCTCTTCTCCCATGGCCATGGAGAGGACCTGATGGCTTTACTGGGAGCAGAAAGGTCCCTCCCCAAGGGCATTATGCAGTCAGTTGGTGGCCAAAAATCCAGTTTCATCTGTGTGCTTACACAGATTCAGGGGAAAAGGTGTTTTCCAAAATGGGCAACCTGGTCCTGAGTCACTCTCCTTGTGCTCCCTACCACTTTTTATCCCAGATGCAGGCAGGGTCCCAGCCTTTGTCTCTCTTTCTGGGTCTGCATTTTGAATCTGGGGATTATGAACATTGTGGGGGTTATGAACAGGTAACAGGAGAGGATCTCTTGTACCACACGTTGCAGAGGGAAAGCAGCGACATCAGCCCAGAGAGCGACCATTTCTCCTCAAATCAGCCCAATTCCTGCTGGAAACCCCTGGGGAGATCCCCCCTGCCCATGTGGGGCCTGGGAAGATGCAGAAATCCCTCATACCACCAGCAAGCCCATTGTCTGGGCAGGATTTAAAGGCTGGGATGAATAATTGCTGAATTGTGGTGAGCTGAACAAGGAGAACACCCACAAGAGCACCGAACGTGCCATCTATGGTTCTGTGGGTGACCACAGCCATTCCTCCATCCTCCCTGCAAACAAATTGTCCAGCAAAGCCACACAGCTCCAGATGGGTTTGTTCTGAGGGCGGCACTGAAATATCACCAAATAATTCCTTTCCTGTACCCACAGCTCTGGATTTTGAGGAGAGCCTGGCATGTTAAATTCCATCTGGCACAAACTCCCTAGAGAAGGTGGCACACAGATCTCCCTCAGGGTGGATGGTGGGGCTCAGCATGGCTGCTGATGTTTATCTACACCCCCACTCCCAATTTATGGATTTTTGGAAACATCTTTCTGGTCACTGGCACGGGGTGACAACCCAAAAATGCCATGTCCATCTGGCACCCATCCAACCACCCTGTTGTGTGGTTTTCCTGCACGTTGTGTTTACATCACAACTCTGGAAATATTTTATCTCCAGGGGGAGGATTCTATCACTGGGAAGAATGTATCCTTCCTAATTTGTAACTGTGATATTGCCAAGGAAGTTATGGAAGTCTGGGTTGCTCTAAATTATCTAGATATTTTCCCAACCCTTCATAAGTCATATTTTAGCAAATTGCAGTACTTTTGCATCTCAACCCTCTAAGGAAAAATTTCAAGTTCTGCAAATTACAATTTTAACTCCTTCATTCTATTTCCATTTTCTCTATCCAAAGATAACCTGCCAGTAAATAGCAGAGGCACAATACAAAATTGCAGCGAAATATTGAAGAGGGAGGAGATAATGAGTTTGCTACAAAACCTAATAATTAATGGCTTAATATAGCCCAAACCTATTTGAAAATGAGAGTTGCAAATTTGGAGAATAAATATGTTTAATGTTGTAAAACAGAGGTTAGGACGAGCTTGTTTCACGTTTAATAAATAGATTTTTTTCTAGTATCTGATCTAAACCTTGCCCTCTGTCACTGTAAAGCCACCATCCCTTCTATTAACACTTCATGCCATTATTGAAAGTCCCTCTCCAGCTCTCTTGGAGCCCCTTGAGGTGCTGGAAGGCGCTGGAAGGTCTTTCCAGAGTCTTCTCCAGGCTGCACAACCCAACTCTCACCAATAATCACATGTAGCCTATTAGGGGTCAATAGGGAAAAGTGTCCAGGGAAGGAACAGCTTTTAAAATCCTCCTGTTTGGTGTGTGCAGCACTCTGGTGTTTCTGTCACAGCCTGGCAGATCTGTCCCTGGATATGTCCATAAAGGTGTTTAGGGACAGGGTTTGGTGGTGTGTCACTGTCATATTTTCTGGAAAAATCCCTTTACCAGGATTTCTCTCCTGGGAAGTTGAGAAGCCTCAGAGATAAAGGAGAACAATATTATCTCATTTGCTTCTCCTGTGTTTTGCTGCTTTGGAATGTGGTTTGGACATTATTTACCAACAGGTGATTGTTTCATTGGTTTCTGCTGTGAATTGTTTTGACTCCATGGCCAAATGGGGCCAAGCTCTGTTGGGAGTCTGGAAAGAGTCACGAGTTTTCTTTGGTATTTTCTAGCTTTCTGTCTATCCTTTCTGTATTCTTTAGTGTAGTTTAGTATAGTATAATATAATATAATATAATATAATATAATATAATATAATATAATATAATATAATAATAAATTTGCCTTCTGAGAACATGGAGTCAGATTTATCATTCCTTCCTTCGACAGGGGTCCCAGAAAACACAACAGTGGTGGGTTCACAGAATTCACAGAATCCCTGGGTTGGAAGAGACCTCCAAGATCATCGAGCCCAGCCCAGCCCCAACAGCTCAACTCAGCCCTGGCCCCCAGTGCCACATCCAGGCTTTGTTAAACACACCCAGGGATGGGGACTGCACCACCTCCCTGGGCAGCCATTCCAGAACTTTCTCCCCCTTGCTGCAAAAACCTTTTCCCTGCTCTCCAGCCTGGATTTCCCTTGGTGCAGCTGGAGGCTGTGTGCTCTGGTTGTGTCAGTGCTGCTGGAGAAAGAGCCCAGCCCCAGCTGAGCACAGGCACCTTTCAGGAGCTGTGCAGAGTGATGGGGGCAGCCCTGAGTCTCCTTTTCTCCAGGCTGAGCACCCCCAGCTCCCTCAGGGCTCCTCACAGGGTTTGTGTTCCCAGCCCCTCTCCAGCCTCGTTGGCCCCTCTGGATGTGCTCAGGGTCCCAAGGTCCTTCCCAAACTGAGGGGCCAGAGCTGGGCACAGCACTCCAGGTGTGCCCTCAGCAGTGCCCAGTGCAGGGACAGAATGACCTCCCTGCTCCTGGGACACACAGGGACAGACACAGGGACAGACACAGGGACAGCCAGGGACAGAATGACCTCCCTGCTCCTGCTGGCCACTCCATTCCTGATCCAGGCCAGGGTTAATGGTCAGAGTTGAAGATCTTAAAGGATTTTTCTCACCCAAACAATCCCATGATCTCCAGCTCATGTAGATCAGTGAATTTTCCTGCTGCCATCAGAGCCACACGGGTTCACATTGCCAACTCAAGGCACATGAAATAATTTCAAATTAAAGCACAGGGGAGTGGGGGGCAGGGCAGAACCAGGGAACAGGTTTCATTTTTAAGGACTGGTCAGGGAACTCTAAATTTAGGCTGACTGCCTTCCCAAGCCCTGCCAGCAGCATCCCAGCCGTGGGAAAGGGCTGCAAACAAATCCCATGGAATGAAGAGGCAGGTGAGTGCAGGGGAGAGGCAGGAAGGTGTTCTGGAAATGGCTCAGCTGTCTGTGGCCTCTCCTGTGAGAAAGCTGAATGAGCCTGCTGGCCCCAAAAGAGAGCATCTGATCCCTTTCTGTTTTCTGAGCAGTGTTTCCATACCCACAGCTGGAGGATTATTTGGGTTATCACACTGTATATGCTGCCTGTGGCCTTGGTATGAGGTGAAAATCAGGATAGCTCACTGCCTGACTAACTGACAGGAGATGTGCTCTGATAAGACAATGATGGTCCCTAAGCCCCTTCTGAACCCTCAGCCATTACCCACCCTCAAAAATGTGATTTTTTGAAGCCATTACCACCTTCTGAACCTTCAGCCATTACCCACCTTAAAGATATGAATTTTTGAAGCCATTACCACCTTCTAAATCCTCAGCCATTACCTATCTTAAAAATATGAATTTTTGAAGCCATTACCCATCTTAAAAATATGAATTTTTGAAGCCACTACCCCCCTTCTGAACCCTCAGCCATTACCCACCTTCACAAACATCCCCCATGGCCTCCCTCAGCTAAAACTGAGCACTCCCAGTTACCCTGAAGGGTCACAGAGAAGGTAATTCAAGGGAAATTGCTGTGGCACAAAGCAAAACCAGAATTTTTCAGCTGAGAAGCCACCATTTCTCTGAGGACAGGCTGACACTTCACTGAGCCCTGCTGTGTGAAAACGTGGCAGTTTCACCTTGTGGAAATCTCTATTTGTACCTTCTTGGCAGCTGAGCACCTCCTAAGGCTTGGCATATGGTATCATCTGAAGCACAAAATAAAAATATTGCATCCATCTGTACTTCTACTTGTTTTGGAGAGCCAATTTCTACACTCAGAAAAGCAGGTTGGTTTAAGACTGCATTAAAAAAATATTAAAAACTCATTGCAATGTCACAAAAACATTTTCAGTTTTGTGTATCTGAAGTATTTGATCAGAAGAAACACTTCCAGAGAGAATCACATTTACTCTTGGGCTGTTATCCAAGTTGTTGGTAGGATGAATGGGCCCTAACATGGAATTAAATGCAATTAATGCCTATGGCAAGGTTCCTTTGAATTCCTGTGAAATAAAGGAGAATTCATTCCTCATGTATTAAGTCTATTCACGACCATTAAATGCATTAGTTACTAATACTCTTACTCCTGCAACATTTGTCAACCCTTTTAATGTCTGGAGTCCAGGCCAATTAGAAAATAAGACTGGAACAACTGGAGATAAAATGCCTTTGAAAATCCCAGTTTCTTTCTGCTGTTGCCTTAATGTCAAAAAGTGCTTTACTGGGGCAGGCACGCAGCCAAATTGTGCCTGGGGAAATTCCCTGCCTCCAAGTTATCTATTTAATTCCAGGGGCATTATTCTCTAATGGCCCTTCCTGGTACTTTCTCTTTGCTTCTCCATTTAGCTGCACTGCAAAAGTGCTGCCTTTTTTTGTTTGGATTTCATGTCCTAGGGGATTTTTTTTCCCCCTAAATCACTAGGCAGTCCCCCAAACTTTGAAAACTCTGGGTTATTTCTGGATGTGTCCCTAATTTCTAGGAAAGGCTTATCTTGCCAGCTCCAACCCCTTTTCCCTACCTGACCCCCTCAAGAACAAGACGTATTGGCTGCTCATAATTCACGTAAAATGTCCAAAGTTTCAGGGCAAAGAGAAACAAGCAGAGTTATTTTTATCTCCTCTCCCGGAATAAATCCCCCCACAGTTCATTTCCAGGCATCCATCACCTCACACCAGAGGCAGGGCTTTGGGAATGAAGGGAGATCTAAGCAGAGAGGCCTCCAGAGCATTAACCTGCTCCGAGTGGGATAGAAGCAAAGCAGGACCACATTCCACCTCCAGAAGTCAAAACTTTGGTACCTTTAAAGCAAAAAAAAAAAGAAATTTACCAACACGTGCATGCACGGTTCACTTAATTAAAAACCATCACAAGCAGCTTTGTTCTCTGCACTGGGTCTGTCTGGAAGTGTTGGATACCAAGGACAGATAGGAAACACAGCACACACTGAGGAGACCTGTGGGAACAATCTGAAAACAAATATTGAAACCACAATAAGTCCTGCCCCTCTCTGCCCCAGGATGACCACAAGCTGAACTGCAAATTTTGCTGCAGCTTATCTCGTTTTATATCATTTATCCCTGCATCAAATGATTCTTGGTCTGTGAATTATGTAAATACATGTAAATTACAGCAACTCCGTCTGTGTGCACCAGCCCTTGGCAGGAAGTGATGTGTTATTGTTCCAGCCCTCTGAGATGAAAGTGTAAACTCTAAAATGCTTTAAGAAAGTGTATATAAAAATCAATAAAAAAAATAAAAAAGTTTCTTTCCTTGCTGTAGAGCCAGTTTTCAATATTTGGCATCGTTGTAGTGGACATTCCTGCTTATCTGGCTCAGCTTTGTGTGGGTCATTAGCAAGAGTCAGGGACTGAAAAATTATCAAATTTTAGGCCCAAGAGACTGAGGAAAGGAGCAAGACTTGAAACAGGCTGGTCTCATGGTTAGTAAAACTTGGACCATCAGAGAAGTGAAAAGGAGTTAAAAATATCCTATTGAAAATACACCTTTTCATAGAAATTGGTGATGTGCTTTTTGGTTATCAGCTTGCTTTCTGCCCACAGCAGCTGTGGCTGGAAGTGTCCAAGGCCAGGCTGGGGCTTGGAGCAGCCTGGGATAGTGGAAGGTGTCCCTGTCCATGGTGTTAAAAATAGGTAAGAAACTGTTGTAAAATAGTTGATAGGTCGTTAAGCATGTGCTGTTAGTTTGGTTATTAAATAGTAAAATGGTTAAAAGGGTATTTATAAGAATTACGGTACTACTGTACCGTATTACACCTAAGTAAAGTGCACCACGAGCCAGCCCAGACAGAAGTGTAATGGGCCAATCAAGCACCTTAAACCTTTGTGCAAGTGAAGGATCCAAAAAGAAACCAATCCAAAGGGGCAAAAAACAGAATAAAAAGGGGCTTCTGACCCACTGAATTTGTGCCACTCTATCGAGGACAGCGAGGGCATCACTGCTGAGCAGCCCCAGCAGTGGGAATGCTCCTGCTTGGCCCGCAGGCCCACACGCTTCAGGCCTTTTTTTTTATTATAATAAATGCTGAAATCATTTTAGTACCAGGAGCCTGCTCTTGTTTTTATCACATGGCAGGGGCTGGGACTGGATGAGCTGTAAGATCTTTTTGAATTTAGTCCTAATTGTAGAATAAGTTAGGTTGCAAAAGCCCTCCCAGCCCATGGAGTCCCAGCTGTGCCCCATGCCCAGATTATCGAATATTAGGCCCAAGAGACTGAGGAAAGGAGCAAGACTTGAAACAGGCTGGTCTCATGGTTAGTAAAACTTGGACCATCAGAGAAGTGAAAAGGAGTTAAAAATATCCTATTGAAAATACACCTTTTCATAGAAATTGGTGATGTGCTTTTTGGTTATCAGCTTGCTTTCTGCCCACAGCAGCTGTGGCTGGAAGTGTCCAAGGCCAGGCTGGGGCTTGGAGCAGCCTGGGATAGTGGAAGGTGTCCCTGTCCATGGCACGGTGTGGAATTGGATGAGCTGTAAGATCTTTTAGAATTGAGTCCTAATTCTAGAATAATTTAGGTTGGCAAAGCCCTGCCAGCCCATGCAGTGCCAGCTGTGCCCCATGGGCACCTTGTCCCCAGCCCAGAGCACTCAGTGCTACCACCAGGGGACACCTGCAGGGATGGGCACTGCAAAGCTCCCTGGGCAGCCCCTGCCAAGGCCTGAGCTCCCTTTCCATGGGCAAATTCCTGCTGCTGGCCAAGCTGAGCCTGCCCTGGCCCAGCCTGAGGCCGTTCCCTCTGCTCCTGTCCCTGTTCCCTGGCAGCACAGCCCGATCCCACCTTGCTACAACCTGCTCTCAGGTAGAAAACTTCACCTTTTTACCCCCCTTGCAGTCATGAAAATGCTGATTTTTTGCCATGGCAAAGAGCTCCCAGGCTCCCTGTACTGAGCTGGGTTCAGCCTTTGCTCTGAGAGCAGAGCTGGCAGCAGGTTTGCTCCCAGCCACAGCTCCCCATCATCCTGGCAGCCACTTACGAAATCCTCGCTGTCCTCGGCCTCCCAGCTGCTGTTATTTATTTCATTAGTAAACAGCATGTTTTCAGTGTTTTCAGAAAGTAAATTTCCAGTTTCTGGGAAATAGGAATGAAGCTAAATTAAATCAAAACTTTCACAACGTTTCCCATGGAATAGAGGTTCTGCTGGCTTGGCATTTTCACCAGTAGTTCAGGAAAAAAAAAAAAAAAAACCAACAAAACAGGCCTTCTGTGCTGAGCTTGGGTGTGATTGCACTTGAAAATTTAGTTTTAGATTTGAATTTCTCTCTGAATCACTTCACCTTCTTAAATATCATACATGGATTTTATAAGAATGAAAAGTCAAGCCTCACAGGCCTTTTACACCTTTAATGTGTATTTTTAAAGCAGGACATAAATATCTTGAATTTGTGTGAATTCATCCTTCCACCTGTCCAAGTGTCTGCAGGGGACTTTGAAGAGTAGTACAGAGAATTATGGTGTTTATTCCCTGGGGACAACCCTGTTCCTGAAATACAGAATTTGTATTTCTGTATTTATCTGTATTATATCTGTATTTACAGAATTTGTGGAAATACAAGAGAAAGAGAGAGAGGGAAGGGGAAGGGGAAGGGAAAGGGAAAGGGAGAGAAGGAGAGAGAGAGAGAGAGAGAAAGAAAGAAAAGAAAAGAAAAGAAAAGAAAAGAAAAGAAAAGAAAAGAAAAGAAAAGAAAAGAAAAGAAAAGAAAAGAAAAGAAAAGAAAAGAAAAGAAAAGAAAAGAAAAGAAAAGAAAAGAAAAGAAAAGAAAAGAAAAGACCCAGTTTTGCAAGGCTGTGTCACCCTGGGGGTAGGAAAGCCCATCCCTGCCCAGAGGGGGATCAAGGTCTTCCAGCCAGCCTTTGAATCAGAAAATTTGGTGAGACATCCCTTGTTAATTTTTCCCTCCACAATCATGTATTGAAACAGAATTTTATACCCTTTGGACATTCAGCAGTAGCTAACCCATTACATGTGCAGCTGCATTCATACCAGAGAACCCAGCAAGAGAGGAAATGCAACTCCTTAACACCAGCCCCAACCTATTAACTTTTTCCTTTTTTTTTTTGTTTGTTATGTTTTGTTTTGGTTTTTGTGGGAGGTTTTTTTTTGTGTGTGGTTTTTTTTTTGTTGTTTATTTGTTTGTTTGTTTTGTTTTTTGGGTTTTTTAATTTTTGAGTCAAAAAGTCAAATGAAAAAAAGGGTGGCAAAAGAAGGGTGTGAGAAAAATGCTAGCCTGGTGTATTGCCTCACTCTCTAATAGGAATACATTTCCAGAATCATAAAAGGAAGAAGGAAAATCAAATAAGAAATCAGCCAACCAAGTGCAGGAAGCAAGAGAGGAAGGGAACAGCAACATCAGTGTGTGAAGGGTGAGTGAAGCCAAGGAAGCTTCACCCAAAGCCATGGAGGAGCAGCTCCCAGTCCAGCAGCAAACCTGGAAGTAAATATCCCAAAAAAGGAGAGGAAAGAAGAGGAAACATCCCCCAGCATGGGGGAACCATTGGGTGAACAGTCAAGGAAAGACTTTTTAAATGCTGGCTGTATTTTATATCAAACCATTAAAACCCCTGAGCTAATGAGAAGGGCTGGCTGAGACCTCTGCCATAAATCAATTGTCTTGGGGAAGGGGGGAAGAAAAAAAAGCCCCCCTCCACAAAGAAATACAAAAACAACAAGAGATCAAGATTTTTCCCACACTTCATAATGTTTTACACAGTTACAATAAAGGATCTCCAGGGAGTGCAGCTGCTTTGTAGAGCCAAGACATGAACTTGGAAAAAAAAACCAGCTAAATTGTAATAGAGCTCTAGATGCTGTATTCTGGGAAAAAAACCCCACAAATACATATCTAGATATATATATATATATATATATATATATATATATATATATACATACAAGGAAAGCTTTTAAATAAACATTCCTTTAAAGAAAGAATGAAGAAAAACAAACAGAAAGGAAATGCATTTTCAAGCATCAATGCCAACCTGCTGAGAAGGCTGCTACAGAATTAACTTTGTTATTTAGATTATTGTTTAGTTCAAAGAGCTGTAGGTCTTCATGAAGGAACTTATTTGGTGAAATATATCAAATTTTATCCAGGAAAAAAGGAGAAAATATGAAATGACTGGACAAGGCTCCTTGTGCAGCCATGCAGGAACCAAACACCTGCCTGTAGTGGATGGAGCTGAGAAGAAACTGTGACAATCAGAGGCAGCTCCAGACTTCATGAAGTTTGTACCAGTCCAAGCAAAGACTTAAATTTAGAGTTCCAAATGTTAATCAGAGCTCTAAGAAACAACTGACTGGCTTTTTGAGTAAATCAGATTTCAGCTTTACAGGTGTTTAAGGCATAATTGTGGTTAATAAAATCTGAATTAAAGCAGAACTGGAAAGGGATTTTTCTTCCAATTCTTGGCTGACACCAACTTTTCGTGTAACCACTGCCTCAGAGGCCTGCTTCACTCTGCTGAAATGGTGATAATAATGTTTCTTTTGTCTGTTTAGCTCTTAACCTTTTTTTTTTTGCAAGTGCTTTCTCCATGTGACATCCCCGTGACACCGAGCTCTGCAAATACAGACTCACCAACGGTGTGGAATCCTTATGACTAATAGCAACCCATTAAAGGCACTCCAGGCACATTCTGCACTGTTATTTAGGCATTAAACAATAATATTAACCATTAAGAGGCAGCCTGGAAGTGTTCAGGGCCAGGCTGGACGAGGCTCTGGGTGCTGGTGGAAGAAGCTGAAACTCAGGAGAGTTGGCCCAACATCCCTGATGGCCAGAGGAGAAGCATGAGGAGGAGCCAGGGGATATCCCACACCAGCTGAAGCATTCACAGAGAGAACTCAGCACTCCTTCCACTTCAGCTGAAGAGCAAACAGACACCTGGGCTGAACTTTGAGCCCCTGCCCTGGTTTCTAAAGCTGGGAGTGGAAGCTGGGTTTGAGCTGCACTCTGTAATTGTGTTTAATGGCAGAGCACCTTGCAGACACTCCAGAAGAGGGGAATTGCATCTTATTTGCATTTGTTTCTGTGCTGTAAAAGGGATTAAGGGTGACTGGCTCAGAGGAATCCTGCCTGATAAGTCTCCTGGTGCTGCTCCCTGGAAACATGGCCCACCCTCCTTCTGCAAAATAATTACCAGGTTGTTTGCTCTCTGAGAGAAGATAATTTAAATTTAAAAAAAAAAACAACACAAAGCACAGCACCCTGACTTCCACAGTGCTAGGATGTGATGTCTTGATCCCTAATTTCTATTTCTGAGACACCAGGAGCACTCTGAGTCACAGCACACATGGGAAACTTCGCTCTGTGTTGCGAAATTTCGCTGTTCTCCTGCATGGAGGGAAACTCAGAAGTGTCATTAAACTGAACCAACATTGTATGGCTGAAAGGCCATCTTATACTATGTAAACAAACAGCTTTTAGTCCCAGAACAAGAGGTCATTGTGCAAGATTGTGCATCATCACTGCATGCCTCAGACACCACTGACCTGGTGTGACTGAGAAAGAAGCAAAGTCCTGATAGCACTGGTTCATGTTAAAATAAAAAGTAAATTAACCTGGTTCTGACAGAGATCTCCACTGCTGGTGCAATGTGAGATCCTGTAGTCTTTCTCAGAGGTGGGCCATGAGAAGGGGAATAAGGTTTGAATCACTTCCCATCCCTTCAGCTGTTGGACACCAATCCCCTGGCCTTGGCTTCCACCTTGGTGCTCTCATATGCTGTGAACTCCAGTCAAGTCCTACCCGTTTTTCAGAGGGATGCTTTGGTTTATCCTTTAAAGGGGCCTTTGGTTTATCCTTTAAATGGGCCCTTTTTTTGGAGTGAGCTGCTATTCCTCAGAATGAGCTGGGGGACAGGAGAGAGGTGATGGCACCGATGCTCACCCTGACAGCAACAGTGACAGTGACAGTGACAGTGACAGTGACAGTGACGTGCTGCAGCTTTCCTGGAGGCAGGAGGAGAAGAGCTGCAGCTTCCTCAGGCTTCCCACAGAGCCACTGGCACAGGCTGTGCAGGAAGACCTGCCAAGGAAGTGTCACCCTCTGGGTGTCCCAGACAGCTCTCTCCACCCTGGGGGCTGCAGCTCAGCTCCTGGGCACAGCCAAATAAAGGTTGCTCCAGGTGCCAGCAGATTCCAGGCAATGAACACAGCCTGTACAGAGGGCTGCCTTCACCCACCAGCTGGAGAGAAACACAGCAGCCATTGAAACTTATTTTAAAATATGTACAACTTACCCAGAAAGCCTTTATGGCCTTTTTGCTCAAACACTTGTGCTATTTGGGCTCAGGATAATGCACAGAGAGATACAGGTCCCTCAAGGCTTGTGCAAAATTTAAAGTTGTTGGCTTGGATTTTTGTTTCTAAAACACAGAAGTCCCCTGATTCACCTTGGGGACAAGTGTCTGGGCTTTGAATAGAAAAAGCAAATTTCCTTTTAGTCTCCAGCAGCAGCACCTGGCACTGCTACCAGGTGGGCAGGGGGCTGGCTGTGCCCACTGGAGAGGCTTCCAGTTGGGAATTCAGAACTTCAGAGGCTGGTTAGGTAGTGGGGAGGAAGACAGAGGAACTGAGGGAGATTCACTGGGGATGAGAGATTTCAGGACTGCAGGTGGACTGCCTGCAATTCCACTCATTGCCAGGCCCCTCATGGTTCCCTTCAGCTCTCTCCAGAAATGCAGCTCTGCACAATGGTCCTCCCTTGTTTTCACTCTCATTCCAGAGGTTCCATCCCTACTCCTTCATCCCTCACCCTTGTTCCAATCCTGGCCCTCCATCTACATCCTGCCCTCTGTCTCCTTCATCTCCCATCACCCTCACCCTGCTGCTGGCTGTGCTCTCCCATTTGCCCCAAGGTTGGTCACTCCACTTTGCCCTTTCCCATCCCTCTCCCCAGATCAGAACTTTCCATCTGTTTCCGTCTTTCTTTGTGCATCATCTCTCAATCCTTGTCTTCACACCCAGTCACTGTACATATGTGTTTTTACACTTTCCAACCTGTCACCACTGACTACTTTTGTTTTGCTGGGACCCACTCCGAGCTCCTTCCTCGCTGTAACTCGGTGGCACAGCTCTGATTCCTTCTCACATGCCTCCAAATCTCTCCTGCTGGCTCCTGCTTCCCAACACAAGGTCTGCCCTGGCCACTGGCAGTTCCTGTCACATCTGACACTTGTTTTTTCTGTCCCTTCCTTACACTACTGATGCCTTTTGCTCCATGACTCCACTGACTTCCCTCCATCCTTACCCTGTCCCACTTTCCAGCTGTCCTGAGGGATTCCTACACAGGAATCTACTCTGGATCCTAGATGAGAAAGCCCAGCTTCCTTCTCATCACCTCTGACTCATCACTACACTCTTCCATCTGTCTCCACTTCTCCAGAGAAGTTTCCCAGTTCCACATGGCAGAAGATGAACCAGGAGCCCACAGACCCTTCTGTCACTTTTGATCCCTCTTTCTCTGTGACTGCACCGTGGGACTGAGCACAAAGGAGAGGAGATTTGTTGGTGGTTTATCTGCACATGATCCCTCTCTTAAATCGCTGATTTCCCTGGGAAGGAACAGCCACGCCTCTTCCAACATTTTTCTTTTCACATTATAAGTGCACTTGATTCTTTCTGATACTACTAATTTTTTTAAACCCTCTCCAGCTGTAGAGAGGGTTTTTTTTCTTCTATCTCCAAGTCCATTCACCATTTTGAGTAGTTCCTTTCTTCCTTTCTCATTCTAGGCCCTCTTTTAACAATTTCCTGCTATGGGGACACACTGGAAACACACTCAGTCTCATTAAATGAGTTCATTAAATGAGCTTTTCCAAGTCTTCAACCAGCCAATGTTTTTACTTATACCACCCTTTACCATGAGCTGCAGTTGTCTGCTGATTCTGTCCCTAGATTTTAAACTTCTTTTAGCACATGAAAGGAGGACCCATCCCATGTGTAGCCTAGCTTTTAATCCTTCATGTTAATTCCTGTGGGCAACCTCATCTTCAGGGAGAATCTTCAGGGCTGGGAGAGACTTCATGGGGATGTCAGGCCCATTCCTGGGAGCTGGGCAGACCCAGCCATCCTTGATGAACCATTTTTGGCTACCGAGGTTGAAACAACCTCCAATGACAGAGACTGCAGAGCTTCTCCAGCCACTTTAAACCTGATTTTGCTATTTAGACTGGTAGAAAGTTGTTGGTTTTTTTTTTTTTCCTTATGTCTGACTTATTCCTGCCATAAATTAAGCCCAGGACTTCTTGCCCTAATCACCACAGAGAAGGAGAATGTATTCATCTTGGAAGCACCCATTTATATTACAATATATTCTCCCATCCCTCTTTTTTAGACCAAACCACCCCAATTCCTGCACAACCATGTCCATCTAATCCCTGTTCTCCTTGCTCTCCATTCCAGCTGTGGATCTTTCCTGGAACACAGTTCATTCACATCCTTATTAGTGCTCACTACAGCAAACACATGAGTTCAAATGTCCTGCAGACTCTTTTGCTCCACATAGCCCAGAGTTGAAAAATTGTTTTTTTCCAGAAGAAATTCCAGAGAGCAGGCAGAGCTACATGGTTGTTTTCTTCTCAGCTAAGCCCGGTACTTTATATAAGACCTTGTTGAACAAAATCCTGTTTTTCACCTGGTTTCTCTGACACTTTTCTATCATTTGGGATTTAACCAGTAAGATCAAAGGTCCCTGTGGTTGCTTTGTCCAGCTTACACAAACTCCCTCTGTCATCTCTCTAAATTATGTGGTGTCCCGCCCATCCAGGCAGCTAAAATCCCCTCTGTGTCCTTTCAATCCCTTACATCTGTGCTCAGACAGCACATTTTTTATTTAGCCTTAATAAATAAAAGCTCTTTCTGCTTCCACACATCTCAAATACTGGAGAGAGATGGTTTCCCTCACCTTGGTACACCTTGTCCATGGGGAATTTCCCTCACCCTCAAAACCACACCAAACCATCAGCATCTCATCATCCCTTCACACAGCATCCCTCCTGGATGCTGGGCTTCCAGCCTGCACTGTGTTTGGCCAGCAGTGCCCCTTCCATCTTCAGTTTGCCACTTCCCAAGCACCTCTGGCTTTTTCTCCCAAGTTCCCCCTACATTCCAGGGCAGATTTGTGGAAGGAACTCTCAGGAACTTCATTCGCTTCTTTAAAGTCTTCTTAAAACCTTTGTTTTTGCCAGGAAAGCTGCAATAAATAGATGCAGGAAGGAATACAACAGTGAATGCTGAGAAAACCAAATTTCCTCCTGATTATTGTTCCCTGATCTCACTCCTTCTCCTGCCACCTGCTGCCCTGCACTTCTAATCCTAATTTTTTTTTGGGAAGGAGCTTCTCTCTCTCCAATATCTGGCGGTACTAGACCCAGTCCAATGGTGTCCCAGTTTCTGACTGGTGCCCTAGACACAATCTAACAACAAATACCCCAAAGCCATGGCAGACCATACTGGAAAGTTGAATTTGATAGAGAGTGGCTGCAAGTGGTTTGCAGTTGACCACAACCTGGCTCTTCCTGGATTGTCAGGGTGATGATATCAGCTCATTTCCCAGCAAGAAAAGGTGTTAAAAAGACACCAAAATTAGCTTCAAAGTAAGCTTGATGTAATTTTCTGCATGTCCCTCATGTGAAAAGAAAACTCATCTTCTAAGGTGGCTCCTTTGGTTTAGAAGTAAAATACCCATGGAGGGCAGTGGAGGGAAAAGAGCACTCTTGTGATAAAGATTTCAAGGTATAAAGGGAAAAATTTAGTTTTCAAAGCCCCTGGACATGGTGCTGCTAAGCAGAAAGCCCACAATGAAATCCAGCAGTAAATAAAACAACACTCTTTCCTGGTTTCAGCCTGAGACAGCCTACACTGGTCAGTGTCCCACACTGCAAGACGAAATGTATTCCATTACCACCTGTATGGCAGTTGTCTTTTGTCAAGTGGGCAGTTTTCCTTATCTCTTCCACAATCACTCCTCCCTCAGGAGGGGACATTACTGATAACAGCCATTGAATGTCCCTGCATGGCTGATAAGAACTGCAGCATCCCATTGGGAGATGTGAGCCCAGAGGGAGGAGCCAAGCATTCCTACCTGGATAGAATCTGGAGATTCTGGAACACCAGCACAGCTTCTCCACTGGATTCCAGAGGAACAGCAGCTGCCTCTTCTCCCACTGGATCTTCAGAGGAAGCCTGCACCTTCCTACAGGATTCCTGCTCCAGCAGAACCACCCCTGGCACTGCAGGAGGGCTGAGCCACAATTCCAATGGGACTGCTGCCAACAGCCTGACCCACAGGGTGTCAGGGTGTGTTCTGACTCTGTCAGTGTTATTCTAGTGCCCTGCATTGTTTATTTTATCATTTTATTTTCTTCCCTATTAAAGGCAATTATTTTCTGTTCCCATATTAGTCGCCTGAGAGCCCCTAATTTAAGTTTTATAGGAATTTGGAAAGAGGGGGTTTACATTTTCCATTTCAGGGGAGGCTCCTGCCTTCCTTAGCAAGCACCTGTCTTTCCAAACCAAGACAGTCAGCAACTTTAAAAGGTCAGAAAGTGTGACCACCTCCCCTTGTTTTGCAGGAGCTGCACTGGCCCTGCAGACCTGTGCCTGTAAATAAAGGACAAAAAGCAGCTCTGAAGAAGGACATAGCCAGTAAGAAAAAGCCCTCTGTGTGTAGCAGCAGTAGCACTGGAGCTGCTCAGAAGGGAGTGCTCTGTATTTGTGTTTACATATTGATTGTTTTGAAGCCTCTTTCAGTTCCAGGAATGGGAGACTATAAAAAAATGATATATATATTTGTGGTTTGGCACCCAAAGAGAGCTTCAACTCATGCATCATTGCTGTCTGCCAACATCTGCAAATTATTACATGTTGGTTTGGTTTGGGGGAATTTTTTTTAAGCCTCAAACTACGAAACTAACGTCACTCGGTGGTTGCACCTACTGCCGAGGAACAGGGTGGGACTTTGGGAAGGGATTTTCACCAGGGCAGGTCACTGAGTTTACTAATAAACAGGATTTTATGGTAATGCCTGCTGCACTAGGGAGCAAATTCTAGCTAAATAAAACCCAGACAGAAACTTCAGTTGGCTTTTGAGAATGACTGCTGAGTGAAGACATGGAGGTTTACTTTTGAAACCACCTTCCAGTGAAAACCTAACTGCACCATAGCATGAAGACACCTCAGCCTGTCAGAGGAGGGAAATGATCTGCACAGAGGGTTTTGGAACCATCTGTGTGAGCAGTGGGGAGCTGGCAGAGCCTGGAGCCCCAAACACTTGGCAGCGATCCGTGCGCAGAAAAAGCTGGTGCCAGAAGAGCTCACCACAGGCTTACACAAGCCCAGCAGATCTCGTGACCAGCACACAGCAGAGCAGATGTTGTGCACAGGGAACCATCCCTAACCAGAATCTGCCTCAGGCACAACTAGGGAAGGAAGCACTGTCCTGGAAAATTAAGCCACAGCTGCCAGGCAGCAGCAAATTCTTGCTCGGAATGGATCAGGTGGCATTGAGGTGTCAAAGTCAAACCTCATCAGCCTCAGCAAATGTAGCACAGTTTGGTTTTTTTGCTATGAACAAGCAGTGATAGGCAAACAGGAACATTGTGACATGAACTTCTTGCAGGTCTAATTTCAAGATCACAGCTGCAAACCCCACCTCTGCATGGAAAAATGGTGCTTTGAGGCTGGGTGTGTGTTTGCAGAGAGAACAGGCTTGGTCATGGCACAGATGGGTAGCCAGAGCTTATTTGGATTGGAGTAGAAAAGGAGATCTAAAAACTACTGATTAACAAACTCAAGTTCAATCCCTTTTTCTTTAACTACATTTCAGACTCCTTTGTCTTCATTGTCATTTTAGCTTAACTTCCAATGGAATCTGTCTGCAGCATAGGCTCAGTGTTAGGGGATGAAACTAAATTCATCCCCTGGTTGATCTGGCTTCCCAGAATAAATTTATCCTAAACTTTCATCAGGCCCACAGCACTGAAGGTTACTGCTCTGCTTGCTGCAGGCAGCAGGCCCATGGGAAACACCCAAACCACAACAAAAGGTCTGTGAAGAGAAAAATTAGAAATGCAAGTTTGCAAAGCCCACACTTTGTAAGCCACAGTGAAACAGCTGAATCTGCTGTAGGGGAAGATGTAAAGGCCAGAAACAAATATTTCTGCATGGCCATGACTCCACCAGCAGGAGCCATAAAATGTTTAAACAAATTTCCCAGAGAAGCTGTGGCTGCCCCATCCCTGGAAGTGTCCAAGGCCAGGTTGGACAGGGCTCTGAACAAGCTGAGGTACTGGAAGGTGTCTCTTCCCATGGCATGGAGTGGAATTGAATGCTCTTTAAGGTCCATTCCAACCCAAACCATTCCATGATTCTATAATAAACATCAAGAAGCAGCTCTCCTCATCAGGAATATTAATTAATTAAACCTAGACCAGGACAGTGATCCTTCCCTCACTTGCCCTGGACTGAAATTTTGTCCATTCAGTTTCAGCAAGGTATCCTCTCTCACAAGATGCATCCTGGGTCAGCACAAACAGTCAGACACCTTCAAATCCCCCAGGTTCTGCCTGCTCTTTTTAAAATCCAGCACAGTAATTTTTCCATGCCATACCATGGAAACCCAAGCTACTTTCCCCAGCTCCTGCTGAAGGTGAGGAGGTTTTCTTTAGTCCACAAGTCACCGTGTAAATGGCCAGGTGTTCAATTGTCACCCCTGTAACAGAGCATGGCAAACATGTGCTGCCTCTCAGCTGCCACAGCTCAAAGTCCAGCTCATTATTTAATACATAATCTTGAATGGGTGAGTCATAAACCAGCCTGCTTTTCTGCTATGGGAATAGTAACTTTTGGGGAAGGAGCAAGCAACTCTTCAGCCTCCTGCAGCAGGGCTTGATGGAGCCCTTCACGTTTTAAACCCTGAAATTCCATGTGGGATGGGCTGAGGGCACTGTGTGACTCCAATCATCTCACTCTCTTCAAAGAGAAATCAGAATAAAATGAAAATATCTCAGACTTGCTTTAGCATTCATGTTTCTCAATGCACTTGCTCATCTTCTGCAGCCTTGGGGTTCTTATCCCTTTTTTTTTAGTTTTCCCTGAGATCTGGAATCTCAGCTCTAAAAGCCACAGGAATTTCCTCTTCCCCTCCTTAAATCTTCCCATTGTTTAAACAGGGAGAATTTTTAAAATTCTCCCTCCCACACAACCTGACTGTAAACAGATGGTAAAATTCTGTGTGATGCTGTGTACAGTAAAATCACCTGTTTGCTGCACAGCGATTATCAGTGATTTTCCACAGGTTTCCTATGAATTCCAGCCTGGGTTTGCTGTGTGCAGCAGGGACAGAGCCTGTCTGGGCAGGGCACTGGGACAATCATTTCACTCCCTTCAAAGAGAAATCAGAAGAAAATGAAAATATCTCAGACTTGCTTTAGCACTCATGTTTCTCAATGCACTTCCTCGTCTTCTGCAGTCTTGAGGTTCCTATCCCTTTATTTTTTTTTGTTTTAGTTCTCCCTGAGATCTGCAATCTCAGCTTTAAAAGTCACAAGAGTTTTCCCCCCCACCCCACCCTCTTAAATCTCCCCATTGTTTAAATTCTCCCTGACTCTAAACAGATGGTAAAATTCTGTGTGATGCTATGTACAGTAAAATCACCTGTTTGCTGCACAGCCATTATCAGTGATTTTCCACAGGTTTCCCATGAATTCCAGCCTGGGTTTGCTGTGTGCAGCAGGGACAGAGCCTGTCTAGGCAGGGCACTGGGACACAGGGTGAGCACAAGCAGTGATGGGTGACAATCCTGGCCAAAGGGGAATGGGGAGGGCTGTGGGAGAACTCCTGCATGGCCACGGGGTGGGTAGAGGGTGCTGAGGCTGCCCTGTGCATGGAACTGCTCCTCAGGATGGTGGAGAGGGGGCCTGGGCAAGACCTGGCTCTGCCCTCTGCCCTGGTCAGGGGGTGATGCTTCTGTCTTTAAAGCAGGAATTGGAGGCGAAAAGTATCTGGAAAGTATCTGGAAAGTCCAGCTGGGACAGCCAAAAAGATCTGGAAAATTCTGATTCCCCTGCTGAGAATGGAGATGGGTCAGCATGCTCTCAAAGACAAAGCAGAAAGAAGCAAATGAAGAGTTAAGCAAAACTAAACAGGAGATGAACAAAAATAGTCCTGAACGTCTGATACACCATAAATCCTGTTCTTCAGTGAAACATGAGTGCTTTGCAAGTCTGAACCATCTGTTAAGACCTTTCCCCACTCAGATCTGGAGGCCAGGCTTGCTCACACAGTGTCCATGAGGATAAAACCCCTCCCAATCTGTGTCACTGGAGCTGGGGCACAAGGAAGGAGCCCAAACCCACGTCCCCAAGCTCTGCAGGGTGCAGGCAGCCACTGACCCAGGTCACAACAGCACCCACACAGTGACCTGACTCCCTGACACCTCATGAGGGCCAAGCTGTAATTTAGACAAAGCTGGTGATTTTCTATCAGCTCCAGCAAGCTGAAGGGGTTGAACCTATGAGCTCACAGAGCTTGGCGTCATCTAACTCAGCTGGCAGCACCAAGGGGTGAACTGCTGGTGCCCCGTGCCTCAGCCATGGCAAAGAAAGCTGGAGAAATAGCTCAGCAGCACTGTCCTGTGGGCAGGGTGGGGGACAGCCTCTTTTCCCAAAAGGAAATGGGCTCAGGTTCCACCAGGGAAGGTCCAGGTTGAAAAACAGGAGGAATTTCTTCAATGAAAGGGCTGTCAGGTGTTGGAAGGAGCTACCCAGGGAGGTGTACAAGAAACAACTGGACTGGTGTTCTAATGTGGTTGAAAAGGTGGTGATCCATGAAGGCTTGCACAAGATCATTTTGGAGTCTTTTCCAATTTTAACCATTTTTGGAATCTTTCCAATTTTATCCATTTTTGGAATATTTTCCAATTTTAACCATTCTATGAGTCTGTGTTTCCCTGGTCAACAAAGGTGCTGCTGGGACCAGGCAGGACAATCCTTTTCCCAGGTCTGTCTCTGCCAGATGTGCCCATTCTCATTGTCCAGTTCAGTGCATCTCCTCCAAGCGAGCACAAAAAAAAAAATTCCAATTTTCCTCCACGCCACTTTTACACACACACTCCATTCCATGCTTCCCATGGGGCATTTCCCACTGGATCTACTCTGTTGTAAACTCCAACAGATGCTTGCCAAAAATAATTACATCCAAGACAAACAAATGAAATAGCCCCAACAGCATGGCTGCAGTTGGTGTGGTGCAATTGTCGTGCGTTGTGGTTCACTGACCGCTCCATCGCTCCCCTGTCATTACTGGTAAATTATTCAATCTTTTATCAAGGAAAATGCTTTAAACATGCAATCATCTATTGTTTATCTTGTGCTCTGAAAGTGTGTGTGGCTGTGCCAGATATGTCCTAAATTCTTTGGTTTTATCTGCCCAGTTGTACACAGACGCCAACGTAAATAAGTACCAGGTACACACACACACACCTACGAGTAAGGTAATGGATCCAACCCTCTTCTGATCTTTCTCTTTCATCTCCAAGGAAAGAGAAGGGCAAAAAAAAAACAATGTTCCACCTCCACTGTGCTCACACAATCCCGTCACCACCAGCTTGCCCTGCTCCAATTCCAGTGGGGATTTTCCTGAGCAGTGTGGGACTGGGATGTTTTTTAGCACAGATTTACCAAGTGACCTTAATGACCAAATGGCATCAAGGCTTTGAGGAGGGAGGTCTCAA
This sequence comes from Setophaga petechia, assembly GCA_024362935.1. Lineage (NCBI taxonomy): Eukaryota > Metazoa > Chordata > Aves > Passeriformes > Parulidae > Setophaga > Setophaga petechia. The sequence goes on along the minus strand of JANCRA010000121.1, from coordinate 731,807 downwards.
CTGGGAAGATCTTCAAGGGAATCATCTGTATAACTGGAAAACAAGAGGTGTGGGCATCTTGGAGCTGAACATGTGTTGGAGATGGGGATTCCTAGCTGGAGTAAAATCAGTTTTCTATGGGTTACTCAGGAGGGCAGAACAAGTGGCACTGGACACTCTATGCCCTGGCTGGTTCTCCCCCTCCTTGCCTGCTTTGAGCTGCCCAGGAGTGATGTCTCCTGGAGCAGCTCCCAAACACCCCAGCAGCTGGAATCACCACCCTGCTTGCAGAGGTTAATGGGACAGGCAGATTTCCAAGTGGGAAGCTTTGCCCAAAAGTGGGTTAGCAAGAGGGCGGGGAGGAGACAGGCCCTTGCAAAAGCAAAAATTCACTTACCCAGCAGTTGTGACTGGGCAAGGCCACTCACAGGGTGACAGAGGCAAAGCCCAGCGTGACAGATGTTATCTAATATGGGGAAGTGGATCAGGTCACTCATCTCCAGGGAGGATCTGCTGCCCTGGAATGGTGCTGGTGGGAATCCTGCAGTCAGGGGTGTCCAGCTCAGGCTGGGCATTGTACTAAGGAGCAGGACTGTCCCCCAAACAGGAACATGAAATCATAGCATGGTTCGGGTTGGAAAGGACCATAACGATCATTCAGTTCCAAGCTGTAGGCAGGGACATCTCCCACTTGAACAGGTTGTTCCAAGTCCCATCCAACCTGGCCTTGGACACTTATGGGAATGGGACAGCCACAGCTGCTCTGGGCAACCTATGCCAGGGCCTCACCACCCTCACAGGGAACAATTTCTTCCTAATATCCTGTTTAAACCTACTCTCTGTCAGCTTGAAGCCATTCCCTGTGTGCTGTCCCTGCATCCCCTGGCAATTGTCTCTCTCCAGCTTTCCTGGGGCTCCTTCAGGCCCTGCAAGGCCACCCTGAGCTCAGCCCAAAGCTTCTCCTGTGCAGGTGAACAATGCCAGCTGTGCCAGCCTTTCCTCCCAGCACAGCTGCTCCATCCCTCTGCTCATCCTGGAGCCTCCTCTGGGCTCTCTGCAGCAGCTCCAGCTCCCCCCTGGGCTGGGCCCAGGGCTGGGGCAGCTCTGCAGGTGGGAAATCACCTGAGGGGGCACAGGGACACAATCCCAATCCCTTTCCTGATGGTCAAGTTGTGGGATCAGGCCAGGGCACATTTGGTTTCTGATCCCAGCACACACAGACAGGGCATGTCCAGCTCTCACCCAGCAGCACCCCAAATCCACCTTTCCTGCAGTCCAAATGCCAGGGCTCAACTTTGATTTATGCCTGGTGTGAATAAAGTCACCTCATCTACTTCCATCCCATTCCTAATTGTGCTTCCCCACCCCAAGACACCTTCCCACAACCCCTTTTATTCTTTCTCACTCAAGTTCATCAGAACACACAGGATGGGGAAGCACCACCACGACCTCTCTGCAGGCCACTCACACCAAGAGAAGGAGGACAAAAACTCCACCAGTTCCTGGAAAACAAGGACTGAAACTTCTCTTCCAACACGAGCTGGCTGCAGCTGACACTGAACATAAAATGAAACACAAAGTGCTTTTCTCTCCCTGACAAACACTGCTGCTCATGTCTGCTCACATCTATTTCAGGCATCTCTGCTTATTCCAGGCAAATCTCACCTCTGTGTAGGTGGGGCAGGGATGATTCAGCAGAGAAACCTGCATGGCTAGAAATGCTCCATGCCTGTGGAAAACAGAAATTTTGTGGACCCCTTGCTGGCCAGATGACAGAAATCTCCCTTTTTGTCCTCACAAGGTGGTTCTGCTGTAAGCAGCTGCTCCTCCCAGCAGTGCAGGATTAAATAAAAAGTGGATTCAATAAAAAACAGTCTGGATTAAATAAAAATTGCAGCCTGGGTTAAATAAAAAGTGCCACATGACAAGACAAAACTGATGCCTGTGTGGTGTTTTACTTGTTTCTTTTTGCTTTCATGGGACATCACTAAAGTTTTCCACACTTAAGGGTCAGGGATCACAGCACTTTGGTGATAGATTCATCATGTTTCTTTAGGTGTATCCATATATTTACACAAACAATATTTAATAGAAGTAGGGGAAACCTACTTATTTAATGCCTCTTGTACCAGGAAGCCAATTTATGAGTTTGATCAATCTGTTAGATTTTTACAGCTTGATTATTAAACCAAATTAACTGCCACTGTTACACACAGTTCTTGCATGAGACATATCACACACACCCACAGATACACAAATATTTACTCCTGAGAAGAGCTGACCTCTATTAATGCACAAAGATTCTGTACTAGTCTGATTTAAATGTCATATTGTAAAATATTGTAAAAAAAAAAAAAAGTCATGGGAAAACATGCTGCAAATAGCCATTATGTCCATGAAAACATCTCATTATCCAAAATGGAGTTATGTTTAAAAGTGTCTTGTTTATTTAAAGCTCAAGTCCTAGAAATAAATTCCACATTTCTCATTCTCTTCAGATAAATACTCAATTACTTAACAAGTTTATGGCACTGGAATGAATACTGGAGTGTTCTGTTGTTTTTAAAAAATAAAAATAATTTTTTTTAAAAAAGTGTTGCAATGACAAGCAAAGATTTAGTAGCCATTTTATTTGCTTGAGTTGACCTCATAGGATGTGATCTTGGAGAAAGACAGGCTTTTAGCAGGGCAGTGATTTAAGACATTGAATTCATTGCAAGATAAATAAGCAGGAGTCACACTATTTTCAAATCTCTCTATTTGTGCCTATGTGAGGTCTCCAGAAGGAATAAAATGACATGGATCAAGAGGCATGCAGCTGACTTGTCACGGGGCACTGGAGGAGAAGCTCTCCCCCAGCTCAGCTCCCATTAGCTGTGAAGGGCTGATGCCTGCAGTTTTTGGATGGAGTTGCAAAAGAGAGTTGCTTTTGCCATTAATGTCACGGGGTCCAGATGTGAGGAGATGAGGAGCAGGCTCCTCACCACACTGCAGCTCTGGCAGAGGCTTCCAGCTGACAAAAAGCCTGAAAGCACAGGGTGATGCTTCCAGCAGTTCAGGAATTCCACCCAAGTGCTCTGAGGGTCTTCAGGCCACACTGGCAGGGAAATTATTCCTTTGTTTTCCACCAGATCCTTTTCTGCATCACAGGGTTAGAAAAGTGGTTCGCCCCTGACTTAGATACTGCATGCTGTAGCTATTTATCTTTCATAATAAAAATCAGTGAACTGGAGGATCCTGGAATCCCCAGGGTGGGAAAAGCCCTCAAGTCCCAGCTGTGCCCCATGGGCACCTTGTCCCCAGCCCAGAGCACTCAGTGCCACCTCCAGGGGACACCTGCAGGGATGGGCACTGCAAAGCTCCCTGGGCAGCCCCTGCCAAGGCCTGAGCTCCCTTTCCATGGGCAAATTCCTGCTGCTGGCCCAGCTGAGCCTGCCCTGGCCCAGCCTGAGGCCGTTCCCTCTGCTCCTGTCCCTGTTCCCTGGGAGCACAGCCCGACCCCCCCGGCTGTGCCCTCCTGGCAGGGACTTGTGCAGAGCCACAAGGGCCCCCTGAGCCTCCTTTGCTCCAGCCTCAGCCCCTTCCCAGCTCCCTCAGCCCCTCCTGGGGCTCCAGCCCCTTCCCAGCTCCCTCAGCCCCTCCTTTTATGACCCTCTAAATATCTAAGTAGATCCAGCACTTCCCCTTAGGGAATCACAGAACTGGGGATCAAACACACCTGTGCCAACCTGGGCACTGGAGCAAAACATTCCCCAAATCACTGAGGTCTTTGAAGCCTCTCTTATGGCTCATGCCTAAATGTGATGCCAACATCTCTGGGAAAATATGTCTGCTATGAAATTGTGGTGGGTTTGTGAATTCATTAAAAAAAAAAAACAAGGTGGGCAAAAAAAAAACAACAACAATAATGTGATTTCTCCTTAGCCTCACACTCAGGAAGGGAAGTTGCCACCTGAAGACATCAGCAGCAGCCCTAAAAATGTGTGTAGAGGATGGGACATCAGAAGAGCCATCGCTGGCCATGTCCCCAGCTGCTGGAGGAAGCAGCCAGCGAGCACAAACCCTCTCCACTCAGCCCTTCCCCTCACTTAAAATTCCAGAATAATGAACACTTCGCACAGAAGGGAAAATTTTCAGCTCTGACTCACGGGATTATTGCTTTTTGTTTATAAGACACACCCACTAATTTGACGTTGGATGCACGAGGGATCCATCAGGAACCGCGGGCGCGTGACGAGCGCCGGGAGCTGCGCAGAGCACAGCTGGATTCACCCATCCTGCCTTTCCCTGAGCACAGCTGGATTCACCCATCCTGCCTTTCCCTGAGCACAGCTGGATTCACCCATCCTGCCTTTCCTTGGAGTCTCCTTGGAGCTCGGGGACAGACCCTTGGCATGCCATCAGGCTGTTCCTCACAGCTGGAGACAGAGCTGGCAGCACATGCAACATGAAGTGCAACCACATTTCTCTTCACAGAGAAAAGCAAGGCACAACTTCCCAAGAATATTTCTGGGATTCACATTCTCTGAACCTCAGAGAAAGGAAAAACAATTCTTATCATTTGCTGTGCCTGTGTTTGTGCCAAAGTAGAATGCAATATGGAGATTGTTTACCCAAAGTGATGGTGTTTTGTTTCCTTGGCCTATCAGAGCCAGGTGTGTGTGTGTGTGTGTGTCAGGACTGTTGGGTGACAGCCACGAGATTCTGTGGAGTTGTGTGCAGTTGAGTGCTTGGCAGATTCAGTTCAGATGTAATGTAACATAATATAGAATAATATAGTATAATAAAGTAATTAATTAGCCTTCTGATAAGAGAGAGTCAGATGCATCATCATTCTCTCTCCACCCTAGGGGGTTGCCTGCAAATTCAATAATGAAGCACAGGGAAGTTGAAGTTTTGTAACAGCTCCAACACAGGAACTGCAAAATCCACTCCTGCACTGGAGCTGCTCCTGATCCAGTGCAGGAACTGCTTCCCTAATCCCCAGCACCTCTTGGAGCAGTGGGAAGCTCAGCAGGCCCAAGGCTCCACCTTGGGCTGCAGAAATCAATCCCAGCTGATGTTTTGCTCCTGGTTTTCCATGCAGCAGGATCACAGAGGGTGCTGCAAGCTGACTCAAACCAGAGGAATTGTATAACAGCCCCGTTCGATGATGGGGATGGCTCCCTCCTGCATCCAAGTCCTCCTTCCAACACTCAGGAAGAAGAAAAGGACCCTCAAGTGGGTGTGAAGCTTTGTGCTGCCAGAGTGTAAATGAGAATCAGGCCTGACAACCTTTAAACAGCACACAGCAGTGCAGAACCAGAGGGGAAGGCTGTCCAACTGAAATACCAGGAATTTAGGGAACCAGAAATTTGGAAGTAACAAAACAACCAGAGGGACTGAGGTGAGGATTGATGCTAGCATATCTGCCAGCCCCAAAAATAAGCAGCAATGAAAATGAAAAATGAAAAAAACATGACCCACAGTTGAAACCCTGAGTTTCTAAACCTTAATCCTACACAGTTAATTTGGTTTATTAACTCTGCAGGCATATTCTGGTCACTAGTTTGAACTTTGCCCCAAAAATATGAGATCTAGAACCAGGCTTTGCTGGGACCAGGGGCTTCTGGGCAGTCAGTCCCCTGCCTGAGGTCCCAACACACCAGCCATGGCTCCCAGGATGACCAGGAGTGTTGGGTCCTTTGTGGGAATAAGATTCTTGTGGGAAGCCACTCCCAGTTTCCAACCCCACTTCTCAATTTCCCATCTGCAATCAGAGGGCAGAATGCCACCTAGTGAGCTCCTCTTCCTCATCCTCCTCCTCCTCCCTGCAGCCCCCCAAGCCTCCCAACCACTGCAGGGGGACCCAGAGCAACCACCCTGCTCCTCATTTCTGTCACAGTTCTGGCAGCAGCTCCCAAATTTTCATGCTCACTTCCAGGCTTCCATCACTGCAGGAGTCACTGCTGCTCCCACCCCATGATGCCCATTTTGGATCAGTTTGTGCCACAGAGCAGGGCACCTCACAGATCCAGGGCACAGGCCAAGGCAGCAGGCACAATGGAAGCCCTTTAAAGCTGCATCCCTGCTGATCCCTTTTCCATTGGAGGGTTTTGGCAGGGAGAAACAAGATTATGGAAGGGACATGAACTGGTTTGTGAGGCCTCATCTGATGTAACCACTGCATTCTTGATATGGATTTTTGGTTGTGATCACAAGAAGGGAGGTTTGCCCACTCTCCCCAAAATCAAATTCCTGCAGGCATGTCAGGAATCTCCCTATTTTCCATTTCCTTTTTTTTCCCCCAAAACCAACATAAAGAGAACAGGTCTCGCTGCATTTTATTTCTGGAAGCTGGAGAGATTATTGAAGCCATCCTTCACAAGGAAGAAGCAAGCTCAGCCAAATTCTAGGGATCCCTCCTCTCCTGAGAGGCCCAAGTGTAACAGAGATGCAAAAAATGCCTCAGTGAGTATGTCTGCAAATAACAAACATTTCTAACCAGACATTCACCCTTGGCCATGATGTGGCATCATAACAGAGCAAATAATGGAGCACCAGGGGAGTAAAACCAGCATTGAACAGGGTTTTATTCCCAGGAAATCTGCTGGGCAAGCAGGGAAAAGAGGCAGGCTGGAAGATGCTTGGAAACCCAAGCACAGCCAAGGCAGCAGATCCAGGCTCAGCTGACCTTGGTGTTGTTGATGTAAAATAGGAATGACACCTTGCACAGGTAATTACAGCCACTAAAACCCTCATCTGCATTCCACACAATGCAGCCAGGGAATAAACATAATTACCTCCTTGTCTGGAGCTGCTGCCCGGGTTAACCTCCCACCAGCCCCAGTTAAAATGATTAATATTTAAAAGCCTTAAATTCACTGCTAAATGCAGGGTTTAGCAACTCCCCAGTGGATCCTCACCATGCCCAGTTTTGTTGTGGAGGACCAGCAAAAATTCCCACAGCCCAAACATCCAAACAATCACATTTACAAGAGCATGTAGGACACAGGACAAAGGGGAATGGCTTCAAACTGACAGAGAATAGGGTGAGAGTGGATATTAGGGAAAATTTCTTTTACTTTGAGGGTGATGAGGCCCTGGCTGCCCAGAGATGTTGTGGCTGCCCCATCCCTGCAAATGTCCAAGGCCAAGTTGAATGGGGTTCTGAGCAGCCTGGGATAGTGGAAGGTGTTCCTGCCCATGGACATCCTTTAAGGTCCTTTCCAACCCAAACCATTCTGGTATTCTATGAAAAGGGTTGTCAAACCAAGAGCAAAGCAAGGTTAAAAAAAAAAAAAAAAAGATGGATATAAGAGAAAGCTGCCTGGGAGGAAGCCAACCTGCATCTTCTGTTGACCAAGAAAAAGGGAGTTTTGCAATTTGTTGAGGATAATTCTCTGACTGTTTCCAAGTCCAGCCAGGACTGATGTCCAGCAAGAGCCCAGCAGGCAGTGGCTGGGACAGAGCAAAGTACTGGGAACTTTCCACCCCATGACTTTCTTGTGCTGATGCAAGTCGGTGCAAGACCACTGGAGCTGGTGGAGGTTGTGTCTATTTATATCCCTGGAGGATCTGGCTGATGAATCAGCCAGATGGAAAATACTGCCTCACTGGGAAAATCCCACTGCCAGTGACACAAAACCTCAATGGTGAGGGAAAAGAGCTCCCTTCCAGCTCCAGAGCAAATTCACTTCAAATTAGGTGGGGCCCTGTTCCCTCAACAATGGGAGCTCACTCCAGCCCCTCCTTGGCTGCTCAGCTCAATTGAGGCTGTCAAAACATTTCTTATGGGGTCTTTCCTACCGGTGTTTCTTTTCTCTGTGCCTCTCCTTCCTCCAGGCTCTTATCTGCCTGCACATGTTCTGCCTCACGAGAGAAGGGCCACAACAAACCCTGATTTATGGCCCACTGACGTCCAGGGCTCCCTCTGAATTCCTTCACGTTTGCAAAGTTTAGATGTTGTCCCAGGAGCTGCCAAGGAGTCCAGAGCAGGAAGTCAGCAGGAAAAAAAAAAAAAAAGAAGATAAGGGGGCTGCTGGGGCTGGGATAAATCCCCTACCATGTGTTTTGTTTTCATGCCTTCTCAGAGTTTAAAACTGGAGTAGAAAGGCTCTTCTTCAGCTTCTTGTTCCCCTTTTCCTTATCCCAAAAAAGGCAGCCTCGAGCAGAAGTGATTGCTTTCTTAATGAAAATTAGGCTAAGGGAAGGAAGGCACCTGAAGCACAGTTTGCATTTGGGATCATTCTCCGACTGAATATTGTCTATTTTTTAATTAAGTTGGTAATGATTCCAGAGCCCTGGATAAATCACGTCCCCAAGCAGGCTGAAAAACCCCAGGGATTGGGAACTGCATCTTCCCTTGCACTGGTGAGGTGCAGTGGGGACCCTTGGGGAAATCAGCCCTGCACACAATTCCTCCTTCCCCACATGGGGCACCTGTACCCCACAGATCCCCCCAAGTCCTGCCTCTCCAGGCCAGAAGAAATATCCCTTGGATTCACCACAAAATAATATCAGGGTGATGAGATCAGCTCATTACCCAGAGAGCGAAGCTGTTAGAAAGACACCAAAATTAGCTCTGAAAGTAAATTTCGTGGAATTTATTGCATGACCCTCATGTGACTGGAAAACTCATCTTTTGTCACTATTTTGCACTCAAATAGCAAAACTGAAGCTCTGCTCTCAGCAGTAACTTGGTCTGGGCTACTTTGCCAGGCTGGGACAGTCAAGTGTCTCTGCTTTCACCTGGTGGTTGGGGATTTTATAAAAACCTTCCTTTTTAGAAGGTGGAGGGGTCTTTTCTGAGGACACTGTGTGGACACTGGGCTTTCTCCCAGTGCAAACCAAATGATAACTTGATCTGGAGCTGGCATACTCGGTGCACTCACACTGATGCATTTATATCTCTGTGAGCAGACCATAGAACACAGAATTTTCCCCATTTTCCCTGCTCTCCCAGCCCTGTAGGGCCGCAGCCCCAGCAGTGCCACAGCCTCTCCCCACTCACCTCACCAGGAGCAAACCCCAAGGGCAGAGATCCCTCAGGACACTCTGCAGCAAGAAAAATTAATGGATCCCCCGGGGAATCACCCTGTGGCTGAGGCTCAGGAGCTTTTGATGCCTTTTTGGGCTACTTAAAACCAGAGGCCAGACAAAATTAAGGGAGTAAAAAGCAGTTCTATTTATTGAAGGGCCTTCAGGAGCAGACGAAGCCACCCAGGGGCTACACCCAAAATGCACATGGGTTTTCATACTTTTATAAGTTTGGTTCCTTTGCATATTGGTGGTTAATCTTTCAATTACAGCTTCAGGTAATAAAGTAATTTACCCCAAGTTTGCTCCCCTCAACTCACTTTTGTTTACATTTCTCAGGGCCTGAGGCAGTGAGGTGTCCTTGATCCCCAGGCCCAGAGAGGAATTGTGCTGTCTGACCAAACCGGGAAAGCAGCTAACACTGTATATGGAGTCTAGATTTATACACTAAAGAACTGCAGGATTACAAATATATAAAAAATAGAAAAACTAAAATCCTGAGGCATCATTGGTGGCACCCATTGTCACACACACTTGGTGGCCACTTTGCCTGATGTAAGAGATACCAGAGGTACCCAGACAGATACAACTGCTCTCAAGAAGTTTTCCCCTCAGAAAATTAAGAGGGAAGTACAAAAAAAAAAAAAAAAAAAAAAAAAAAAAAAAAAAAAAAAGTGAAGCACGAAGCTCTTTGTGGTACAAAGTTTTCTTTGGAGAGCAGATTGTTTGCAGAGAGATGAAAAGAGCATGGCAAACACGCTGACAATTTGTGAATATGCATCCGTACACATATTTGCAGCCGTGCTCACGCTGCCTTCCCTTCCAGCTCCCTTGCAGGTCTGATGAATCACGGGCTGCAAACAGCCCCACTCAGGCAATAGTCACGCTGAGTGGCTCATGACTAAGCCCCGAGCAGGAGCTTATTCACAAAGTCTATGCAAATGGCAAACACATCTGTAAGCAGGGCAGCAGCACTTTACTCCAGGATCATTTGCAAACAAGAAAAGGGGTTAAGTCTGTCACGCTGATTGCTTGCAGAAAGTAGATCACTCAGCCTTAGTCATTTGCATCTCTTTCTGGATTGCAAATCCTCCTGGCAGAGAATACAGCAGGCCCTTTCATTTGTTTTCCTGCTCCTCGTCCTCCAGATGTTCAAGTCAGACTTGTTTTCTGCAGTTGTTGTTCTTTTTGGTTTTTTAGGGCTTCTCAGATAATGAAACCTACTACAGTCAGTACTTTGCAATATTCAAGCTCTGAAAACTCAAATATATACTTGATTTATTAGTTCCAGCGGCCAATCACATAAATGCATTAAGCTTTTCCAAAGAAGAAATTAATAGAAACATATCACAGAATGGCTTGGCTTGGAAGAGACCTTAAAAATCATCTTACTACATTCCTTCCACTATTGATGCTGCTCCAAGCTCCATCCAGCCTGACCTTGGACATTTTCATGGATGGGGCATCCACAATTTCCCTGGACAACTTGTTCCACCCCCATAGTAAAGCATTTCTTCCTAATTTCTAATTTAAATCTACCCTTTTTCCATTTGAGATTGTCACATGAATATTCTGCTTCAGCAGCAACACAGGATAAATATTGGAATCCATCTGCAGAATGAAACAGCAAAGTAAATTATTTGTTTCTCAGCAGCACAGTTATTCAACAGGCTCATGTTCAGTGGGCCCTGTGAAAAGGCCTATGCTCAGATGTTAAAAAAGTAGCTAGACTCCAAAAAAACCTTCCAACAGGTCACAATCAAAACTAAAAATATGCATCCTCAATGCCCCTTGAATGAATAAGTGCCTAAATATCTTATTTGATGGACTATTGCCCACAGCACTCCACCACTGGACCCCCAAATTTCAGAACCTCCAGTTCTAATGTCACCTCACTCAAAGGCAACCTCTTAAAACTCCTTTCCTTTGGGTCTGGAATGGCAACAGCTGCAGTGCATCAATAAGGGGTTAATTTAGGCAGGGATTTAACTCAGAGCTGCTGTGCTGAGCTCCTGGAAAACAGAAAGTGTAGTAGGAGGAGCCTCCACCCCCAAGCAGGAGCAGGTGAGTGAACAACAGACACTAAATCTGTACTAGGTGTGGGTAAAATTGATGTCACAGGCTGAGTGCATCCCCACTCCTTTGGCTGCCTCTCCTGACTGCTGAGCTGCCACCTCTTGTTTTACAGCTTATGCAACATCTTCAGATTCTGTCAGATGGTGTCTGACTGCTGAGCCTGCTCCTGCTGCTGCTCCATGACACCTTTCCCAATGTTTTCCCAGTTCAGCTTAAGTTCAGCATTTTGGAATTGCAGGCTCCTTGTGCACATGCTATCCAAATTCAGTTTCTGTATTCCCCTGTACTATGAAAACCACATTTTTAGGAGCAGATTTGCACTTTGCTCTTTGATTGAAATCTGCCCTCCAGAACATCTTTAGACAAAGAATGCCTCTACACGCTGCTGTCCATCCCATGATTTATTTGGCAGCAAGCTGTCCCTTTCCCTGGATTTGGGATGTTACCAGGAACAAGAAGTGAGCCACTCTAAAGAGTTGCTGTGAATATTCTATATATCTTTCAATTCAAGCCCCTCACCTTGCCAATGTCACAAATGAATAGCTGTGAGCTTCCTTTGATGCTGACTTGGTTAACAATCCCAAAGGCTGAGTGGGATAAATAATTCCCATATGATTCCCATCACATCTTACCCCATCCTCACCATTGAAACTGATGCCTTGTGATGGCTGTCCTAGAGCAGAGGCTGGACAGAGCTAAAGAATAAATTCAGGATTTATGAAAAGGATTTCCTCCATGAATCCACCTTGGGCAGCACAAGAGCCCAGCCAGGGCTGCACCCAAGATGAACCAAAATGGCCCCAAAATGCACGGCCGGGCACGGGGTCTGTCCCTGGGATCAGTTCTGCTCCATTTGCATCTTGCAGTTCATTGTCCCATCCCAGCTTTAGCCCAGGCAGTCCCACCCTGCTTGTTTTTCTCTCTGCAGCCCACGGGGTTTGTGCTCCTGGGCTGAGATTTGGATCATTTGTCCTTGGTGCCCAGCTGGAGCAGGAATTGTTTTGTCTCCCTGCTCTGTGTACAGAGCTCACCATCCCATCATATGAAGCTCAGAACTACACATTTAAACAGCACAAAATCTGAAAAATGAAATCTGAAAATAAAAGCTCAAACCTGAGGCATCACAAAGTCTTGGAGTGGCAGAGGATGAAATTTCCAGATAGAAGAAGATCATGGGAAGCCTGTACTCCTGATACCCCTCACTGGATTTCATTTCAGAGATTTGGGAATAGTAGGTTAATGCCTGACAGCTACAGCAGCCAGCTGGCAGTTTTTCTGGCTTTAGGGAGCAGGGATAAAGGCTACATCCAACTTTCAGGATACCCTAAAAATGTTCAGGCTGGTGTGAGCAGGAGCTGCTGCCTCATCTCCCTGACCCTTCCCTAGTAGCATCTTAAAAAATAAGCAATTGTGCTCCAGAGGAGCCTCCTTCTCCTCAAAGAAAGACTCACTTTTAATTGCCAACTCCCAAATAAAGCCATTTTCACTCATTTCAGCCACCAGAACATGTAGATAATGTAACACATACTCATAAATAACCTGGCAATGGAGACACAAGGAGAGGAAGATGCTGACTTAGACATGGGTGTATTCTTTTGGAAAGGGTGCTACATCCTTACCATGAGGTAAATCCTCCATTATGTGGCCCAAAAGTGGCAATAAAAGGATTGTATATGCACTAAACTTTTTGTGTATGGCAGGTTTATAAAAAATCAGTAGTAATATGAGCAGGGTGTTTATTTTCTGCTTCTCCAAAAACGTAACTGTTGATATTCCTGATCCACTGACATAAACAACTTTTCCAACTTCTCTTCATTCCTGACCGATTTGAGTATTTAAAAATTATTTTGGAATTGTGTGATGTAACCATCAGACACTTGATGATTTCATCACTTGTACTTCTCTGCCCTTCTTCCTAACTAGAAACAAACAGCACTGAGAACACCCAGTGCCACTCCTGCCATGGCAGGGACACCTCCCACTATCCCAGGGTGCTCCAAGCCCCAATGTCCAACCTGGCCTTGGGCACTGCCAGGGATCCAGGGGCAGCTACAGCTCTGGGAATTCTATTCCAGGGCCTGCACAACCTGCCAGGGAGGAAATTGTTCCTAATATCTGAACTAAACTATAATTTTTCAGTTGGAAGCCATTCCCTGCATGCTGTCCTTGCATCCCTGGGAAATTGTCTCTCTCCAGGTTTCTGGGGGCTCCTTCAGGCTCTGCAAGGTCACCCTGAACTCAGCCCAAAGCTGAGGATCCAGATTAAATCCTTGCTCAGAGGGAGGGCTGCAGCCATACCATGTGTCCAGGGTGGTGTTGTGGACATGGGGATGGAAAATTCAGGTCCCAACAACTCCAAAGCTCCCTGGGGTCTCTGCCAGCCTCTGTGCACCAGGGAATTTGCTGGAGCACCGTGGGGACACTGACAGAGCCCTGGGCTCTGCTCTGCATCTGCTGCTGCAGACAAACAGCCTGGGACTGTCACCGGGCAACGGGAGATGCCGGTAATTTAGGAAATGAGCAATTTGTGTGAGTGCTGCAGGCTGGAGGAGCATCCGGGAAAGGCTCAGTCTGCCTCTGCAGCAGCACCAAAGAACCGGGAGGGAACTGGAGCTGGGTGTGGTGCTGGCAAGGAGACCCGTGCCCCTGCTGTGCCCAAACATGCTGTGGAGTTTTAACTCTTTTTTTTTTCCCTAGGGTCGGGATTAAATGTACGAGAGGGTATTTCTTGTTTGGACTCAGATGTTTATTAGTTCTTATTTATATTACAGTCTCACAAAGCATGAGTTCTACAGCACTTTAAAAACTAAAAATGGAGCTTCATCTCTCTCTCTACAAGGCCTTTTAAGGATAAACTGTCCAATTAAGAAATGACACCTAAATTATTTTTATTTTTAACTTAATAATCAACTACCCATGGTTCATAATGTGGACTTTTTTATCCAATTACACAAAACCACGCAAACCCATGAAGAAGAAGGTGAAGAAGTAAGACTACCTTCTGCTTCAAAACTTTTATATTGTTTTTTATATATTCTATTCTATATTCTATATTCTATGGCTTTAAACTCTAACTTTTCTATTATGTGATATTACACACTCCTATTCAAACTACACACTTATAACCTTTGTTCTATTATTGAGTTTTGGGAGCCTTTTCTATGGCTTCATCTCAAATGCAGTGTCCTCTTGAGAATCACATAAAAAGTCTAAAATTCTCAGCAGCCAAAGTTCTGACAAGAATCTGCCATGTAAAATCTCATGTCACATCCTGCCATGCACCTATCATGCTACAGTCAAGTCTGGAGCTGGGTTTTGGGTTTTTTTGTTTGTTGGGGTTTTTGGTTTTAGGGTTTTTTTTTTTTTTTTTTAATCAAAAGAATTCTGGAAGTAAATTTCTTCAGATTCCTCACTTAATGGCTTGTTTGGCAGTTGATACAGAAATAAAACACCATGTTGGAAACTACCTGAAAAAGTGGTGGCTCTCTGTTTTATGTGTGTTCAGGGGCAAAACTGGCAGTCACTGATCTCATGCTTGTTTCTAAAAGGAAAATCATCATCTCTGACCTGAGGTTTTCCTCAAAGATCTCATCAGTGAAGGGGAAGTGATGCAGCTTGTGCTGTTACAGGCACCAGCAAAGCACAGTTCATACAAACATTGCTTAAACCCTGGTTCTGTTCCCACTGGAATTCCCTGCACACCCATCTAGCCAGGGATGGAGATGATGGAGATGGAGCATTACACAGCTGAAATCTCTTTGGAGGGCAGAGAAAGGGGATTTGTGCAGCTGCAGGGCAAGATCTCTGTGTGACCACAGCCCACAGCAGAGCCAAGCTCACACCTGGGCTGTTCCCCAGGTAAAAATACACATAAAAATATTACATAATATAATATAATATAATATAATATAATATAATATAATATAATATAATATAATATAATATAATATAATATAATATAATATATTGGGTATATTATATATTGGGTGTATATATACATATAGAGTATATTATGTTTATACATGTGTGTGTGTATATATATATATATATATGCATATCACATAATATACACATTACGAAATACACACATAAATTTTCCCCAGGTAAAAATACACATCTGTCCAGCTGTGAGCCTGCTGGACTCACCTCCTTGCAATAAAGGAGGAAATAAAACATGCAGCTGAAGGAGGTGGATGAGGCAAGATGCAAGACAGGTTCACCACGGGGCAGATTATTCTTGTCAAGCCTGGTATCTGATTTTCTACAGATCAGATCTGTGATAAATTTTTCCTCTTTCAGTTCCAAAAATGCTGCAGGGCAAGGAATGGGTTTACCTGGAGAAGGAGGAGGCTGAGATGGGCAAAACTGAAGGGATGGGGCCTCAGGCACTGGGGAGAAGAGTCAGAGGCTCCTTCCCCAGGACTGATTCCAGGGCAGATCTGACTCAATAATTTTCCTCATAGCCTTGGCTCAGAACGTCAGCATGTGCTAATAAAATTTGCTGATGTCACAAAACTGGGAAGCAGCTTCAATTCAGAATGTTAGAGCATGTTACAGTAAAACTCATTATCTAAAATAGCAGAAAAGGGAGGAAATTCAGTAGTGCAAGGTCATGCCTTTGGGAATTACTGATTTTTTTCCTCCAAGCAAGGAATTCATCACCTGGCAGCAACAGAGCTTTTTCCCCTGAGGAAAGGGCAGTTAGGAACGATAACATGATGCAGATGTGAAGAGGGAACTTCAGCCTTAAAATTCTTCCCAAGAGGTGCCTCTGTTAGGGATGCCCTTGGGAGGGTTGAAGCAATGCCACTGTACAATTCTTGCTCCCAAGGGGCATAAAATTGGTGTGGAGAAGAGTTATCAGGATAATCAGAAGAGAAAAAGGCTGCATCACCAGGATACTTCTGCTAAAAGCTTTGCCTTGGGAAAAGAGCAGAATAAAAACTGGTTTGGGGTGGATTTTAGGGAAAGGTTCTTCCCTAGAGGGTGCTGGCACTGCCCAGGCTCCTGAGGCTACCAGAGCTCCAGAAGCCTTTGGCCAGCACTGCCAGGGGTGCCCAGGGTGGGATTTTGGGGGGTCTGGGCAGGGCCAGGGGTGGGATTCAATTCCTTGTGTGTCCTTCCAGCTCAGGATATTCTGTGATCCTGTAATTCTGTAAGGTAGGTGTTCCCCATAAGTGTGCTGGGCACAAACACCTGGGAAGAGCTGCCAGGATCATTTCCTCATAAGAGCATATGGACACCCACTGGCCATTCATTTATTTAGGCTGTAAATTAGATGGAATGTTTAAATTACTGGAATAACCAGATTTGGGAAAAGGCTTCCTGTGGGATCACAGAGTCAAATAATCCACCTACTCTTTGATGAGTTAGAAAAGGAAAGGATAAACCTGAACAAGGTGATGCAACAATTATTTTTTAATCCCTTCCCCTGTCCTAGCTGACTCTTCCTCAGAGCTATCCATCAATAACATAAGTGATAAAACACGGAGCTTTGAAGCTCCAGTTTTTTTCTCTGCTTTCTAAAGATAATTGGAGGCATTTGCAAGCCTTACCCTGCCTGCAGAGGATTGCAGAGTGTGGACTCAGGTTTCTGAGTATAAATTAGCACACAGAGTATAAAAGTGAGATTTCAAAGGCAGATCCAAACCACTTATACTGGAAAAAAAAAAAAAAAACGACTACAGAAAAGTCTTTTAAAAACCCTATTGAAAGAACTGGGAGTAGTAGAGATTTCAAATACTTTTATTTTGCGTGCTGTACTTGGTCTTTTTCCACAACAAATTTTGAGCACAACAGATTTTTCCCATTCACCACTGAGTCACCTGCAAGAGGCTCAGGAGTTGTTTCCCATCTGTCTGGTTGCATTGCTGTGGTTCCACAGAGCCCTACAGGTGTAAGGTGGTGATAATAGTTATATAAACCATTTTTAGAAATTTTTCCCCTTGGACTCACAAAAGCTTGAGTGTCTTGGCCTGGCAGGTTTGGCAGGAAAGGCATTTTTCCTTGTGCAGCATTCATTTTTTTGATGCCTACAGCACTGTCCAACAAGAGGGAATTGCACTGTTTTTCATTCTTTGGAAATGTTCTATTTAAAATAATTACACTCAATTATTATCACTCAACAACTGGGACTTCCTGCCCTAAAAGCTCTTTGTTTGTAAGTCATCACCCACCTGTCTATTAGTGAATTCTCCAGTAATCCAGTGTATTTGAGGACTACATGGAATGGCATGATTAATGCCTCCTGCTCATGTTTTCCCACTTTCCTGGTAAATCAGGAACGAGCAGCAGCCAGAGCATCTCCACCTGAGCACTGTCCAGCTCAGGGGCTCCTCTTTTTTAATCCTATTTTCGGCATCCAGCCCCACCCAGCCCCTCTGGAGTCTTGCGAAAATTGAAAAGGAGCCAGTTTCAGTTTTCCTTCCCTCCCCCAAAATTCCCTCTCTTTCATCCTGGGCTGAGTCATCTCTGAAGACTTTCCTACACCCCTCCAGCAGCCTCCAGGCTCACTCTCCTCACACCTTGCCAACCCTGCAGCACTCCAGGCAGCTTTTGAATGGATAATCCAGCGACTCCTTGAAGCACATTCCCATTCCTGCTCCCCTGGCAGCAAGCCCTGCCTTATCCCGAGGATCTTGTAGCTGGAGATCAGAGCCCAGAACCAGAAGCAGTTACCAAAGTCCCCAGGGAACACCTCAGGTGTATTTTCACACCAGCTTTACATCACCTCCCAGCAAGCTCACACACGTTCCTGACTCCAATTCCAAGCTCAAAGCCAAGCTTTCCCAAAAAGTTTTAATTTAGAATTAATTTTTTGTTGTTGTTGTTGCTGCTGCTCCTCATCAACATCACATGCAACCACCACTTTGTTGATAGTGTTGATTTTATGGAGGGGGAAAAAAAAAGTTGTTTTATGTTATGCTGAGAGCCCGGATAGGCAGACAGAAGGACCCATCACTTCCCAGGTATTAAACCTCTTTTCCTACTTGTTCCAGTGCTCCACAGTGCTGCAACCAAGTCCTTGCTGCTTTTCTCCCTCTGAAATGTGTCTCTGCTTCCCTGCCACTGAACTGAAGAGGATTTAGCCCCAGGTGAGAGCAGCCAGGAGAGCAGGAGTGCAGCAGTGACTGTGCCAAGAGGAACATGGCCAGAGGGGTAAAGTTGTCTCATCCTTTGTGATCCTCAGCACAGACAGCTTTTGAGGCAGCAAAACAACACTTCTAGTGTCCCTGAAGCAGCGTGGAGAGGGTGGAGGGCAGGCTTTTCTTCAAGGGTTCTTCAGCTGCCCTTTGAAGGAGACCTGTCTTATTAATATTTTCCTTAAATGCTCTGCAGCAGCACTGAAAAAACCCCACTTTTCATTCCACACAGAGCTGCCTTCAAAGAAAGATGGTTTGTGGGAAGAGGAAATGGCTTTTCTTAGGTTCCCTAACACAGCTGGAAAACACAGGTGAGGTTTTGGGCACAGAGCCCTTTTTATGGCTTCTTTCTCCTATAATTGCTTTAGGATGTGTAACGGATGTACAGCACACCTACAGCCAAAAAAGAAAAAAATTCCCTTTGAGAATATCAGCGTGGCTGGGAGCTTTTCAGCAGGACCACCCTTTCCATTTCTCTGTTGGTCTTGTGCTGAAATTAGGAACTGCTGAATTACAGCCTGCTGGGGTGGTGCAGGTCAGCTAACAGTGCCAGGGGAGTGCAGGCACTGCCCCAGCCTGGCCTACAAAGCAAAGAGTGATGGGCATAAAAGGATGATTTTTCCCCATCCAACCACCTCAGCCTCTTTATGGACTCTCTAGGGTGAAGTCATTAACAAATCATTCTCAGACACCTCTTACAATGCAAACAAAGGAGCCTCAAAACCTTCCAGAGGTGGCTCCCCAATGCAAGCAGAAAAACAGAATTAACATCTTGGCTTTCTCCTGGAATATCTCATCTGAAATATTCTGAAAACAAGTAAATCTGCTGAATTAAGCTGAGGAACGGAACACACTGAAGCCCTTCAAAAACACTCTGGGAAAACAATGGCACTTGCAGTGACTTTCCTCCAGCACATCAAGGAGCAGAGAACAAAGGGCCGATTTGAAGAAGAATGGGCTTATTGTTCCTTGATTTCCTACACATCCCCACCCAAACAGGACCGAGCCCTTCCTCCAAACAGCACCAGGCCGTGGATGCCTCAGCTGATGTGTCTGTGCCACCAGGCAGGAACACAGAGTGCTTTACCCCATTGCTCAACAAGCCCTGAGCCAGGGCTGCAACCCCTTGGCAAACACACGGGGATGGGGTGGGCGTTGAGCCAAATTTGCATTTGGGTGTAAAGACGTGGCTCTGACTTGTCTCCACCTTTGAAACCTCATTAATTTTCCTTTTGATTCATTCATTCAGTTGCCTGTTAGCATGTACCTGGCTGCATGCTGAAACTTGACCTCCAGGGGTGTTCAAAGCCCAGACAGGAGTGCTGGTTTGATCAACATCTCATCAAACAACAAATTTCCAGTAAGAAGAGAGATTCGTGCCAGATGGCTGTGGCAGGAGCTGCTCTGATGTCCCCCAGTGATGGCTGCGCAATTTGGCCATAAATCACCACCCCACAAAGGCTCCTTTCCAGCTCAGGGCTTCACCTCTGGCCCCAGTGGCTGCTCAGTGGAGCTGCTCCATCCTCCAGGAGTTTCCAGGAGGAAAACATCAAACGTGTGATCAGCACCAGCAACTGCTGCTGCTGTTGTGATGAATTGGGACAGGAACTGTCTGCGTGCTGCCTGACACAGCGGTGGCTTAACCCAAACCCACCCCATCATAAACTGCAGCTGCAGCTCCAGGAATCCTGGATAGGCCGTGGATTCCAGCCTGCTGGGTAAATCTGGTGGAAAAGTAAAAGTAAACAAAGGCAGGGAAAAGACAGCTACCTCTGAAGGAATTCCTTCCCTTCCCTCTGTGTTACTGAGGTTTGCTGTGAGATTCTTCCCACCAAAACGCTCAAAGAACCTTTTAACAGAAAAATCAGATTAATAGAGGGAGCATGGCAGCATTGGCTCCCTCACAGCTGGCCTTTGGTTTCTGAGCCACTGATTTGTCTTCTCTTCACAGTGCAATAAAAAATAAGTTGTCAGAACTCAGGGATCCCTACAGCAGCATGAGGGACCCCTCCCTTTCTTGCAGCATGAGCCAAGCCAACTGAGGTTATGTTTGCCCGGGCTAGGGGAGGGCACATGGGCAGCTGACACTCAGTAACTGCCTTGGCATGGCCATTCATCAGCCCAGTTTATCTGAGCTGATGTCCCTTAGCAGCCAACAGAAATGAGGAGGGAAATCCAGAGGAATTCACCTTGCCCTAAGACAGAAAGCAAAATTAGGCCGGTTGACTCATGCCCAAAACACACCCATTTCTCCTGCTGCCAGTAAAGGGAGCCTTGGGTGATGGAGACAGCCCAGGCAGGTGAGTCAAATCCACCCCCACCTGGGAACCCTCAGCCACCAGAGCCTGCTCCAACCCCTGCCCCGAGCTGGCTGTGAAAGGAGAACGTTCTCATCCCTTCTCATCCCTGTTCTCATCCCTGTTCTCATCCCTTCCCATGCTTCATGAAGAGCTGCAGAGGGTCTCCACTTCCCAAAGGGAACATTCCCACCCCTCCAGGAGTTGTGTGGAGAGATTTCCTACCCAGCTAAGATGTAAGATGTCCCCCCAGGGATTTTGGTGCCTTCCAGCAGGATCTGGGCACCTCAATGCCTTTGAGGACCTAAGCTGAGTAAATTGAGAGCAAGATAATTGTAAAAAATATTTTTAGGGATTTAAGAGGTCACTTTTGCCCATTGTTATTCCAGCCTTTTTCAGTGTGAGAAATTGGACTTTGGCTGCTACCAAAAAAGGCAATTGCTGATTTTTTTTAAATATAGGCATATTTAAATAATAATAGTATCAACAAATAAGAAAAGTCTAAATTTCAGGCAGAGTAGTTGAAAATTACCCAAGGCTGTAGCCATTGTGTCAAAAAAAAAAAAAAAAGTCCAAGAGATAAAAAGTTAAATTAACTCATTGGAAAAAGGGCTGATTCTTTCAGTTGACAAAGCAAGAAAGAAGCAAGCATGATTAAAACAAAAAAAAAAGAGCAAAATCTTTTTATTTTTGCAATTTATAAGGTGCCAAGAGAAATAAACCAATTTTTTTTGGTTTTCCCCTCTGCCACCCCCACTGCCTGTGCCCTTGCTTGGCCACTGGGAGAAGCCTCCAAGGAGCAGAAATGTCCAAGGTGGCACCTGGTGCCACTTGGATCCCCTGCAGCCTGGGGGCTGGCAGGCTGTCCCCAGCCCTTGGAGGGATGTCACAACCCAGACAGGGCATCCACACTCACTGCATCCACATCCCAGCTCTGCCTGGGAGATGTTTGGGTGTGCACATGTGACAGTGTTCACAGGGGTCCCAGGACGAGGGAAGAGATGAGGATCTGACTCCATGCTTCAGAAGGCTTGATTTATTACTTTATGATATATATTATATTAAAACAATATAAAAACTATACACTAAAAGAATAGAAGAAAGGATTTCATCAGAAGGCTAGCTAAGGGTAGAAAAAGAAAGAATGAATAACAAAGGCTTCTGTCTGGGACAGAGTCTGAGCCAGCTGACTGTGATTGGCCATTAATTACAAACAACCATGTGAGACCAATCACAGATCCACCTGTTGCATTCCACAGCAGCAGATAATCAATGTTTACATTTTGTTCCTGAGGCCTCTCAGCTTCTCAGGAGAAAAAAATCCTAAAGAAAGGATTTTTAATAAAAGATGTGTGTGACATGCACATCACACTATGAATTAATGTCAGGAAACAAACACTGTGTGTGAGCCAGAGACCCACAGACGTGAAACTTCTCAGACAAAGAGCTGAGACTGCAGCTCAGAGCAAGCAGGGGAAGGAGGGGGGATATCACCCAGCACACCACTGTGACCACTCAGCACCGAAAAGGAAAAAATAAAAATAGCTGCTGCTGCTGCTGCTGCGTGGTTCGGAAATGTAAAAATAGTTTGGCTGTTCCCTTACCCTTTCCTTTCAGTCATCACTGCAGGTTTGTTTGTCTCTGTTGCTATGGGGAGGCTCTGGCTGCCAGGCCCTGCTGGGGAGCAGTGTCCTGCTGGTCCCTGAGCCCAGGGAGGTGGCTCTGTGACAGCCCCAGGTCTGGCTGTCTCCCTGTCCCTCTGAGAGCTTGACTGGTGCCTCCCGGGGCAGTGAGGCATCAGCACGTCTCCCCTTCCCTCAAAGCATTTTCTGCTCTTTCAGGAGAGCTGTGGTGCCTGGGGACAAGGCTGTTGGGCTGCCCCTTGCCAGGAGTGCCACTGTGAGAAATAGCTACTCACTTTTCATAGTTTAGGAAGGTTTAGTAAACCTTATCAAAAATACAGCAGAAGACTGAATAAAGAAAAAAGGTTACGGTGCTGGGAGCAAAAGATCTTCCCCACCATGTGCTCAGTGTGGGAATCCATAATATCAGAGGGTTTTAGGAAAGTTGCAAAAGGCAGGCCTCAGAGACAGCAGAACTGTGATTAGAGCAAATGGAGGTTTATTCCCTTTTTTAACTCTTTAATTACTCCCAAAATTTTGTCCATCAACCCCTTCTTTGCTGTCCAGTGGTGGAGATCTCCTCAAATTCTGACTGGAGGTCAGATGTCATCACAGTGACAAGCCAGCCCTCCCAGATGTCCCAACTCCAGCTGTCTCTTGATAACCATGTGAGGAGGTCAACATAACTATAAATCTATGAAAATTTTGTTAACCTATATACAGGATATTTGTCCATTAATTGTGAGAGTCAATCATCACATTACTCATCTATCACACCACCCACCCCATGAAATCCCTGTCACCACCTCAGAAATCGTGGAAGAACCTGCACATGGCCATGTCCAGCTGGGTACCTACCCTGGGAAACAGCCTGGAGCAAATTGTGCAGCCTCAGGCTGAGTGTGCTGGGACAGTGCCCCTGCAGAGCCAGGAAAGCAGAGCAGGGAATGGCTCCTGTCCCCTTCCTCACAGAATCCCAGAATGACCAGATTGGAAGAGACCTTCAAGATCATCGAGTCCAGCCCAGCCCAAACAGCTCAACTCAACCCTGGCCCCCAGTGCCACATCCAGGCTTTGTTAAACACACCCAGGGATGGGGACTCCACCACCTCCCCGGGCAGCCATTCCAGAACTTTATCACCTTTTCTGTAAAAAGCTTTTTCCTAATTTTTCTTATTTTCCAACCTGGATTTCCCTTGGTGCAGCTGGAGGCTGTGTGCTCTGGTTGTGTCAGTGCTGCTGGAGAAAGAGCCCAGCCCCAGCTGAGCACAGGCACCTTTCAGGAGCTGCACAGAGTGATGAGGGCACACTCAGGGGGCTCAGCACAGCAGCCAGCATGTCCCCAGGAGCAGTGCCAGGTTACTGGAGTGGTGGCACTCACAGCCCTCAGCAGCCCTGCAGAGGCACAGACACCTCTCACACGTCCCTGATAACGAGTGTCTGCAGCCAAGGGCTTGTGGCACCCACTGCTCTGCTCTGCCTCTGCTCAGAGCTGACTCCCAGGACACATCAGGCTCCTTTCCACACTCCCTCAGCCCTGCCCAGCCCCCTGGCAGGGTGACAGATGTGACAGCCCCCTGTCCCAGCCATCCAGCTCTGCCCCAGTGCCACTGGTCAGCTGGGCTGTGCTTTATGGAGTGCCTGCAGTCCATCACCTCCTCATAAACCCATTCTGGCACCCCCTGTGTTTGTGAGTTTAAACATTCCTGCCTGCAATAAACCTGTCGTGCTCACCCCACAAGTGTCTGAGCACCCTATTTCCCTTTCCTGCAACGTTCAAATATGCTGCTGGGAACCTGGAGGCTCCACATTTTTCTAGCACCTTCTATATTTGCAGCTCTGTGCAGACATTCATTGCCATCTCCCAACAGCCCAGCGAGGGAGGTGAGCAAATATTATTCTCTTTTCTTGGGTGGGAAAGACTGAAACAAAGTGAAAGAAGCTTGTCTGGGACCACAGGGCTGAGCCTGGTAGCTCCTGAGCCTCCTTTCCCTTTATGAGAGCACAGTGTTTGCTCATAACCCACAGACCCTCACACCTGCAGCCCATCCCTGCTGCTGGCAGAGCTGTTTGCTCTCCATCAGCTTGGCTGCAGAGTAACTTTTGAGTAGAGCATGAGTAAGGAATGTTTCCTGCCAGGGACTTTGTGTTAGGGCTGATTTTTCACAAGCCATGGTGTGGAAACAGCCGGATTTTGAGAGCAGCCTGGACCTCCTCTGCTGGCTGGGCTGGGAGTACTGGAGCTCAGCTCTACAAACAGTGAAAAAGGGGAGAGGATTCTGCAGAGCTCCTGGGTGGTTTGGCTGCCGTGAGGGGCAGAAGGGGGATTTACAACCTCCCCATCTTCAGTCCTGTGCTCCTCCAACCCTCAAGTGGATCTAGCCCCAAAGTGGATCCAGCCCTCAAGTGGATCTAGCCCCAAAAAGGATCCAGCCTTAAGTGGATCTAGCCCCAAAAAGGATCCAGCCTTAAGTGGATCTAGCCCCAAAATCCAGGTCTTTGCTTGCTCTTTCACAGAATAAATGGGGTTTTGCACATTGAGTTGGCTGCCTGTTTGAATTTTTAATTGGCACTGCCTAAGGATAAAGTGCCAGCTGACTCAAGGAAAGAAGAAAGCTGCATTTGCTGTCCCCAGCTCTTCTTACACACTTCCAGTCATTTCTGAGCTCTGTGATCTCAAACACCAAAGGCTGAGTGTCTCCAGCTTGGCAGAGACACTGATAAGGAAGGTGGCCATCAAAGGGAAGCCTGGCTGTAAAAGGACTGCTCTGACTTTCCCTAATGGCTCCCAGGCAGGAAAAAAGAACAATTTCATTGTTTTTCTGTCTGGAACAGCATTTATATAAGCTGGCAAAAGACCTGAGCTCCCATTCCTGCCAACCTCCCTGGCACAGGTGAGCAGAGCCCAGCTGGCACAAGCTGTGTCCTCCAGCAGCACCAAAGCTTCCCTAAAGCCAGGCTCAGAATTCCAAGCACTTTACAGCTGGAAACTCTGAACAGGACACACTTCCATGGCTTTCTAGGTATTTTTTGTCTTCACTCATTTCCAATTCAAAAGCTTGGTTTGAATGCATGCTTAAGGGACTTTTAATTTTTTTTTTAATGAGCAGTAATCCCACTTCTCCTCATGTCACTCTCCTGTAGCTCCCAGCCAGGTGTCAGACACAGGGTTTGGACACATGGCTGCAGGCCTGCCCATAAAACCCAAGCAGAGGATAATGCACCCAAGTGCACCAGAAAGTTTTTCAGGAATTCTGGTGGATCAGCAGAAATTTGACTGCATATCTATGCCACAGGTATCAAATGTACCTGTGCTGGAGTTCAGGGTTTCAGATTATAGGGCACATTATCTAGGCTGGGGCACTGGTTCAAGTTCTTGCTTTTACAGCCTGCCTGTAACTGTGGAGAGCAATTTAAATAATTACATCCTCGCCACAAAGAGCTGGAAAACTCAGGTGGCTGGGAGAAAGGGGAATGGGAAGGTGTGACAGCACTGCTGGAAAAGAGATTAACTGGGGAAATGGGCCAGAAGTGACTGGGAGACACCCTTGGCTGCTCAGGGATCTTTGCTGAACCTCAAATTCCTCCCCCTGGGCATCCTCAGTACTGAGGGGCACCTTGGCTGTGCTGCCCATCCTTGATCCCTTTTCCCACCTGGTTCCTCCCTGGGAATTGTTGTGGTGGGTGCTCAGGCAGGGCTCTGTCCATTTTTCCATTAATGGCGTAATGCTTGTCAAGTCTCCCTCCAAGGCTGGGACTTGACAAGCATTAAGCTATTTATGGAAAAATGGGCAAACAAGTAAAAGATCTGGATGCGAAAAACCCAAACAAACAAACAAACAAACCAAAAACAAAACACCAAAAAACAAACAAAACCAACCAAAAAAAAAAAAACCAAAAACAAAAAAAAAAAAAACCAAACCAAACCAACAAAAAAAAAAAACCCCAAAAAACCCCCCCAAAAAAAAAAAAGGAAATACAAGGTAGATGTTGAAGAAACCTGAGATAAAACCTAGCTAAGGTGGCACTGCCCTGAGCTCTGAAGCCCTTCTTCCTCCTCTCCAGTCTCTCCAGCTGGATGAAGCTCCTGCTCTGCACCATTTGCTTTCCCAAAAAGCCCCGGGAGCACAGCCCAGCCAGCCCCCACAGGCCCCATCCACCTGGGAATCCACTGGGCAGGGAGGGGAGCAGTAAATAATCCATGGAGAGAAGTGTTTGGCGTTGCAGTGTGCTGCCCCAGGCCAGGAGAGCTTTCCCTGCCTGGCCATTTATTCCCCCTGCAGTGGCAGGGATGGGAGGGAGGGGACACTGGCCTGGCCAAGGTCACAGCTCTGGGCAGTGCCAGCGCCTCAGCAGCCAAGAGAAAGGCACTGGGCCCGTTCAGAGAGGGATTATAGTAGAAATCTCTGTTTAGGGCAGCATTACTCATGTGCTGTGGGTGTGATTCAAGGCCAAAATTAGCTGACCAAATTCCCTATATAGTCAAGAGAGAGACCAAGAGGGAGGGTGGTGTGATCCAGGCTGCCTCTGTTACACACCTCAAGGCAAACAGAGTCAATCCTGCCTTTGTGGACAGAGTGGTATTTTAGTTTCTGGCTGCAGTGAGGGTTTTTTTTTGTGGAATCTGTAAAAGTAAACCAACCTTTTAAGAGTCCATCAAAGTGGTTTTCCTTTTTTCAGCCACCAGCAGGAGGTACCACACGTGTTTGGCTGGTATGCACTGCCCCACCAATAAACTGCACTATTTTGGCTACACTTGCCAGGTGTTCTTGAAGCTTTCATTGAGCATCAGTCCAAAAAACACCTCAGGAGCAGCATTTCTGTCCCCCACCTCCAAGGCAGGGCTGGCAGGAGTGCTGCAGGGCAGATCACAGAGAAAGGTTTTTCAAAGGCCTTAGAAATCCCATGGAAATACTCAGAAATTAAAGACGTGGAGTGAGGAGAGAGGAAAAAAAATGACAAGAGCCCTCTAAGAATTCAGGGCATGGCAAACTATTGGAATGAGGGGAACCCTGGGCAGTCACAGTCACTGCACAGGTGAAGGGAGCCAGAGGCTGGGAGATAACAGGACTTAGGATTAGTGAAACACAAATGACGGAATAACTGAACCAAAAATATATCTGCAGGGACAGGGGTCATTCACTGCCAGCTGCCAAGGAACTGTAAAGGAAAGAGCTCCTATCTTTAGTCCCCCATCGTCTGAGGAGGCAGAGAAAAGGATGCAGCGAGGCAGCAGGGCTGGAGAAGAGTAAACACCAAAAAAAAAAGTTAAAAGTTCATCCCTGAGGGAGGAAGGGGCAGGCCAGCTGTCCTCACACTGGTGAAACAACAGGTTATCCAACCCCTGAGCACTTCTACACTTACAAAGAGCACAGCCAGAGGTGTGATGCCAGTTTTCTTACCAGATTTCCAAATTCCCTTGTTTCATCCCCCCATCAATCATTTTGCCTTCAGAGTTGTTGGAACTCAGGACATTCCTCTGGCTGCCCTGGAGGACTCCAGACCCTGGCAGGGGGCTCAGAGACCTTGGCACAGAGTCAAAAACACCTGTGCCTTCCATTTTAGCCCATGGAAACAAACAATTACCAACCTTATATGACGATTCACAACCCACAAAAGTTTTAGTAGAATAATAGTTAATTTGTTACAAGATAGAAAAGTAGAATTTTGAGTTTTTAAAATGGGGATTCAGAAGCCAAGATGGAGGAATTTGGCGTGCCTTGTCCTTCTTTCTTCTTCTTAGCCTCCATTTCTGGGTGATGCTGGCACTTTTGGATTGGTTTACAGTAGAAACACACTGTCTAACATAGGTGATAGGTATTGGAAAATTATTGTAAATGAAGTACATGTAGTTTTTAGCATAAAAAGCTAACACCAGCCCAAGGCAGTCAGTGTGCCACAAACCAACCTGCCAGACAGACCTCAGTGGGTCAGAGAAAGAATGGATTAGATAAGAGAAAATAAACAACCTTGAAAACCAGAACAGAAGAATCCTGACTCCTTCCTCAGACTGGGGAAAGAGACTCTAACACATCTTGGGTTCATCTCAGCCACAGAAGCCCCTAGACACAGTATCCTTCCAATTCTGATTTTGCCTTCTTATCCTTCAAATGCTGATTTTTCTTCCCTCCACATCACCATTAACCCCACTTCCCCCGCAGCTGAAGGTGTTTGCCTGTTTATGTCAGCTAAAGCAGTGACACCATGACTTTCTATCCTTGGAATGACCAACACCAGGTCTATTTCCATCTGCACTTTCGTGACTCAAAGTGATGCAATCTCCCACTCAGCATCCATCAATTGTTCTCCCGCTGTTCCCTGGGAATATTTGCTGTTGGCAACGAAGTTTTGTTGGTCACATAAAGTTGTGTGCCATTGTTTCCATTTCCTGGCTGGAGGAAAAGGCAAGTAGACCCAGTGCTAATATTAACACTGATTTTTCCATTTGTTTTTGCAGACACTGGCACCTGCAGTGCTGGTGGCATTGTGGCTCAGCTGGCCAAACTCATGACTGGCATATGCAAATAGAAGGCAAGAACAGATCAGCAAATTTCCTTAATTATATGCACAAATATGAGTGGATTTTTGGTTTAATACTCTTTATCCAGTTCTCTATCACAACTGTTAGCCTGTTTTCTTATATTTGTGTTCCCTTTCTTTGTCCAGCTTCATTTTGTGGTGCTTTCCTTTCCCTCCCATATTCCCAAGATCTTCTCTATTCATTCTGCTACCTAGTGAGCTTTTCTCCTTCCTGACATGATTTATCCTTGGCAGCCCTTAGAGCAAATACTCTCTATTATAAACTCTGTTACTACTTGAAATCTAATCTCCTGCTCAGCAAAGTTTATTTAGGATGGGTCTGGCTTTTCCCTCAGGATTTGTTTTGCACACTTTTTTTTTTAGCAAAACATTTTAACCATTTGGGAAAGACCTCAGCTGAAAATTCCCTCTAAAACAGGGACAGCAGCCAGATTAATCAAATCAGAGGTTACAAAGGAAGAAAACTGTTGTTAAAAGGAGGAAAGCAAAAGTGTGTCACCGTCCATTCTGCTTTTGCATCAGAAAGGATGTCTGATGTGGAATGGAACCATCCTGATTAACCTGGTAAAATGGGCAGCTTTTCCTGGATATTCCCTATAAAAAATTGTGAAGGGGAATTCTAAGAGTTAAAATCACTATAGAGGAAGTGTCTATTCCTCTTAGGGGCAGAGGAGTGACTTGCAGAATGAATGCCCTTCAGACAAACACCTTGGGATGATCAGCGTGCCCATTCCGTCCTGCCATGCCCCACCTGGCAGAGTTACATTTTCTGCCTGCTCAACAAGTGAGAGCTTGTGGCATCCTCTTCCTCCTTCCAATGAGACACTCTCCAAACAACCTGGGCAGGCAAACAAAGCCCTGCTGTTGTGATACAGAGGAGAAAGGTCTGCACGCACCCCAGTAAAGAACCAGTTGTGAAATACCCCGTGTTGACACAGACCAGCTGAAGAAACACACATCCACCAAGTGGAAGGAAATCAAAGTGGAATTACCCAACACTGGCATCTCCCTGCTCATTCAGCCGTGTTCCTACCCAATTTTCTCCCAATTCATTTACAGTGGGACTCAGTGCAGATACGTAGCCTAGTTATAGCTCCTTTCTGGATTTTAGAGCTTGATGAAATGGATATATTAAAATAATAGTCTGGTTTAAGCACAGCTTTCATACCCTTACTGCACAGTCGCATTAAAATAATGTCTGGGGATATAATAAAAGATGTCTTTACATCGTTTATTACCTCTTACTATGGCAAATTCAACACACAGAGATAATAGACCTAATAACAGAAACAAGGAACTTGAGGCAGCAATGCAAATCCCTGAGCTCAGTAATGCAACAGGCACTTAGAAAATGCAAATTTGCTTATTTATTATTATTTATTATCATTATTGGCAGTCTGCCCATCAGCAGGGAGTCAGGCCAGGGCTGCCAGACCCACACCAAAATTCCCAGTCCAACCACAGCTTCCTGCATGACCTTGCTGCAGTCACTCAATCCCGTGGACGTGTTTACAGTGGGTAAAAGGAGAGCACATGCTTTCCCTATGGCAGGGTGAGGGTGAAGGCACAATCCCCTAATTGCTGTCAGCAATGAGAAGGGTTTGAGGGCTCTCACAACCTCTCACTGGATTTTAAACACTTATTTGACTCCTGTGTCTGCAGGAGTGGGATAGATGGACAGGCTGGTGGTCAGGGCATGGTCAGACATGCTGCTGTTACAGATGGATAATGAGAGGATTGGCTCTTGCAATTAAAAGATAACTATTGTGTGAATATTAAGAAAAGCTTTAGTGATGTACAGTTATGTTACTGTAGTTTAGATGCCCTCTGTTCTCCCTACAGTTCCCTTCCCCCTGTATTGTTGTCATCACACAGCCTGGGCTGTCCAGGACAGGTACAAAGAAGCTGCACAGGTGTCCCTTGCATGGGGCAGCTGGGAATGGAAAAGCTTGGGGGTGCTTAGGGGGTGAGGCATGGCAACACCTGAGCTCCAATCCAGTGACAAGAAAGCATTTCCACTGATAAATGCACAGAAGAGCTGCCTGACAGACTTTGGGAGGGCCAGGGCTGGCTGATGCAACCCCCAGGAGTATAAAAGACTGAGCACCCATCTTGAAGATGAACCAACCTTGTGGTATCCACAAGGGCACTTCCCAGCACTGCAAATTTTTCCTTATGTAGTCCTTTTGTTGTGTTTTTGTCAAGGTTTAATAAACCTTTTTAAATTTTCAAAGTGAGCAGTTGTTCCCCACACTGCTCTGGCTGGACCTGCCATGGCTTTAGAGGTGACCTTGCCACTTTCCAACAGCTCACATCCTGGGCAAGCTGTGCCTTGCTGCTTTTTGGCTTTGTTTTTCTGCCTCTGTTGAGGTCAGGATTGAAGGCACTTCAGACCGGAGGGTTTCGCACCCTGTGATATCACACACTTCTATTCAAACTCCACACCCACAATCCCAGTTCTTTCATTCCATTTTGGAAGCTTCTCCAAAGCCTCAGGTCAGATGCAATGTTCTCTTGGGGGTCAGTGCCTGGCAGCGCAGAAAGTCTGAAATTCTCAGCATCCAGAACTCCAGCAGTGCCTGTGCAGGCACGGAGAGCAGCTGGGAGAGTTTGGGACGCTGGAATTAGCAGTGATTAGTGAATCTGTTGCGCCATCTATGCTCAGCCAGGCTCGTGTTCACAGCGTGCTGGCTCAGCCCCATGGCACAGGGAGAAATTTCCCTTCACAGCTCAATTCTCAGCCAGAGCTGTCCCTGCACTGACCCCAGCCATGGAGAGTGGGGGGTGACACCCGTGTGGGGCACCCTTACAGAATCAAAGAGTCCCAGAATCATTTATGTTGGAAAAGATCATCACATCCAAACTTTGGTCCCCACCTTGTCCCCAGCCCAGAGCACTCAGTGCCACCTGCAGGGGACACCTGCAGGGATGGGCACTGCAAAGCTCTCTGGGCAGCCCCTGCCAAGGCCTGAGCTCCCTTTCCATGGGCAAATTCCTGCTGCTGGCCAAGCTGAGCCTGCCCTGGCCCAGCCTGAGGCCGTTCCCTCTGCTCCTGTCCCTGTTCCCTGGGAGCACAGCCCGACCCCCCCGGCTGTGCCCTCCTGGCAGGGACTTGTGCAGAGCCACAAGGGCCCCCCTGAGCCTCCTTTGCTCCAGCCCCTTCCCAGCTCCTCAGGGATTCTCCAGCCCCTTCCCAGCTCCTCAGGGATTCTCCAGCCCCTTCCCAGCTCCCTCAGGGATTCTCCAGCCCCTTCCCAGCTCCCTCAGGGATTCTCCAGCCCCTTCCCAGCTCCGTTCCCTGCCCTGGACACGCTGCGGCCCCTCCAGGGCTCTCCCGCAGGAGCAGAACTGGGCCCAGCCCTGGAGGTGCAGCTTTCCTGGCACTCGGGCTGTGCTCATCTTTGGGCTGGCAAGCTTGCAAGTCACATTAATGCTGTGATTGCCATTCCAATGCCTCAGCCAACATCAGGGAAAGTCCATGAGGCCTCGTGTCTGACCACCTGCAAGAGGGAAGGAGCACACCTTGATCCATGGAGGTGAAGCTCAGAATAAACAACTGGAGCTGGCAGGGGAATCAGCCTCTCGTTCCTCCAAACCAAGAGACGCCCAGGAGCTTTTTTTTCTCACACCACTGCCCTTCTTACAACTTGCTTTTTAAAGTACTGTGGTTTCGTGTTCACTTTCCTAAAATGCCAGGCACTGCAGGGCCAGGTGTCTCTGTTTGGAAGCCCAGACTTCCTCCTCACTGTCTTTCTCACAGCTGAACTCAGATCACTGCAATCAAAGGGTGTGACAAAGGAATCATTGCCTGTGCTGCTTTTGGCCAGGGCAGGGTTAATTTTCTTTGCAGTAGCTGTTGTGGGGCTGTGGTTTGGATTTGTGCTGAAATCAGAGTTATCCCTGATAATTCAGGGATGTTCTGGTTATTGCTGAGAAGAAATGATACCTTTTCTGCCTCTCACCCCACTGATGAGTGGGCTGGGGATGGGGATGGATTTGGAAGGGGACACAGCCAGGACAGCTGACCCCAAAAGTCCCAAGGGATGTCCCACACCACATGGCATCAGAGTCTGGAGATGGGAGAAGAAGAAGGAAGGTGGGGTGTTTGGGGTGATGGTGTTTTTCCCCCCAAGTCACTGTTAAATGTGATGGATCCCAGCTTTTTTGGGGATGGCTGCACCTGCCTGCCCTGGGGAAGTGGGAATGGATTCCAAGATTTGCTTTGCTTGCTAATGTGGCTTTTGCTTTACCTATTAAACTGTCTTCATCTCAACTCACAAGTTTCTCACTTTTGCTTTTCCAATTCTCTCCCAAATCCCACCAGTGGGGCTCAGGTGCTGACTGGTACATGCTGTCCTTGTCAAAAGGGGTTCCAGCAGAAGCATTTCAGATATTTCCTCCTTAGGAAAGCTCTCCACTGGGTTTTCACCCTGAAAAGAGAGATGATTCAGGTCATGCCACCTGTCAATGCCTCATTTAAAATGTGCACAGAGTCTCTCCCAGGCACATCCCACCCCAGTGCCAAGGAAACCACTTGCAAACACACTCACCCCTTGTCTGAGGGCTCAGAAGTGCCTGTAAATCCCATTCATGGAGCTAACAACCCCTTTGCCTTCAGATGGGCAGGCTGGGTGTGGAGCTGGCTCTGAATTCAGAGATTCTTTCTCTCTGCCTGTGACCCTGGGCCTTCAGCTCTCTGCCCTACACACTCCCTGAGCAGGGACAGCACCTCCTGGGAGCTCACATGGAGCTCTTTGTGCCACCAGGGAAGGACACCCTCCTCCCTAGCCACCCATCAGTGAGTTTTTGAGAGCAGACAAAAAGCAGAAATGGGATAATAACACAAACTGGGCGCAGTGTGCTCCCTGTTACAGTGCAGCCTTTTCACAGGTGTAAGAGCCTGAATGAGGGATGTGGGACTCCAGGCAGCTCTCCAAAATGCAGTTTATTCCATCCAAGAGGTTACAGCAGTCCAGGGTGGTGGGTGACAGAGCTGTGCCTACAGCTGTCAGCTCCAGCTGCAGGCAGGCCTGGACACCCTTTGGTTTTGGTTACATTGCATTATAGACTTTTCTTTTGGTTACAATGCATTATATACTTTTCTTTGCTGAGCATCTTAATACTATAGAACCAATCTATACCTTAACTATTATCTATAGCCTATCATAACTACTATAATTACCATATTCATGTTGCTATTCTCCAATCACTAAAAGTTAGTACATTACAGTTTATGTTGTTTTTCAGTTTTCTTGCAGTGGAAAATTGTGAGATCTTTTTTCCACTTGCAACTTTGCTGACTTGTTTGCCTGTGCTCTCTTTCTGCTTGGTAAAAACGCCTTCTTCTTTGGGGTGGGTTTATCCTTTGCTCTAAGTCATAAAAACCCCTTCTAACTAACACATCATTTGCCTCCTTGGTTATGCAGTAAGACTGGCTCAGCAATTCTTTTCCTCTATATCAAAACTTGCTTCCATCTCTATTCCTTTTTCAGACTCTATATTCAAAAAATCTTTCTGCCAAGCACACATATCTGTGAGACTTTCTTGTCAAACTTTCATCCTTCCCAACACAA
This sequence comes from Setophaga petechia, assembly GCA_024362935.1. Lineage (NCBI taxonomy): Eukaryota > Metazoa > Chordata > Aves > Passeriformes > Parulidae > Setophaga > Setophaga petechia. The sequence continues at coordinate 697,560 of JANCRA010000121.1, read as the reverse complement.
AGCTGGTATTCAACACAGGCTCCTCCTGGAAGAGCAGCAACTGAACCACTCACCCATCACCCTCCTGCTCCAGGAAGAGCTTTTGCTCCCCTTTTTGCTCTTTATCTTAATTTCCAGCCACTTTTGCTGGAACAAAACAGCTTGATCTCACTTCTCCTCCCTTCTCCATGTCCCAAGGGTAGCAGAGTCACAGAGATGAAAGAACCCCTACTCCCAGAGCTCAGCATCTCCATTCTACATGCAACAACCCCTGGATAAAATCCAGAGGAACCACTTGGGTCAGGACAGAGATGCCTGGGCCAGGGGCAAGCAGCAGCAGCAGTGGATCCTGTCCCCCTGTCCCACTGTCCCATGTGAGTGGAGCTCACCAGGGGCCTCCAGGCAGAGGCTGAACAGACATTTCCTGTTGGAACCCAGGACATCCCTCTGGCTGCCCTGGATGACTCCAGACCCTGGCAGGGGCTCAGAGACCTTGGCACAGAGTCAGGAACACCTGTGCCTTCCATTTTAGCCCATGGAAACAATTCCCAACTTTGTGTGAGGGGTTACAAGCCACATGAGTTTGAGTAGAATGATGGTGAATTTGTCACGGGGTGAAAAAGTAGAATTTTGGGGATTTAGAATGGGGGTTCAAGAGGCAAGATGGAGGGATCTGGGTGTATCCTGTCTTCTTCCTTCTTCCTTTTCTTCTTCTTCATCTTCTTCTTCTTCCTTTTCTTCTTGTCTTCTTTGTCTTTCGTCTTCTTCATCTTCTTCTTCTTTGTCTTCTTCGTCTTCTTCATTTCATCTTCTTCATCTTCTCCTACTCCTTCTTCTTCTTCTTCTCCTTCTCCTTCTTCTTCTCCTTCTTCTTCTTCTTCTTCTCCTTCTCCTTCTCCTTCTCCTTCTGCTTCTCCTTCTCAGATGGTGGCACTTTTGGATTGGTTTAGAGTAGAGACAGACTGTCTAACATAGGTGATAGGTATTGGGAAATTATTGTAAATAAAGTACATGTACTTTTTAGTATAAAAAGTTAACACCACCCCAAGGGCAGTCAGTGTGCCACAACCCAACCTGCCAGACAGACATCAGCAGGTCAGAGAAAGAATGTATTAGATAAAATATAACTTTGAAAAGCAGAACTGATGAATCTCAACTTCTTCTTCGGTCACAGGGCTGGGAGAAAAGACTTTCTAACACTTCAGGAGCCATTCCAGCCACAGAAACCTGAGAATTTCCAAGGCCACAGCTTCAAACTGAGCTGGGGTGGATCTTGTCCTTGTGTTTGTCCCTCAGTGCCAGAGCAGTGCCCCTGCAGCTGAGCTGGAGGTGAACACAAGGCAGATTTTCCATGGAATTCCCCCAGCTCCCAAAGGCAGGGAGGTTCCCAACCCTCGGGGCTCCCAGCTCTGCCCATTGCCCAACCTGGTGCATTCCAGGGCATCTCTCAAAGGAGGGGATTGTCCTGGGAAGGCACTGAGTTGTTAATTATTTTGTTAATTATTTGGCAGTGGCTGCAGTGGGCAGGGAGGGTTTGTAATCCATTAATGAATCACTCACCAGCAGCAGCACATCCAAAGCAGCCTGGGAGATAGATGAGGTGTTTAGGAAAACTGTTTTGTAGTGAAAAGTGTCAAAGGCATCCTTTAAACTGCTCCTCCTTGGAAGGTTTTATTAGCAATTCGTTTCTGTCACACCTCGAGTCAAGCTACTGTAGATCTTGCAGAAATTTTGGGGCTTTAAAGATGTTTTTATTTAATTGCTGTCTCAAAAATTGCTTTGAATCTCGAGTGTAACCTGTGAGGTTCTGTCTGGGTCCTCTTCCAAGCTGAGCTCCTCAGTGAAGCCTGAAACTTAACTGTGCTTCCCTTTGCTAAAGGACCACTGCCACACTCTGGCAAACTTTGAAATACGTATTTTCCTAAAGTCCTGCTGATGCTTTGAGGCTTTTTTTTCCCCCTCCATAATTTCTTCTTTCCAAGGGACTTGTTTGCAAACAAAATTTCTTTATTTTCTTAACCAGATTTATCCCTCTGCTGGATTCTACCAGGTGTGCTGCACAATTCTGCAGGTGACACCACCACAAAATCTGCTGGTAGGGGGACAGGTCTGGCATGAGAAACTGAGAGTTTACACAGAAATATGACAGCACAGCCAGAAAGGGAACTCTGTGACTGCTGTGTCTTTACGAAAATCTCTGAGTGAGCAGCTGAGTGTTCTCCATGTCCCATCAGCTTCTGAGAAAGTCCTGCTGCCTTTCCACAAAGCAGCTCCAGTTCAAGGGAAGGGCTGGTACAGAAACCTCCTGCAGGCTCTCAGTGCTGTCTCAGCTCCTGGGAACATGACTAAATCTGTCTGAAAGGAGGAGATGTTAACTCAGCTTGGCAAGGAGAGCATCACTCAGGCTTCAGGTCCAGCCTGTGCTGACACCTCCCAGGCACTGGAGGAGGCCAAATCCTGCACTGATCACAGCAGCAGATGGATGAGGCTGGAATTTTCCCTCTGCATCTCAGCTCCATCATTTTTTTCCTTCCTCCAGCTGGGCACTCAGTGGCTCTGTGGTCTAAAACACAGACCTGAGGGCACAATTCTGTTCTCTCTTTTACCACCTTGAGCAAATGTCCACCTGTCACAATCACAGAAGTTTGGGTTAATTATTTTTTATACACTGGGGTGATCTATTTACAAGTGACCATTCTGCTTTATCTGTTTTCTAGCTGGGTTTTTTTTTTCTTTTGTGGAACTGAAATTCACCACTTTCTGTGTATTTTGAAAGAATTTCTTGTAGCTGTGCTGGGTGTTGTGGTTTGCAGTAAAAGCTTAGCCCATAGCTATTGGAAGTTAACAGGACATGGGCTTTTTATCAATTTTGAAATATTATCACTTCAACATCTACTTTAAGGTGTTTTCAGGTGTATTCTGGAGTTATTTTCTTCTCCTCAGGCAATCTCTTTGAGGCTGGAGCCACTTCTTTGCCCTGCTTGGGAGAAACTTCACCTGATTTTCAGAAGAATTTATAAGCTGCAGCTCTTCTCTTTCTCTGCAAACAGAGACCAAACAGCTCTGATTAGAGCAGTGCCCCAAGCCTGATTAAATGCCTCTCAAAATATTTCTTTTTCTGCGGAGGTGTGGTAATAACTGTTCAAGGCTGTTACCAATAAGGGGGAAAACTGATGAGAAATGTGGTTTCAGTGTTAATTATGCCCCAACAACTCCAGCCCAGCAGAGTGAGAGGCAGAGAGAGGCCCCCCATGCCTGAGTCTTCCTGATTCAGTACAGATACACCCAATAAAAATGGAATAAGCTGTGGAGTTTTAACTTCTTTTTGTTAAGGTTGGGATTAAATGTGTGAGATGGTACTTTTTTTATTTGGACATAGATGTTTATTAGTTTTTATCTTATTATACTCTCACAAACTGTGAGTTCTACAGCACTTCACTCTAATAAACTAAAAAATGGAGCTGTATCTCTCTCTATAAGGTTTTTTCAGGATAAACTGTTTAATTAAGAAATGACACCTAAATTATTTTCACTTTTAACCCAATAACCAACCACCCATGGCCCACAATGGGGACTTTTTTATCCAATTACACAAAACCACCCAAACCCATGGAGAAGGTGGTGAAGGAGGAAAAGAAGAAGAAGGAGAAGAAGGAGAAGAAGGAGGAGAAGAAGAAGGAGGAGAAGAAGAAGGAGGAGAAGAAGGAGAACAAAGAGAAGAAAGAGGAAGAAGAATGTGAAGAAGAAGGGGAAGAAGAAGGAGCAGCCTCCACCCTAAACCTCCATCTTGCTTTATATATATATTACTATATTCTGAACCCTTCTACATTCTAAACCCTTAAACTCCTAGTTTCCCACCCTGTGATATCACACACTTTCATTCAAACTCCACCCCCACAATCCCAGTTCTGTCATTCCATTTTGGAAGCTTCTCCAGGCCCTCAGGTCAATGCAGTGTTCTCTTGAGGGTCAGTGCCTGGCAGCACAGAAAGTCTGAAATTCTCAGTAATTTTCCTCCAGTGTTACAACAATAAGCTCCTAAAAATAGGAGGTAAAGTTTCTAAACACTTGGAATGGTAAAGGTGTCTTTTATTTCACTAAATTAAAGCACTATTCCATCCTTTCTTCTCCTTTTTCATGTCTCTCATCAAACCCTTGAGCTGCTCTGCCTTGCAACTCACCTGCCTCAACTCCTTCACAAGCACATCCCAAAAATTGATGCTCAGGCTGTGAGACATGAGGGTTTTTTTAAAACTAGATGGTCACATAAATCTTTTGCCTGATAATTGTGGTCAGCTTTAGCTGATGGGATTTTGTTGCTGTTGTTGTTACAACATTTCTATGACAGCAAAAGCCTTAATATAGAACCAACCATTCAAGCACACAGAGGATTTACTTTTGTGCATCCTGGTCACCATGTCTGCACACTCACAGGGCTGGCCAAGGCAGGATTTTTCTGTCTTAGTGATCCCCAAACCCCTCAGATCCCAAAATCATTTGGTGGAGTCAACAAATCTCACATGCTTGAACCCTGAACTGGGAAACTCCTGGAAAAGGAGCAGCCTGGAGGCTTCTTTTCCCCTCTGGACTTAGTGATTTTATTTTGATATTCAATATTTTTCTGCAGCATTTACAGAAGGTAAACTGCACTCCTCTGCTGAAAACTCAATTTTCCTGCTTGGTTTTTCCCATTTTTTGCTACCTCTTTTTTGTGCCTTGGTTTCCTAGGACCTCACTTTTCTTTTGTACTGAAGGACTTAACTTTTTAGATGAATTTTAGTTGAAAGATTTTTTATTTTTCACCAGATTGTGATAATAGGTGTTTGTGCAGTTGCTGGCTTAATAGTTGATTAGAGCTGCTTAGTAATTGAAGCAGACAATATATGGAAAGCCCATTTTTCTTGGAAACCCCTCTCACCTAAAAAACCAAATCAAGGAGCATTTTTTGTGCAGCATCAGCACGATGGGACCCAAATTCCTTCAGCAGCACATCTGGGGTACAAGGGAAAATATCACTGAGCCACAGCAACCAAACCAAGAGAGCTCTGAACTGCTGAAGTAGGAAATTGTTATTTTCTTATCTTGATTTTCTTATCTTGATTTTCTTATCTTGGAGCAAAAAGAGGAGAAAAAGGAGCTACAGAGGGTAAAATAACCACCCTTTCCAGGAACCATTCCTTCCAGAACCAACACAGCAAACAGCAGGGACTATTATCAGAGCCCAGTCATTGACACAAAGAGGTTTTCCATGAGAGACAACACTGAAATTTCACTCAGAGCAGTCAGGATGCCAATGAGAGATGTGCATAAAAATACTCCCAGACCAAGTCCAAGCAGACTGAGCTCTCTTGCAGGTCATGGTCACAGAAATGCTTTTTTTACACATGGCATCAGTTTTTTTGCAGCATCACTTTTCTGCTCAGCTTGCTGAACTCCACCTGACACAGCAGTGCTGAGCATCCTTTCCTCACTCCTGTTGCTCTGTTCCATTCATGCTCAGCAGGAATGTGCAGGCTCAGCTCTCCAAAATCCTCTCAGCTTCCCCCAGCCACGTGGCAGGAATAATCTCCTGCTTGTCTGCCCACAGAAGGAGCTGATCCTTTTAGGTCAGGATGATACAGCTTTTTTAGTTTTCATTGGCTTGGGGTAACTGGTGCCAGAGCCCTCTGCCCTCTGGGTGAGATGGGAGGCTGTGAAACCAACCCAGCACAGGCAATTTTCCCATGTCCTGTGTAAATTTTCCCATGTTCTTCTCCCCTGTAGGGGGAAGAAGGTGCTGGAATAAGTGCTCCAACCTGGAATGTCCTGCCACAACATCATTATTGAATTTAGCACTTGTAAATACAGCTCTGGCTGTGTCTCTGCTGTCCCCTCACCTGCTGGGATAATTTCTAGTCTTTTTTGAAATTTCATCCTTTTTACAACATCAGAAATCCTCCTGTCTGTCTGTGCAGGAGGCACCAAAATGCCAAATACCAAACTGTTGTGCTGTGCCATGCCAGGCCCATCCCTGGCATTTCCTGAGGCATTTTTTTATGTCTGACTTTTAATTTACTACACTGAAAGCTGCCTGAAGCAGAAATCACATTTTCCCTTGTTTCTTAGCCTGGAACCCAGCAGAGCACGAGGCCTTTTTATCCTTGAGGGGCTGTGTGTGGTGGGAGCTGGATTTCCCACCTGGTTTTGCAGAGTGTGGATCTCCATATATTGCTCTCCCCACAAGTGATGCCTTAGGATTTTAGTTTTTCTATTTTTTATATATTTTTAATCCTGCAGTTCTTTAGTGTATAAGTCTAAACTCCATACACAGTGTTAGCTGCTGCTTTCCCATTTTGGTCAGACACAGGAATTCCTCTCCAGGCCTGGGGATCAAGGACACCTCACTGCCTCAGGCCCTGAGAGATGGAAACAAAAATTAGTTTGGGGGGAGCAAATTTGGGGTAAATGACTTCATTACCTGAAGCTATAATTGGAAGATTAACCCCCAATATGCAAATGGACCAAACTTATAAAAGTGTGAAAACCCCTGACCCATCACGCATTTTGGGTGTACCCCCTGGGGGGATTTGTCTGTTCCTGAAGGCCCTTCAATAAATAGAACCCCTTTTTTTCCCTTATTTATATTTATATTTATATATTTTTATATAAAAATATTATATATGTATATGTACATATATAATATATATATAAATAAGGGAAAAATATATTATTCCCTTATATAAATTTCCTTATATAGATAAGGGTATATATATATATATTTATATTATAGAATATATATTTTAATATATTTTATAATATATATTTATATTAGTCTGGCCTCTGTTTTTAGGTAGCCCAAAAAGACACCACAAGTACGACCCAGCAGGAGAGATGGCATTTCCATTGATCTCTTCTTTGGGAGGATTTCAGCAGGAATTTTTCAATCCTGCTCTGCAGTGAGGTGTGTTTTTCGTGAGGGCAGCGTGACCCACCTTTCATCCCAACCCTTGTGCAATGCTTGGAAGAGCCTCCTGCTTTTATGAGTCTGCTCTTCATAACTCATCTGCCAAAGAGAGCTCAGCACAGCCAAGCTCAATAGAAAATATCCCCCTGGGGAAACAGAAGCATTCTCCAGGCTTTGGGTATATTTACAGCAGGCAGATGAAATGCATAAATTCAAAGGGTAGGTAGAGGCTCTGAGGAGCTGAAGGCAGCCAGGGTACTCAGACACTAGGCACATTTATTAAGGATGGGGTTTGGGGTTTTTTTTCACAGGGAATGTTAGTGTTCCACGTCTGACTTTCGCAGCTGTAGTAAAACACACGGTGGCATTTTGAAAGCGCCGTGAATCCCCACGCTTGGAGTGGTTCCCTGCTAGGAGACCTTGGCAGAGGCAAAATCCTGGAACAGGCACAGCTAAAAAGCACAGGATTTAAGTGCTATGAATGGTGAATTTGTCTCCAAGAGAGGCACAAAGGCTTTACCCAAAGGAGATAGTGTAGAAGCAGTGGGGCTGTTTGGGATCTCCATCCCCTTTTGCCAGCACAAAGCTACTTTCTGCCCCCAGTGAGCACCGTGGGTGCAGGCTGGAGGCTGATCAAAGCAAATGAACAAACAAATAAATAAATAAATGAGCAGTGCCTGTCAATCCCAGCCCTCTGAGGGCCCAGCAGCCCAGGAGCCAGCCGTGGTTCCACACACAGCCCGCGGGCGAAATGGAAACCAGACGGGAACCTCTCCAGCCCCACTGGGCTCGCCTTCCACCAGGTCTGCAATTAATTAAAAACTGGAGGGGAGGCTTTGAATAACCCCTTTGTGGAACAAAATACACGCAGTCAAAAACCCAGCTGACAAACACAACAAAACTGACTTCATGGTTTCTTATGAGAAAACCATTAATGGCCGGAGAAATGAAGAAACACTTTGTTCAAGTCACTGGTGTGAATGCAGCATATTCAGATTACAAAGCAGTCTTGCCCTGCTGTAATAAATATCCTATAGCTTTATCCATGGGTAACCAGGTGTGTAAAAGCCAGGAATAACACGTTAGGTTTTTAGTTAGCATACAGTACCTACTATTGCATGTTCCCAGAGTTCACTCACAAGGAGCCAGGGCTTCGATGCCTCTGTTGCAGCAAGAAACCATGGGGCAGCCACCTGACCCCCCTGCCATGTCTGGTTTGACTTCAGCTCTTTAGCCATGCCCTCTTCTCGTGTCAGCACCCAAGGGAGAGCAGGGCTGTGTGCCAAAATGTTTAATAAAGAAATCTCCTTTACCCGGTGGTGCATCACCTTCTTTTCCACAGTGCTGATGAGCTGCAGCAGGTTGCTCTGTCAGGCAGGCAGGAAGAAGTAGGGAAAAACACATCATATTTGGGGAAAATATTTCCAGTCTCCAGCCCTCAGCTGGGTGGCATTTAGCAGTCTGTGATGTGGCAGGTCAGAGAAAAGGCTGTGACAAGTTTCTCTCTTTGTACTGGTGGTGAAAGCAATCCTCATCCCTTGTTTTACTGCCAGCACCCAAAAGCAGCTCAGGATTGTCCAAACCTGGCTGATTCCTACCACAGATCCCTCTTGCAGTGGCTGGTCACCCTCTCTCTGTGATGTTTGTGAACCCACCACCCATGAGCCAAGGAGAGTCAGTCCATGAAGCACAGACACAGCAGGTCCTGGTCTGGTCTCAGTCACATTCTCCCTTTGGGCACCTGAAATCCCTGAAATCCCTGAAATGCCTTTTTGACTGCACCAGCCCCTCAGCTCTGTCTGGAGGCTCCCATCCTAACCTGCAGCTGAGACTGCAAAACTCATTTCTCTTCCAGACCTAATCCAGCCCAGGATTCTGAGTTCCTTGTGGGAAAAGGCAGCCACCACGCCAAGTCAGCATTCAGTCACAAACCTGGATTATTTTTGGCAATACCATTGTTACCATCCAGAAACACAGTCAATTTTAAGCTTGGATTCCTAAAAGGAGAGGAATTCTGCCCAACAGACTGTATTTTCATCAGGTTCTCAGATAAAGCAGCAGAGCACTGTGCCATCTCCATGGTTTGACAAGAGCTGTAATTGACTGTCCACATTTGTCTCCATCACTTGGAATGCTTTGATGCCCTAAGCATGCCAGGGGGGATAACAAATCACTGGCTCACTTCTAGAACATGGAAAGAGTCCACTGGAACACCAATGAAGAAAACACTGTTCCTACACCTTCACCAGCCCTCAGAAACCTGAAAGATCTAACTTGCTGAGGAGGCAAGTGTGCAAATTCAGCACCAGTTCCTTTGAGTTGTATTCTGAATTTTTGCTACTTCACAGCGAGTCATCTTTGCATATTCATGACCTGGAGCCAAGCCTAATCTAATCCCAGGTGAAACCCAATCATTTAATACATTAAGTTGGTCCTGCCTCTTCACCTTGTCCTGCCTGGTACCAAACTAATTCCCTTCAGATCCCTGAAATTTGAGATGATGGTACCATCCTCTGGGCAAGCAAGATGAGCTGAAAGCAACCACAACCACAAGGCTTCCAGTCCTAAGAAAACTGACTCAAAATCTCATTTCATATCTGCCCCACTGAAATCAGACCATGCCACAGCTCTCACAGACCTTTGCTGTCTGTTCTAATGCACACAGAGATGCTCCGTGCCTCACCTGCCCCCTGACAGAGAGATGATGAAGAAGACAAAGATGACAAAGGCAAAGACAAAGATGAAGATGATGAAGACAAAGAAGTCAACAAAGACAATGAAGAAGCTGTAGAAGAAGAAGGTGAATATGGTGTCATAGACAACGAAGAGGAAGAATTACTTAAAGATACATAGGAGAATAAGAGTAGTGATAGGAATAAGAATTTAGCACTGTATAGAAGAAGAGGAATAGGAGTAAGAATTATAAAATCCATAGAAAAAGAGGAATAAGAATTTTAAAAACTTTAGAAGAAGAATAATAATAAGAATAATAATTTTAGAATCCATAGAAGAAGAGAAATAAGAATAAGAATTTTATAATCCATAGGAGAAGAGGAATAATGATAAGTAGAATATGAAAATATGTAGAAGAAAAGAAGAAGCAGAATAATGAGAATAAGGAGAATATGAAGAATGAATTAGAATTCCATCAATGAAGATAAAACCTAGTAAATAAGTGAAATGAGCAAATAATTTCTGTTTTCCAATCAAATTCATGATGCCCAAGGGCAGAGTCTCCAGATTTCCTTTCTCCTCTCTCTGAGCCATTGATGAATTTTCCACTTCAGTCCCAGGGAGTGCCCTGGGAGCAGCGACTGCTCAGCCCCAGCTGCTGTGGGAACCCAGGGAGGTTGGAGCCAGCTGGGATTGGGCTCTGCTCCCAGGGAACGAGGGATGGCCTGAGAGGGAAAGGCCTCCAGCTGTGCCAGGCAAAGGAATTGGGAACAATCCGGCCTGGAAAGGGTTTTCCAGCCCAGGGCAGTGGTGGGATCCCCATTCCTGAAGGGATTTCAAATCCATGTGGATTTGGAGGGACCTGGATCAGGGGTGGCCCTGGCAGTGCCAGGAGTAGTAGGGATGGATCTCCAAGGGCTTTTCCAGCCTAAATGATTCTGTGATTCCATCAGCCCCCACCTGCAGAGCTGCATCCAGCACCTGGGTCAAGGTCAGGATGTGGAGATGCTGGAGCAATCCCAGAGGGGCTCATGGAGATGCTTTGATACACATTGTTTTCCTAAAGTGCACTATTTATTAAACAGAAATTGTATTTATTATTGAAATGGAGAAGAAGCACGTGCTGTTGTTTCAGTTTATGTAACACATATAGATTATAAAAAAATGATCAAATAAAAAAAAAAGAGATCATGAGACATGGTATTAAATTCATGGTAGTTGAGGACAATCCAAGAAGTTGTTTTAATTTGAGTTGTTATCAGTCCATGTAGGACAGGTTGTTCCCTGTGCTTTGAGTCTTAAAATCATGGGAGGATGAGATGCAAAGCTGTAGGGGCTCGGTTCCTTCATCCTGGTGGTCACCATGGTCTGTAGAGGAATCTCAGCTCCAGCACCTGGAGCTCCTCCTGCCCCTCCTTCTCCACTGACAGCTCCTCCTGCTGTCTCCACATTTTTTCCCTCACATGTTCTCACCTCCTCCTCTTCTCTGGCTAGGAAAAAACTGCGTGTGCCCCACTTTGGTTTGATTTTCTTCTTCAATACTTTATATCAGAGGAGTTCCCCACCACTCTCATTGGCCCAGCCTTTGCCAGCAGCTTGTCCATCTCCAGAGCCACCTTCAGAGTCTGGCTCTGCTGGTGGAAGTTTCCAGCAGCTTCTCACAGCAGCCTCCTCTGTGGGACCCCAATTATCAAAAACCAGGCCCTGAAAAAGCATCCGAGTTATTTAGAAGCAGGAGCATTAATTTCCTTGTCTGCTATAAATGGATAAATTAAAAAGTTTTGTGTCTATGTCTGTGTGGAGGCCAGACACAAACCCTCACTGAGAATGAAGTCAGGCCTGCTCTTTAACACTTGAAAGGTGATTTTGGAGGGTTTATCCCAACAAATTTGGAGGATTTGGTAAAACCAGGACACACAGCAGAGATCAGTCTGATTCTCTGTGACAAAAAGAGCCAGAAAATTCCTTGTTTTAGCAAACTCATTCCCTCTCCCTCCCTGAGCCTCTCTGAGCCCCTGCAGCCAGCTGTGAGCACCAGGTGAGGAGGAGGAGGAGGAGGATGGGCAGCACACGTGTGCTGGCGCTATCCAGAGCAGGAATGCTCTCCCTGGGGAGGCAGAGCCAGCTGAGCTCAGGGTAAAGCAATCCCCAGGCTGCTGCAACCAGACAAAAATCCTTCCTAATTGGCTTCCTGGCAGCCCCAGCCCCAGCAGACCTCGGCTGCAGCAGCGACTGTGACCCCAAATGCCCTGGAATTCCCAAAGTGTTTCTGCATCTGTGAAGTTTCAGGTCTGGTTTCCCATCAATTGTTTTTTCCTTGAAGAGGCCCTGCAACAGACATACATCCAGAGATGTGCTATTTTGGCCTCCCCTGATAAATGAAGAAGACAATATTTGTATTTTTACTGGGTTATTACAATAGATTATCTGCTGGTTTCCACCTGTCCATACTCTGCTCACTATTAAATCAAATTCACCTCAGACACACAAAAGTAAAGAATGATTTCTCTCCCACAAGGCCTTAAATGTGGGTAAGTCGTTTCAGGTTTCAGCACAATTAATGTCATGGCTTCCTTGCTGTTAGAAATTCAGAATAATAAAACGGGTTGGGTTGGAAGGACCTGAAAAAAAATCCAGTTCAAACCCCCTACCATGGGCTGGGGATCACTTTCTGGAAGTTTCTGGCTCTTTCCATTGAGTAGAGAGGGGGTTCCATGTGAGGCATCCCAGTGAACAGCAGCCTTTTGTTGTGACAGCACAGTCCCATTGCAGACATTACCAAAATTCCTGTTTAATGTGGTGATCAGAGAGGGTTTCCCCCAGTGTTGCCATGGAGAATGTGGGTTTATGCCACAAGCAGTCCAAGATGAGGGTGGGACGGGTGACTTCTTCAGGATCTCCTGAGGGGCTCCAGCTGAGTCAGAGTTGCTCATCAAGCGGTTCCTGCTGGCCATGGAGGCACTTTGCTCATCCTTTTTTGGGTAAAATCTGCACTTCCCACCCCACTCTGCCCAGAACTTCCTCTCAGGGCAGGCTGTGCAGTGCTCACACCACCCATGAGCTCAGCTGGGTTTTAGCAGGGAGGGAAGGGACAGAAATGCCAACCAAAGGAGCTCCTCTGTCCTTGGGTAGAGATCTGAGGGAAGAAAAGCAAGAGGAGCACAAGAAATGTTTGCTGCACTCACACAGCTTGGACTTGCTGCCTTTTTCCAGGCTGTAGCTGACCACAACAACTGTGCAGGCGTTGGAACCCTGGTTATTGAGAATTTTGGGCTTTCTGTGCTGCCAGGCACTGAGCCCCAAGAGAACACTGCATTGACCTGAGGCCATGGAGAAGCTTCCAAAATTCAAGAATAAAACTGAGATTTTTAGGTGTGGAGTTTGAATAGGTGTGTGTAAAATCACAGGGTGGGAAACTCAGAGTTGAAGGGTTTAGAATACAGGAATAGATAGAAAGCAAGATGGAGGTTTTAGGGTGGAGGATGCTCCTTCTTCTTCACCTTCTTCTTTCTCCTTCTTCACATTCTCCTTTTCTCCTTCTTCTTCTTCTCCATGGGTTTGGGTGGTTTTCTGTCATTGGGTAAAAAAGTCCCCATTGCAAGCATGGGTGGTCGGTTATTGGGTTAAAAGTAAAACCAATTTAGGTGTCGTTTCTTAATTGGATAGTTTATCCTTAAAAGGCCTTGTAGAAAGAGATACAGCTCCATTTTTAGTTTGTTAAAATGCTGTAGAATTCAGGGTGTGTGAGGCTGTAACAGAGATAAGAACTGATAGACATCTGAGTCCCAACAAGGAATACTCTCTCACACATTTAATCCTGACCCTGGCAAAAAAGAAGCAGAGAATCAGCATGCAGGAATCCAAATTTCTTCTGGAGAGACACCCCTCCCTCTGGCAGTGGGAAAATTCCAGCAGGAGCAGATATTCCAGGTGCCTGGGCTCACATGTCAGCTGCTCTGCAGAAGGCTGTGCTTTGTGCTCAGGGATAAAATGCAAACAACAACACCAACAACAGAGAAAGGACATTTTCAAACAGAAACACCTGTTTCCCACAGAACCACAAAAATCTCCAGGGCTGCTCTTCTCACTGGAGCTGCAACTCATTAGCAGGGACAGCCTGGCAGAGAGCATTTGGAAACAGATGAGCTGATGTTTGAGCAGGCTGCTAAGGTGGTTAAAAAACACACCCAGAAAGGCGCTGGTTACTTGAGATTGCTCATAAAGAGAAAAGTAACTTCACTGCTGAAGCCCACGAGCTGCAATGAACTCAGCAAACACCATCCTGTGCCTCCTGCAGGTGCACTCTGAGGGGAAAGCCAGGTTCAGTGTGTAGGGAAGCACAAACCCTTCATTCTCCTCTCCTTTGGCAGCAGAGAGGGAGTGCAGGGGCAGGGAAAGAGAGGGGAGACAGCAAAAACTTCTCATATTCTGCTCCAAATTCAGCCACAAAACAACTGCTGGCATCACCTGTCTTGAGCCATTGGGGTTTTTTTCTTTATTTGTTTTTTGCTTGGTTTAGTTTTGGTTTTGGGGCTATTTTTTTGTTTGGTTTTATTTTTTTGGTTTGGTTTTTTTTGGTGGGGTTTTTTTGTTTGTTTGTTTGGTGGTTTTTGGGTGGGGTTTTTTTTTTTTTTGTGTGTGTGGGGTTTTTTTTGTTTTTTGGTAGTTTTGTTTATTTGCTTGGCTTTTTAAAGACAGATGTCACAGGTACCTCAGCAGAGCTCAGGCTCCAGCACAACCAAAGCAGTGGCACCTCAGAGGGATTTCCTTGGGACAATCATGGATTCTGGTGGGAAAATGACCCTTCCCAGTGCTGCTGTTGGGGGAACCATCACCCAGCTCACCTCTCCCTGGCTGTTCAGTCCCTCACTCCCTGTGTGCACACAGGGAAGGTGAGCCACCTTTGTCCCTTCCAGAAACAGAGCAGGGTTGTCACTGTCACATTTTCTGAAAAATTCCTTCCCCAGGATTTCTTCTCCTGGGAAGCTGAAAAACTTTGGAGAAAAATGAAAACAATAATTATCTCATTTACTTCTCCTGTGTTTGGCTGCTTTGGAATGTGTTTGGAGATTGTTTATCCAACTGGTGATTCTTTCATTGGTTTCATGTGAATTTGTTCTAACTTAATGACCAATCACAGCCAAGCTGTGTCAGGACTCTGGAAAGAGTCACAAGTTTTTCTTTATTATCTTTTAGCCTTCTGTCTGTATCCTTTCTGTATTCTTTAGTGTAGTTCAGTATAGCATTCTGTAATATATAACGTAACATATATAATATAATATAATATAATATAATATAATATAATATAATATAATATAATATAATATAATATAATATAATATAATAATAGTAATAATTATATTTTATTTATATTATAATTATAATTGATATGAGAATTTATTTATATTAATATTTACTTATAATTTATATTATTATTATAATTAATAATAATATATTATTAATATATTAAAATATATAAATAATAATAAATTAGCCTTCTAAGAACATGGAGTCAGATTCATCATTCCTCCCAACGACAGGGGACCCTGAAAATACCACACAGGGTACCCTTGGGGAGCCCTTTTTCCTCCTCAGCCTGAAACCCCAAAGCTCCTGAGCCCACCCCACACTGGGATTTCCCATTGCCTTTCCCCCAGGATAATGGGTTTTCCCTGGCACATCCCTGGCAGCTCTGCTGCCCTCCTGCAAAGCTTCATTAAGGAAATCACAAAGTAGCTCAGACCCTTCCCTGGGGTGCCCTAGCAATGATCCCCCTTCTCTGGGATGCAGCATCCACCCTGGGTGCTGGAAATTCCTGTGCTTTGATGGCTGTGGAGGCACTGACCTGCAAACAAGCTGTGCCAGATACTCATCCTGCAGGGGAAAACCCTAAAAATGCCACCTGCTAGGGGCTCTGCCTGGATAGTTCTGGAAATACTCAAGGATTGGGGTTTTTTTTTAATACTTTGAAGAATAACACTGCTCTGTAACCCTGTCCCAGCCCCCTGAATAGTTTATTTTTGTCTTGACATCATATTATCCTTTGGGGAATTGCTCACTTCCAGGAAGATTGTCCTCAAAGGGGAAAAATGTGCAGTGAAAGAGACCAGATCAGGACCCACCTGTATAAGAACATCATCCCCACCACTTCATCATATTTTAAAAGCCACACATGTCTGAGAGAAACAAAAAATAAGAGCTGTTTCTTTTTTTGAGAGCTAGGGACCCACAAGGATCATCGAGTCCCACTCCTGCCCTGCACAGGACAGACCCAAAATCCCCAGAATTCTGTGCCTGACAGCATTGTCTAAACTGTTCCTGAACTCTGGCAGCCTTGGGGGTGTAACCATTTCCCTGTAGGGAGATTATGGGAATGACATGAATGGCATCTGATGCCAGTTTGGTCTCCAAACTGGTGAGTGTGGACTCAGAAATCACACAAGACCCCTTCCATACACAAGACCCCTTCCACTTCCCCCAATGTGCTTCTCTGGTTGCTGTTGTGTCCTGCACAATGAAAAAACAAGATTTTTTTCCTATTTTTATCCAGCTGTGGACAGCAGAAACCTTCCAAGGAGATATTTGGGAGAGAAGAATCCCATAACCTCGTTTGCTTTGTTCAAGGCCCCTGTGTGGCAGTGTTTGTGGGAGGGAAGAGATGAGAATCTTGACTTTATGTTTCAGAAGGCTGATTTATTATTTTATGATATATATTATATTAAAAGAAAATGATAGATTAAAACTATACTAAAGAATAGAGAAAGGAGACATCAGAAGGCTAAAAAAGAAAAGAATGGAATGAATAATAAAAATCTTGTGACTGACCCGAGAGCCTGACACAGCTGGACCATGATTGGTCATCAAGTAAAAACAATCACATGAGACCAATCAAAGATGCACCTGTTGGCAAACCATCTCCAGACCACATTTCACAGCTATCAGATAATTATTGTTTTACATTTCATTTCTGAGGCCTCTCAGCTTCTCAGGAGAAAAATCCTAGTGAAAAGATTTTCATAAAATATGTCTGTGACACCCCTGTTTCTTCCCTGCCCAAATAATACATGCACAACTATTTTTAATTGGTTAAAAGGAGTTAAATGGAAAAAAAATAAAATAAAGGTAGGAAAAACCCACCCCCAAAACCCTGGCTGAAATTTAAGCAAGATGAAGACGTGCACGTCCTTGCTCTGAGCTGCTGGAACCTGGGTCTGTTGGGTTCCATGGATTACTGCAGCACCCAAATTTTTCCAGAAATCTCAGACAAGTTTACCACAGCAATTAAGCTGTCTGCCATCTGCTAAAGATTTGCCCCAGAGTTTTCCTAATGTTTTTTCCCCCCCCTCCCTGAAATACATTTAACTTAATTCTTTCAACATTTTGCCCATCATTCAAGCCCATGTGCATTAAGCACCGTGGAGCTGGCTGGATTTTTGAGGGCAGCTTTCCCTTCTAAGGATTAGTTGTGTGCTGGTGCACTGAAATTTTATATATGGAGTAACACTCTGAATATGAATTATTTCTCGTGGAACACTGCTCCTATTCTTGGGGAGAGGAGAAGTAAAAACTTTACTGGGAGTTCCAGCCAAGGAGCTGAGATTAACACCCTTTATTCTCCTCCCAAATGGTGAGTTATTTTCAGAATACTGGCCCAGGCTCCAGCTTGATGTCTCCATCACACTGTATAAAAGTGCCCTGCGAGTAAATACGTGCACTCAGCCAGTGACAATGAAAGACATGGATCTGAATCCTCCAGCACAAAAATTTCCAGTTTTCCCAGGAACATTCAGCCTGCCTCGTGGTCCAAGGAAAACAGTGGTTAGGAAAACTGAAGGGTGTTCTTTATGTTTCTCCTGCTTGCACATAAAATGGTTGTTCCCAACTGCCTAACGCTGGTGGGTGTTCTCACTTTTCACTATGGAAACTATATTTTTTTTTATGGAGCTCTCTAAATACAGATTTGCTTGTGTGACAAATAATCAGCCAGTCTGCAGCATGTTATTTTCTTTCTCCCTCAGAGTTTGTGCTTGCATGGCAAATTCTGTTCTTCCAGCATGTACCCAAACACTGAGACTCCTAAAATAACACCCAAGAAGTGATTTATGAACAATTAAAAGGCAGGGGGATTGGTGGCACAACCTCTCCCTTTTGGAGACTGATTTTGACAGAATTTTGAACAATTTTAGGGTGGGCAAGCATTGTCAGGGGCTGCCCAGGGAGGGTTGGTGTCCCCATCCCTGCAGGTGTCCCCTGGAGGTGGCACTGAGAGCTCTGGGCTGGGGACAAGGTGCCCATGGGGCACAGCTGGCACTCCATGGGCTGGGAGGGCTGTTCCAGCCCAAATGATTCTGTGATTTTGTGAATTTGTGAATTTTATGCTGTTTCTATGGCTTTGCAGAAGCACAGGTTAAGGTCACGCCTTAGAAGAATTGAGAATTAGAACTAGGGTTGTCACACAGCTCAATAAAATGCTACATAACTGAGAAAAATGGCAATTGTTAGAAGAAATAACTCAGTCCCTCATGTGGGTTCAGTGCAGAGCCTTTGCAACCCTTGACTGACAAGATCTACCAGTAAAATATAAAACTTTGCCCTTTAAAGCACATGTTGAATTTTAGGATGATGGATCTGCATTTAAAAACCAATCCTCAGCCTCCATTCTGTGATTCTATGATTTTATAGATAATATTTTATATCAATTAAACAAATGAACAGCTTGCTTTCCCCTTTCTCTTTCTTATGGTGTGTTTTTTCCTGTTTCTGGGTGATGAAGCCCTTTGGACATCTTGTCCATTTCCTGGAATCCCAAAATGGTTTGGGTTGGAAGGGATCTTAAAATTCCAGCCCCCTCCCACAGGCAGGGACATCTTCCACTATCCCAGGCTGCTCAGAGCCTCATCCAGCCTGGCCTTGGACACTTTCAGGGATGGGGCATTCACAATTTTTTTGGGAAAGTACCAAAAAGCTCAGAAATGTGATCACAGATGAGTAGTGATCTGAGTGATCTGCATGACCAGTCCCACCACCCTCCCTGGGAACACTGAGGCAGCAAAACACTGTGCAGGGTCCCCAAATTGGGTTTCAGCGAGCAGCAGCACTCCCAAACTCTCCCAGCTGCCTTCCTCCTGTCCATCCACATCCCATCATTCCAAACCTCACTGCAAAGCACGTCCCATCCTCCACAGCTGCAAGGTGGAGCTGTTTGTTCTTCTTTCTTTATAGAAAGTCAAATTTGCAGCACTAAAATGAGGTGTCTCCCCACCCTACTTTACACACACTTTCAAAAATACCACTGCTATTCAAAGCAGTGGATGTTAGGCACCAAAAAATAATAACCAGCAGTGTGGAACACATTATTACCATGATATTTTTTTACAGCACATGGGCCCAGTGCTGGTCACACCAAAAAGAACACACACAAAAATACAGCAAAGGCATCAGAGAGGCTGTGGGCTCCTACAGAGGAGCCAGAGCTCCAACCCCTGCCATGGCAGGGACACCTCCCACTGTCCCAGGCTGCTCCAAACCCAGTGTCCAACCTGGCCTTGGGCACTGCCAGGGATCCAGGGGCAGCCCCAGCTGCTCTGGGCATTAATTGTTGGCATGGTCTTCATGGGAAAGGGACACAGAATTTGTGTTTTACTTCAGGGTGCAGAATGAGGAAGTGTTGGAATGTTGGGGGGCACAAGACAGGTGATGGAGTTTGGAGCTGGTTAACATCAGAGATTTGATAAAGGATACTTTGGCAAAAGCAATGGGAACTTTGAAAATTAGACCTGGACTGCAAGAAGATTCAATCAGACACATTTACAGAAAAATAAAATCTCATTAAACTCTGCAAGCAAGAGATGTTATTATATGCATAAGTTTGTGTATGTGATTGTAACCTAATCATTGTAGTACACATTACTAGTCTCCCTGAAATAGTATATAAGTGTTTGTATCCCACAATAAAATCAAATTCTGACCGCAGAAGTCTCCCCATCTCTCTCCATCACTGACAAGGAAGGGCTGCTGTCTTGGTTTGAAGAGACAGGTGTCTGCTAAGGAAGGCAGGAGCCTCCCTTGAAATGGAAAATGTAAACTCCCTACCCTGAATTATTATAATTTTGAAATTAAGGGAAAAGATATGGGAGTAGGAATAACAAACAGTTCTTTATTAGGGAAGAAAATAAAAGTAAAAATAAAAATAAAAATAAACAGAAATACATAACAGCACTGCCAGAGTCAGAGCAGGCCCTGCCCCCTGTGTGCCAGGGTGGTGTCCCAGCCCCATGCCAGGGGGGCTCAGCCCTCCTGCAGTGCCAGCTGTGGTTCTGCTGGAGCAGGGATCCTGCACAAGGGGGGAGTTTTCCTCTGCAGCTCCAGGGCTGCTGCAGATGGGCCTGGGCTCCCTCTGGCCATGCAGGGCAGCAGAAAGCTGCTCCTCTGGCAATGCAGGGGGCAAAGGCTGCTGTGCTGGGCCAGGCTCAGCTTGGATCCAGGTAGGAATGCTTGGCTCCTGCCCTGGGCACAGCATCTCCCCATGGGATGGGGGAATTGGATCAGCCCTGCAGGGACACTCAGTGGAGCTCCCCATCATCATCTCCAGCAGGGCAAGGTCCCAGCTCAGGGAGGGGTTCAGACTGTGCTTATAGCAAACAGCAGCCAAGGGCAAAGGGGAACCTTGGGGAACAAGGAATGGTGAAGTTACCACAGACACTGAGACCTTAAAACCTGTGGCACACAAGCAGAGGAAAATGAACAATCTTGGCTGAGGCCTGTGGGGAAAGGCAGTGCCTGCAGCACAAAAAGTGAATTACAGAACCAAGAATCATCGGGGTTGGAAAAGACCTTCAAGGTCATCCAGTGCCATAACCCCAAACCCTGTCCCCAAGGCCACATCCAGACTGCTCTGGGACAATTCCAGTGACTCCAAACCTCCCTGGACAGCTCAGCCCAAGGCCTGACCACTCTGCCAGGGAAATTTTCTGTCCCAGTCTCCAACCTGAGCCTGCCCTGGTGCCATCTGAGGCCATTTCCTCTCTTCCTTACCTTGGGACAGGCAGCAGAGCCCAAACCCCCGGCTGTCCCCTCCTGGCAGGAGTTGGGCAGAGCCACAAGGGCCCCCTGAGCCTCCTTTTCTCCAGGCTCAGCCCCCTCAGCCATTCCCCATAATTCACATATTCCAGACCCTTCCCAGCTCCATTCCCTTCTCTGACACTCTCCAGCATCCCTGCCCTTCCCACTGCTCCTCCTTCTGGCTTGAAATTATCCTGCCCAGAAAATCTCCTTCCAAAATGTCCCTCCCAACCTAAAGATTGATTCTGTGATTCTGTGAAATGCAGCTGCTGTGCTGCCTCTCCCCCTCTCTCCCCTGCTCTGTCTGAACCCTGGGATTTTAATGGACTTCTGGTCCCTCTCTGTGTCCTGTGGATAAATTTCCCAGTTCCTCAGACAGTTTTATTCTGCCACAGCCCCCTGTGGTCTCTGCTCACAGCCCTGGCTGCCAGGGCAGGCACTCCAAACCCCTCACCACACCTGCAAAAGCAGCCACAGCCACAAGCCCTGAGCTCAGGCAGAGCCTGGAGGTGCCAACACCCCCTCCAAGCCCAGAAGGACAAAACCTGGTGCTGAAAATCACCTTTTGCCACTTCAACTCTGAGTTCATTGTTCATGCCCAGCACAAAACTCACTCAGCAGGTGCAGGGCTGATCTGCCTGTGTGGTGTGAGGAAATTACAGCCAGGGCCATGGGATCTCTGAGTGCCCCAGCCCAGATCATTGGGGCAATCAGAAATTCTTCCTGATTTCACCAGCACTGAGGGGAATTGAGGTGGGAAGACAGCAACAATAATTTCGAATATTGGCTCTCTGTTTCTCTAGGAAGTGAATAATTTTAAAATTGACACTTTGCAGCCAGCAAAAGAATAACAAAATTATTCAATAAATCAGTTTAATATGCCTTGGCATAGCAGGTGTGTGCTTAGGTATGTGTCTGCACTCAGGCTGGAGGTCTGCTAGTTGAATTCATATATTATTTTTAAAGTGAGCTAAAATGCTGTCACTGAACAGCAGGTTATTTATTTTTTCTCCCCAGATGAAACCTCTGGCAAAAGCATATAAACAAAGTAGACCCTATTCTATTTCACATGTATTTTCTGCATGAAATCATCCCTGGAAATGTCCAGGGCCAGGTTGGATGGGGCTTGGAGCAACATGGTCTAGTGGAAAGTGTCCCTGTCCATGGCAGGGGGTTGGAATGAGATGATTTTTAAGGTTCATTCCAACCTAAACCATTCTGGGATTCTGTGCAATTCATTTTGGGAACAACAGGAAAGAGCACACCGTGGTAACAGCAGTGTTGCTCAAAAGCATAAGCTGTAAAATGAAGAATACAATCTGAACAAAATTATTGGTTAAATAATAAAAATTGTACTAGAGAAAAAACCAATTATAATATATTAATATATTATATATATAATTATTACTATTACAATTATAATAATAATTGTACTAGAGACAAAACCAAAATACATCTCTGTTTTCAAATGCTGCCAGAAAGAACAGCTTTGAGTTGTGAAGGAGAGTTATAAACCACGATTTTATTTCACAAAGATCCCAGCAGGGATTTGAGGCTGAACTGGGAGCTCTGGGGCTTTGCTCTGTGGTGTCTCCATCGTGGGGCTCTGAGGGGTTTAAAGGGGAGCAGCAAAAGCAGAGCAGTGAAATTCAAATGCAGAGCACTGAAACTCCAATGTAGAGCACTGAAACTCCAACCCAGAGCACTGAAACTCAAATGCAGAGCACTGAAACTCCAATGCAGAGCAGTGAAATTAAAATCCAGAGCACTGAAACTCCAACCCAGAGCACTGAAACTCAAATGCAGAGCACTGAAACTCCAATGCAGAGCAGTGAAATTCAAATGCAGAGCGCTGAAATTAAAATCCAGAGCACTGAAACTCCAATGCAGAGCACTGAAACTCGTTCAGCGTGGCAACACTGCCCTCCTGCTTCCAAGAGATCCCTGCCCTCTGCTCTGCTCTGGTGCTGAGAGATGTCCCAGCAGCTTCCCCCACCAAAAGTGTCAGGGATTTGCTCTGTGTTTCCTTCAATCCATTAAAATCAACTTGTGCAGGCAGTAAAGACACAGATCCTCAGGGGAAAGAGGGTGATAAAAGCTGAAACCTTTAATTGTGTGGTTTTCTCAGGGGGAAAACACACAGCTGTGAAAATCACCTCAAAATCCACTGTTTGATTTCTGGGTTCAGCTTCAGGCTTTATAACTGAGCTTAGCACTTTATAAGTGAATTAATGACAAAAATTACCTAAAAATTAAATAATAATAATAATAATAATAATAATAATAATAATGATAATAATGATGATGATGATGATGATGATGATGATGATGATGATGATGCACAGAATCCCAGAATCATCAAGGTGGGAAGAGCCCTCCAGGATCACCCAGTGCCCCTCCAGCCCCAGCAGCATCACCCCAATCCCTGTGCCCAAGGCCACATCCAGACTGCTCTGGGACAATTCCAGTGACTCCAAACCTCCCTGGACAGCTCAGCCCAAGGCCTGACCACTCTCTCAGTGAATTTTTGTTTTCAGTATCCAATCTGGACCTTTTCTGGTGCCATTTGAGGCCATTTCCTCTCATGCTTTCCCTCAAGACACAGCAGAGGAGATTGACACCTCTCCTCCCCCACAAAAATTAAACAAAGGTTGCTATCTTTTCTTTAGGTTAAACATAATGGAAAATATTAAAAATATAGGGGAAATGGATTGTTGGATTAGACTGATCCTGTTCTTTCTGCATTCTGTTGTTTGGAATGGCAGGGAGGGAAAGATGCAATACTCTAACTCTGATCAGATTAAAATCTAAATAAAAATAATGTAAATTTAAAAATAAATCAGAATTAAATTAAAATATGAATCCCTATGACCTGTTCCAACCTGCTTCTATTGAAATACTTGTCCTGGGCCAACAAAGCTACTGAGGGAAGGGAGGAGAGGACACCTCTTGCTCCTTGCACATCCCTGAGCACAGGATGACTCAGAGGGTTAATTTAAGCATCTGATGAAGAAGTTAATTACTGATTGACCTGGTCTAATGGGACATGTCCCTGCCCATGGCTGGGGGTGGAATGAGATGATCTTTAAGGTCCCTTCCAACCCAAACCATTCTGTGATTCTGTGATTCCTGATGCTGCAAAGGAAGATGATGATGGAAGCCTTTGATTCTGTGTAACACTTTGGTTTTCTCCTTCCAGAAAGAAAAACAATCTGAGATGTGCAAATAAACCAGGAAAACTGGAGGGAAGGAAGGAGCAGCTTGCAAGCAATTGAGAAAAACAAATAACAGCAGTAATGAGGAAGGAACAGAAAAAAACCTCCACAAAGAGAGGACGTGGGCCAGGATTTAGAAAACACTGAAAAGACTCAAAAGGTGCAGGGGGAAAAAAGAGCTTGAAAAGTCTTATTGAACCCAGGAGGTGAACAAGACTGAGTAACAAGATGAGAAAAAAGGAGGGTTACAAGGAAATAGATCCCTTTGTTTCCAAGTTCCCATAAATCAGGCTTTGGGTACTGCTGCTGACAATCCCAAGTCCCAGGTGCTCGTGTGTCCCAGGCTTCCCTGGAATTCTGTCCTCCTTTGAAAGTTGTCCCATACACCTTCACACTTCAAAGGTAAAGGCTTCCCTGGTAAAAACTGCCTGGGTGCTGATCCCTGAGGAAGGATGTTTCCTCTTCCAAAGGAAGAAAAATAATTAGAAACAGCAGCTGTAGGCACTAGCCCTGTTGGAGCCCTCGTGGCTTTCTGATTTGAGCCCAAATCATTACCAATTTAGGGATCCCCAAATTGCCAATTCCACCTTATATCCCCTTCACTCTCCCTCATCTCTGACCTGACCCAGAGCTTTTTTTGGTCAGGAATCAGCACAGATCCCATGGGCTGGGATCCTAAGGAAAGGATTTTTCATAAAAGAGGTCTGTGACACCCAGGTCACTCAGAGAGCTTTTTTCAAAGCATTCTTCAAGCCTGACAATGACAAATCTCGTTTTATTTCCCATCCTAAGGCCTCACAGTGTTCCCTCAGACATCCTGGTGGTGCTTTCAAACCCATCACTCTCCAAGGCAGATGTAAAGTAACCATGGAGAGCTGTACACAGCCATCAAACCATATGAAGGGTTTTATAACTCCTGGCAACCCACTGAATGTTAAATATTGGATTAACCTTCAGCAGCTCTGCTGGTGCTTCCTGCTCTTTGGCAGAGAGCTCTCCCCACCATGGAATGCTCAGGGAATGGGCTGCAACTCTCACTGAAAAATCTGAAAATGGACCCCTTTGTTCTACTCTCAACACACAGCCAGAGGGAAATGGAGCAGCACAACAGGATCACAGGCTGGGGGATGAGGCTGCTGCTGCTTTTCAACCTCTGGGAAATGAGTTTGTAACTCTTGACTTGCATGGCTGGCCCAGGGAAAAACACATGCTCAACCCAAACCTGTTCTCTCATGAGTTTTGGTTTCCTCTCCTCCCTGCACTCCCCTCAGTGAGAGCTGTGATCCCTTTGGGATCAGGACTGGTTTTCCTGTGTGCAGGATGATTTTGCTTTACCTTACAGGGTTCACTTGACCTTTTCTCCCATAACATGAGTGCTTCTCCAAGCAGGAATAGCTTCCTCTGAGAGGTGGCTCTGGGTCTCTGTGCTCCAGAGATTCAAGCACAAGTCCCAACACCACCTTGCACCTCCTGCCAGCTTTCCATCAAGGAATTTCCTCAGCTCTGCACCCCTCCTTGCAGGGTCAGGAGCCTCTTGGAGGACCAAAACCATCTCTGGGGAGAGGAGCTGCAAGACCACGGGCACCAACAGGACCCTGTCACAGCTTCACCTCTGTGGGGCACAGTCAGAGCAGCTGCCATGAATGTGACAATCCTGCCCAGACACCTCAGCACTGCAGCTGTCAGCTGCCAGCTCTTAGCCCAGATCAGGGCAAAATAAACAGACCCAGCTCAAAGGGGCTGCTCCTTCCCTGGAGGTGCTCAAGGACAGGTTGGATGGAGCTCTCAGCATCCTGGGATCCTGGAAGGCACCTTGCCTAAAGCAGGGCTGGAATGAGATAATCCTTTCTCAGGGCTTTAGCTGCTCAAGATGTGTTAGAAAGTCTCTTTTCCCAGCCCAGCAGTTGAATAAGGAGTCAGAACTCTTCAGTTCTCGTTCTTAAGGTTGTTTATTGTTCCTTGTCTATAAAATTCTTTCTCTGGCCTGCTGAGGTCCGCTCAACAGGACTGTCCAGACACTCTACCTGCCCCTGGGGTGGTGTTATCTTTTTATACTAGAAACTACGTGTACAATGTTTACAATTACTTCCCAATACCTATCCCCTATGTTAGACAGTGAGCTTCTACTCTAAACCAATCTAAAAATGCCAACATCACCCAGAAGATGAAGGCCAAAAAGAAGGAGAAAGGCTGGACACTCCCAGATTAATCCATCTTGCCCCCTGAATCTGTGTTCTAAAAATACAAAAAATCTATTTTTCACATGTTAAATTCACTATCATTCTACTTAATATCTCTTGACTTGTATTCCTTCATATAAAAGCTGGTAATTATTTTTTCCAAGGGTTAAATCACAGGCACAGGGGTCTTGGGCTCTGTGTCAAGGTCTCTGAGCCCCCTGGGCAGGGTCTTGAGTCCTCCAAGGCAGCCAGAGGAATTTCCTGGGTTCCAACAATCTTTAAGGTCCTTTCCAACCCAAACCATTCTGTGGTTCTGTGATTCTATGAAAGGCACGGGGAGAAACCTGAGCCCAGAGGGTTTCAGGCAGCTCTGCTGGAGAAACTCCTTCATACACATTTCCTCCTGACTCGTGTTTTACACTCAGCCACAGGCTGCAGCATTCTCAGAGGCAGAAGGAGCCTGACTGATGGACTTGTGATAGATAAGTAATGCCATGATTGACTCTCACAATGAATGGACAAATATCATGTATATAGGTTAAGAAAAGTTTTATAGATTTATAGTTATGTTTTACCCCCTCGTGTTGTTATCAAAGGACAGCTGGAGTTGGGACATCTGGGAGGGCTGGCTTGTCCCTGTGGAATATCTGACCTCCAGTCAGGAATTGAGGAGGAGACCTCCACCACTGGACAGTGAAGAAGGGGTTGGTGGACAGAACTTTGGAAGGGGTTAAAGGATTAAAAAGGAAAAAACCTTCATTGTGGGGGAGCTGAGCACAAGGAGGGGAAAATCCTTTGCTCCTGGCGCCCTAACCTTTTTTCTTTATTCAGTCTTCTGTTGTATTTTTGATAAGGTTTGATAAACCTTCCTAAACTATGAAAAGCAAGCAGCTATTTCTCACAGGCTCCAGCACACAGCCCTGCAGAACACACCAACATGACAGGGCTAATCACCACATCCCAAACACCATTTAAAGAAAGGCAACCTGTCAACTTTGCTTATATTTTGAGGCTCAGCCCTGGAGGACTCCGGCGAATTTCCAACACATCGAGCTAATTGCAGTTTACATTCGCTTCACTCTCCATCAGAGCTGCTCCACTTTCCAGGAAAGCTAATTGGATCCACAGAGTTTGGGTTTTCTGCAGGAAACCCGAGCAGGGCTCTGGGTACCAGGCAGAGGGAAATGTGCACAAGGCCTGTGGCGTGTCCCCCTCAGCCCAAACCAGTCCCAGCTTCCTCCACCCTGCTGGAAATAAAACACACGGAGTTAGCACGGCCGCTGATTGGATTTTGATTGCTCTGAAACGCTGCCAAGTTTAAAGTGGGGAGCGTGGCCTGAAAGGAAATACAGTAGACAGCAGACAATTTATTTGTTTCAGAGCAGGGCCCTGGCTAACCAGAGCAGCATGTTCCCATATGGAAAGCAGATGGTGGCGGGATCGGGTGGGATCCATGAGCGGCACCAGCAGCGGGGAAGGCAGAGCTTCACTTTTCCCTGAATGGAACCTGGGCCAACCACAACAGCAAACTGCTGGGGAATGGCTGCCATGGAGAACATTCCAGAAGGGATGGGGGGATGTGGGAGGCGGGGAGGGAAAACACCACTGGAGGCAGGGAAGTGATGGTCGTCGTTGTTATCGTTGTCATGGGCAGAGCTCTCCCAGCTCAGCCTGGCAGCTGATCCCATGGATCTGAGGAAGTTTAAAAACCCTGGAAAAGTGAAAACAAATCCCCCAGTGCCACGCCCCTCAGAGCTCCGCCCACCCAGCCCCACCCAGGCGGTTCAGCCCCGCCCACAAGTGACACCACCCAGGAGAGGCTGTGGCACTTAATCACGCAGGAATCAAGTCAACAGAATTCCCCGAATTCCCAGATTTAGCACAAATTTATCCATTGTCTTGATGGAAGAACAAGGAGATAGCGACCTTCTCCCCCCACTTTTTTGGGTGTTTTAGACTGGAATGCTCTCACACCTTTATATTTCTATTTTTTTAAGCAGCAGGGGTTTGATGATGGCGTACAAAAAAATAAGGACAAGTTCGTCTGGATTTAAAAAACAAAATTAAAAAAACAAACCAAACCAAATTTGAAAACGAACTCTTAGTCTGAACACAAATTAAACTTCTCAGTCAATTAAAAAAAAAAAAACAAAACACAGACCCTGAAAGTTCCATTTTTCCTTTTTATTTTGTTGAGAATTTTTGTCATGTTTTCCCAGACCCAGAATAGCCATTTTTCTCAGGCTACTTTGCTTCAGCCAGTGAAGGGGAAAATAAAATAAAATAACACTGTTTCAACTCTGAGGGCCGAAAAAGAAAGAAATAATTGACCATGTGAAAGCACAGCCCATCCAGCAACCTGACAGTGACCACAGCCACGTTCCCCACTGCTCATTAGCTGCTGAAATGCTTCCAGAACAGGAGCATTTTGTGGAAAAGCAGCATCCAGAGAGTCAGAGCCCATGACTAAACAAAGGTTATGCTGCTATGGTCTGTTTTCTCACCTCAGGAGCTACTAACTTTTCATTTCTTGATTTTATGACTTGAAAGAAACAGGGAACATGGGTTTTTAAGCCGTTGTCCGTGGAGAAGGTGTCAGCTTTTCCACATTACCTGCTCAGGATTTACAGCTTTGCCAGTGGTGGGTGACAGGGTGGGAAATGTTTCACTGCTTCCTTGCAGTTCTCCACGTTTACTGCATGTCCTCAGTCACGGTGAGACCAAAGCAGGGATTTTGTGTTTGTTAAATTCATGCTTGAGTTATGCACAAGGGGGGCTGTTCCAAAGCCCACAGAAATCAAAAGTATTTACCAAGACTCTGAGGAAAACCCTCTTGGGACAGGAATTTATTTATTGATAGCTCTGAGCAGCCCCAAACTGAGACTTGGGTCAGTCCCCCTGGAAGAGTCCAAGGTGCTCCTACCCCACATCCTTCCTGGTTCTGCTCCTGATGCTCCTGGAAATACAAAGCTCCTAAAAAACACCATCCTCACCCAGAGCTGACTCTTGGAGAATTTCATGGCTTATCCTTTTGGACCCATGATTGGCTGCACACAAGTGCCTGTGAATGCCCTGCTTGGAGGGTTTGAGCAACAAATCCAGAATATTTAAGGGAAAACAGAGGAGAAGGGATAAGAGAGATGGGCAGAGAAACCCAAACTAGCCCCACACCCATCAGAGATGGAGTAACTCCTGAATGCTGGCAGAAGCCAAGGGGCTCCTGGGTCATGGAATGGTCTTTGGAGTCATGGAATGGTTTGGATTGGAAGGGACATTGAAAGTCACCCAGTGCCACCCCTGCCATGGCAGGGACACCTCCCACTGTCCCAGGCTGCTCCAGCCCCAGTGTCCAACCTGGCCTTGGGCACTGCCAGGGATCCAGGGATGGAATTCCATCCCAGGCCCTCCTCACCCTCCCAGGGAACAATTCCTTTCCAAAATCCCAGCCCTGCTCTCTGTCAGTTTGAAGCCATTCCCTCTGTCCTGTCACTTCAGACTCCTGGAAATTGTCTCTCTCCATCTTTCTTGTCATCTCCTTCAGATTGTGGAAGGCCAAAGTTGGGTGTTCCCAAAGCCTTTTCTTCTTCAGGAATCTTTAATGCCAAGTCCTAAGAAATAACTTTAATGCTGACCTATTAAGCCAGGAAATCGAAAAAACCTCAGTCATTGCTTGTGATGCTCTGCCTTGCTAAATAAACCAGCCTTCAAATGAAAAATAACACTTATTTCACCAAAAGATCAGAAGCTGTCTGTGTTCAAAAGCCTCTTGATACAATCTCAGTAATCAATATTTGCCTGTCAAAAATCTCTGACTGGTTATGTAAGTCCACATATACACATATAACCATCTTTTGGAACAAAACTAAAAAGCCATTGGGATGAGTTTTAGCTTATGTCAGGATGAAGCAGTGGGCATCACTTATTTCAATGGCACCTCATGCACCACAAAGCTACAGGATGATGCAGTTTTATTCTAATCATCACAAAAGCTTTGCATTTATGATAAAAGAGGAAAATGAGGACAGGACCCCATCCCTGTCTCCAGCTGCAGATACTTTTATTTCATTTTTTTTTTCCCTGCTGAACTCCCATGATCTGTTCTCCTGCAGAAACAGAGAGGTCACATCCAGGCTGACACTACCCTGCAGCTGGAAAAGCCAACCAGGTGTGTCTTTATGAGCTCCAGCAGCAGAGGAACTCAGACTTTTCACTCCCTAAACCAATTTTTCAGTGGCAACACCTAAACACACCAGGCAGGAGTTCCCTGAGAGATGCTCCTCATTTGTGCTCAGAAAACATAACAAAACTCCTTGTTTTAATTAGTCCAGAATATTCCAGTCTGTTCTTTAAGGAAAACACAACTCTGGGCCAAGGCTGAGCACCTGCCTTTTCACTTCCCACTTCTGGTTTAGTTCACAGAATCACAGAATATTCAGAGTTGGAAGGGACTCACTATAACCATCCAATGCAGCTCCTCAGGCTGAGGCAGGTGAGACAGCACAGTCAGACCCAGGCTGGCCACAAATTATCACCAAAGTGTCTTTGCAGAAATAAAACTGAAGCCCCTACAAGCAGTGGTTTCTTGAAAATTTGGTGACTTTAGGAAGCAATTCCTCCCTGGCAGGGTGGGCAGGGCTGGGATGGAATTCCACCCCTGGATCCCTGGCAGTGCCCGAGGCCAGGCTGGACACTGGGGCTGGAGCAGCCTGGGACAGTGGGAGGTGTCCCTGCCATGGCAGGGGAATGGGAATAAATGATCTTTAAGGTCCCTTCCAACCCAAACCATTCTGAGACTGTGACTCTGTGACTTTGCCAGAACTTTTCATCACAAAAAAAAATCCAGCCCTCATAGTTAGAGGGTAAATAAAAACCTCAGGAGGCAACTAAAACCACCCCAAATCATACTCAGTTTTTAAAAATTGATTCTAAAATCAACTCACTGCTACCTACACTTGGAGCTACCTACACCAATGGAGACTGTGTTTTTATACTATACATTAATATAATATAATATAATATAATATAATATAATATAATATAACATAATATAATATGATATAAATGCATTATATGCATTATATATATAGAGAGAGAGATAGATATAGATATAGATATGCATTTTCTTGCCAGTAATGTTTTCATCTTTAAAAGCTCTCTAAAAGCTAATTCACTTGGCTGCTTAAAGAGATTTGTTGCCCAGTCACATCAGAAGAGGACTTTTGCATCTTTCCAGCAGGTTTTGCATTTCTGGCTCTCAAGTTCTGACCCAAAGGGTAATTTTTCAATCTTCAGAGAACAGGTTTGGCACTTAGGATTTAGTGCCCTGTAATGACATCTTTAAAGCTGGAGAGTTACAGTGTACTAAAAAAAAATAATAAAAATAAGAAAGCTGGGCCAGAAAAATAACAGCTGAGAAACTTACTGGAACAAAATGTATATAATAAAAGGCTTTTTATCTTTTAAACACTCGAATAATTTTGTCCAACTGTAGTAAAAACCAAAACTTTTTTTTAATCCTCTCACTTGGAGCACACCTTTAAAACAAACCACAACAATGGATGGAGCTTCCTGCATCCACTTCCTGCTTTGACCCACTGTAATTCTTTGAAATAAATATGTTTGGGGTTATTTTGGTAAGGGCAATGTTTAGTGTCTGTCCCCCAGTGTGTAAATGTGTAGAATACACCAAAGATTTAACATCTGCTATAAATAATTTTACAGAGGATCTCAAGTTCTCCTAAGGTTATTAGGATATTGTACAGGTGGCCAAATTATTAAAATATGGTTTAAATCCAACACTCAGGCATTTTCATAACGTGCATTGGATTTGAGGGTCTGGAAGCCACATGTCAGCACCAGGCTGGCTCCCTGCAAGCCCCAAAATCAAAGGCACTTCCCAAACATTGCAGCCCAGGCAGCTGCAGCCACAGCACCCCTGGGGTGGAGGGGATGGAAAAGCCAGGGCAGGCTGCTCTCCTCTCAGACAAGTGACCTTTTCTATCAGCATTACAGCATTACTTTCTCTGCCCCACGCTGATTAAGTCAAGACCTCCTCCAAGTGAGCTGAATTTTAACATCTGGCTGTGAGCACTCTGCAGTGCAGAGTGGAGGCTGAGGCACACACAGCCAAGCAGCTGGGGCTGTGTCTTTGTTCAAAAAGTGAAAATTAAATGAGGGAAAACGAAATAAAAATCATATTTAAAAGCCCTGCTTGCTCTTCACTGGTAACACTCAGTATTTATTCCTGTTTTGAGGTTCTTGGTCAGGAATGCAGTGGAGCCTCTTGCCTGCAGTGCTCAGTTGTAGCCATGATATTTTCTGAAAAATCTTTTCCTTAGGATTTTCTCTCCTGAGAAGCTGAGAGGCCTCAGGAACAAAATGTAAACAATGATTATCTGCTGCTATGGAATGCAACAGGTGCATCTGTGATTGGCCCATATTGGTTATTTCTAATTAATGGCCAATCATAGTCAGATGGCTCAGACTCTCCGTTACTCATTCCTTCTTTTCCTATTCTTAGCCAGCCTTCTGATAAAATCATTTCTTCTATTCTTTTAGTATAGTTTTAATATAATATATATCATAAAATAATAAATCAGCCTTCTGAAACATGGAGTCAGATCCTGGTCTCTTCTCTCATCCTTGGATCCCTGTGAACACTGTCACACTCAGTGGTGCAGAGCTCTGGGAATTTGGGTCCCAGCTGGAAGGAAGGACATGGACAGGCAGCAGGAAAACCAATTTCTGCAGCCTGTGGTTCTGCTGGAGAGCACAGAGAGTGGGATTGAGCACAGAAACTCTTATTTAAGGGAAGCACTCGCTGTGCTGCTGCTGCAAGGGAGAAGTTCCTGCAGCAATTCCCTCTGTCCATGGAGGAGAGGGGATGCCACTACCTGAAGAAGCACCTAAAGCACCACCTGAGCTCCTCAGGTCTGAGGAGGCTCCAGGATGAGCAGAGGGATGGAGCAGCTGTGCTGGGAGGAAAGGCTGGCACAGCTGGCATTGTTCACCTGCACAGGAGAAGCTTTGGGCTGAGCTCAGGGTGGCCTTGCAGGGCCTGAAGGAGCCCCAGGAAAGCTGGAGAGAGACAATTGCCAGGGGATGCAGGGACAGCACACAGGGAATGATTTCAAACTGAAAAATTACAGGTTTACATCAGATATTGGGAAGAAATTCTTCCTTGTGAGGGTGGGCAGGCCCTGGCAGAGTTTCCCAGAGCAGCTGTGGCTGCCCCTGGATCCCTGGCAGTGCCCAAGGCCAGGTTGGACACTGGGGCTGGAGCAGCCTGGGACAGGGGAAGGTGTCCCTGCCATGGCAGGCTGGAATGAGATGATTTTTAAGGTCCCTTCCAGCCCAAGCCTGGCATGAATTTACCTCTGTACAGCCCTGCTCTCACACCTGTGGCCTGCACTGCACAGACTCCAACAGCTTCCAAGCAAAAGCAAAGGAGCCTCCATAAAATGCACCTTGAATCCAGGATTAGTAGGTCAGGCACATCACCAAGGAATGGGAAATCACCTGTGCCCACCAAATAAATTCTGCAGTGTGACAAAGCAGAGTGGACTTGGGAAGAGCCCTTGGTTTGGAAGGCATTCAGCAGAAGACAGATCAGTCTTATCTAAAAAAAAAGGTAATAAATGGCTTAAATGACTTTTAAAAGTGGGATAAAAACCCCTCCTCCAGTCTCACAGATCACTCTGGTTTCACAATCTGCATTTAGCAAATACCTCAATAAACCACGTCTTACACAATCTCATGTCAAACTTCTCCCCCCAAAGCTTTGAAGCCATCTGCCACATTTGACAAGTCTGGAGTTTGTGAACTCCTCCAAGGATTACAGCCAGCAGCTGGTGGGAAACAAGAGAGTGGATGCTGGGTGGATGCTGGAGAGCACAGAGGGGAAAATAAAAACCAGGCAGCAACATTCAAATATGGAAAAAAATCTCCAGTCAACACTCACATCTGATGAAAGACAGTTCATCATTAGTTCTGAGGCTTACAGAATATTTAAGGGGTGAGTATGAGCTGCTTCCTATATCAGATTATGGGAAAATGCAGAATTTTAAATTAAAATCTCTTATTTCACTGCCCTAGAGCACTTCCCCACTAAATCCTACCCAAAGATTTCCTGCTATGGAGAACTTTCAAGCTTTCAGTTTTGAGGAATTCTGCCAGAACACCAGGTTTCAGTCTGACTTCATCTCCCAAGCTGCCATGATTTTGTTTGTCACTTTTATTCAAGGTGTTTAGGAGCATTCTCACACCCCAGGTAGTAAAAACTGAATTAAATATAATGTAGTAAATGTTTTAAAACACTGCAAACTGCCTGGGTGACCACACCAATACCAGAAATACATTCACAATTCCTCTAAGGGTCTCTTTATAATTTACTATTAAAGATATTTCTTGTTATCTGCTTTATTTATTATGAACCAAACACATAAAAATAAGAAAATGGTGCAGCCAATTTTCAAAACAACAGAATTCTCAGCTCAGATCACACATAAAACCAATTTATGAACTAAAGGATGGACAGAAATGGAGGGAAAAACCCCAACAAAGCTTCAGAATTTGTTCCAAAATCCAGCACCACTTTAGGCAAGATGTGCTCATCTGCAATTACCTGAACTGAAATTTAAACCAGTGACAGTTCTGAGAAGACAAACACTGCTCAGAAATACCCACTGAGCATCCAGTGTAAATCACAGCTGCACCCAGCAGAGAACAGAATTACAAATTAAAACTTTAACACCATTTTCTTAAACAAAATGTTAAATTAAACAGAGTACAACTCAGAACTGCACCTCAATCCTAGTTAATACTTAAAATAAACTGCTGAAATTGTTACCAGCTTCCAGAGAATTTTCTGAGACACTTTAAAAGTTTTATTTTCCTCTAAAAATCACATGCTCTGCCTAAGGGATCTTTTATTATTCCTACCATTGCCCAAATTTTGGTGGTTTAAAGTGGATTAAATCAGTTTGCCCTGGCAAATGCAGCTGAAGCAGCCTGTGATCCTGCCAGCCCCTTGGACCAGGAGAGGTTATTTTTCACTACCAAGTTTTAAAGGCATTTACCACACTTTAATTTCTGCATTTTGTATCAATATATACATTAAAAAGGGTACGTGGAGCCATAAATAAACACAAGCAAAATTCTCTGTGGATGGGAAAGGACAGAGAATGCATTTTCTTGATCACAGAGAAATCTTTGAAGAGCATCAAATGTTAGAAAAACCTTCAGATCTCAAAATAAAGTAAAAAAGGGAGAGGTCTTGTTAGATATAGACAGAATTCCTTATCTGCTGTTTCCTCTTTAAAATATAAAAGGAATACTTTTAGGTAAAACAATCCCTTCAGGAGGAATAAAAGGAGCTGCTTTTCATATCCAAGATGTCTTTCCTAAAATCATTCCAGAAGAATCTTCCAAGCCATGCAGAAGGGTGCTCAGTGATGAAATGAAAAGCAACAAAAATCAGCAGGAAAGTAAAAAAATCTACTGGAATTTATTCTACTTTTAAGGGGGAAAACAATAAAATCCCAGAAGTCCTCCAGAGAAGAAAGTGGAGTTTACAAAAGTGCAGCACAAGTGTCCTTGTCAGATGTAGATGTTATTGTGAGTTTCACTGGCTGTCAGGAACTTCTTCAGAATCTTTGTGCTTTCAGAGGCATCCTGGGGAAAGGAGGAGAGGATCAGCATCACCCACAGAGCTGGGAGCAAAGCAAGAGCTCCCCTGGCCCCTGGTCACATTTTCATTACTCTGAACATCACTTTTATTAAGATATTAACTAAATTTTATTACATATTCTAACTAAATAGCTATTATTTAATTGCATTGAAGATATTAACATCACAGATTAAATATTATATTACATATTACACATTATATTACATATTACATCATATATTATATATGACATAATATATAATATTATATATTACATAGTCTATTATATTATATACTACATAATCTATATTATATATTACATATTATATATTACATTACATATTTCATGTAATATAATATAATATATATTGGATTATAGGTTTATTATAGATTATATATACAATATATTGCATGTAATATATTATTATATTATATATATGATATATTATACTATATCATAATATATATTATAATATATATAATATATAAAATATAACGTAATATAATATATATTGGATTACAGGTTTATTATAGATTACATATAAAATATATTGCATGTAATATACATTATTATATTATATATATGATATAATATATTATACTATATAATAATATATATAATAATATATATAATATATATGATATATGATATGATATGATATGATATAATATAATATAATGTAATATAATGTAATATAACATAATATAACGTAATATAATATATATTGTATTACAGGCTATAGATTATATATACAATGTATTGCATGTAATATATTATATTATATTATATTATATTATATTATATTATATTATATTATATTATATTAGTAATATCTGAGCAAAACTCAGGTCTTCTGAATGAATTTATCCACAGGAATCTGCAGTGCAGCAAGAAAATGGGATTTATTATTTTGCATTCCTCCTTGCTTGGATATGAGGGGAAGAGTCTCTGTCATTGTTCTCTTCAGAGTTTAAATATTTATGTCTCACTCAGACTTATTCAGCAGAACAGAATGAGCTGCACTGAAAACTGATTTTAGACCTGAAATAAACACCTCAGTACACACAGACCTCTCTGGGCATTGAAATCTGGGTTCAAAGGGTTCTCAACCAACTAAAATGGAATTAAAAACATTTCAGAAAGAGGAAAACATTCATTTTAGGAGCTGCAATGGGAACTTAGGGGAGCAATGGGATTTACTGTGAGGGGGTGGCACACAGAAACTGTGGCTGCCCCATCCCTGCAAGTGTTCAAGGCCAGGCTGGATTAGTGTATAAATTTCTTCAGAAATTTGGCCTTTTACCTCCAAAAAGAAGTTATAGGTCAAAATGGGTTATTTTAAGAAGCTTTCCTGTATGCCAGAACAGAGGCAGATATGGAGCTAGAACAGAGCCATCTGGTATATGAATATAAAATGTAAAAATGATAAAATAACACAAAACAAAAAGCTTAAAAGCTTTAAATGAGGCAACTCCAAAGCAAACTGCAGCAAACACAAGCACAAGAAACCCCTCCCTGATATATTCACACATTAAAAGAGCCTGAAAATTCAAAATGAAGTTCTGAAGGAAGCTGTAGACTGCAATCCCCACAGGGGAACAGAACCAGCAGAATGCAAGAGATAAAAACAGACAAAAGCTCCCATTAATTTTAAAAATGGAATTTTACCTTGGCTAAACTCTTGAGGAGTTTAGAGGAGAGCAGAGGTTTGAAGGCTTCAATGGTGACTGTGTCCAGCTTGATGACATCAGTGTAGCACTGGTACAGCACTGCAGGGATCCCCCACACCTGGCAGTAACTCAGCACTGGCACAGGGAAAGGAATATATTATATATATATATTCTCTGTGAAACTCAGCACAAAAGCAATCTCTGTTCTGTGTGTGAAAATCAGAATTTTAAACCCACAGGAGTTTAATTACCAGCTCAGGATGCTGACTGCTGGAGCAGCCACTCCTCATCCCCCAGCTACACAAGGAAAATTAGTTAAAATCAAAAATTAGTTAAATGCAGGTGTTTCTTCCTGGTACATAAAAATAAATAAATAAAATTAAAATAATAAATAAAAAATAAAATATTTTATTAAATATTTAATAAAGAAATGAAAATAATAAAATAAATAAAAATGACAGCAACATCTGCAAAAAACCCAGCCCCCCCCCCAAAAAAAAAACCAACAAAAAAAACCCCTAAAAAGGAATGTGAACAAGAGAAAATCATCCACTTTTAGCTCCTGCCAAGCTTTTCCTCATGCTACTCATTGGGGATTCTAGAATGAAAAACTCAAGGTTTTTATTAAATTATATCATGAAACTGAACCTAATTTTTCCATGAGGTTGATCAGTAGACCTGTGCAAGCTTCCTGACCTGTTATATACAGAAAGGACTTTATGAGTTTTTACTTTGGATGCTCAGATGAAAATAATTCTTAAAAAACTTATTTAATTACTAAGTAAAATTCCTAAAAAAACCCCACTGTACAATACACTTTGTAAGGCTATACTGGAGAATTTCCCAGTACCTCTGTCCCACACATAACTGGTAAAATAATTTGTGGCTGGTTTGGAAAATTGTCCCTAATTTCCAGGGCAATGTGTAAATGTGAACCTGTCAGTAATTAATTTTTAAAAAGCTGAATTTTCAGCTTTTCACAATTAAGCAAAAATATTAATTGCAGAGGGATGCTCCTGAGGGGGAATTGTGTAAATAATTGAAATTGCAAAGTACCAGCAGCAGGAAGGTCCCTCACAATGTTGGGCTGCTCCAGCAGTGGGCAGCAGACCTGCTCCTGGAATTCTTTGGTCTTCAAGGCTTTCAGGAATGGGGATACAAGTGTCAGAGTGGACTCCTGAGTTTTATAATCAGCTACAGGACACGTGGAAAGGATGGTGACTTGCAGGTCTTTCTTCTGCATGCAGCCAAAAACCTGAAATTAAAAAAAATACATCAGCAAAAAGGTTCTCTTCTCACAGGAATAGCAGAGGAACCTCCAGGATTCATTTCAATTTCAGAGCAAAGGGCACTTGAACTCTGGTTTGCAGGACCAAAACCAGTTTGAATCACAGTCTGCAGGTAGGAATTAACCAGGCACTGCTCCTGGGATGGAGATAAAAAAACCCAAAATAACAGCTGACATAATTTACTAAGTCTAGTGATCTTCTGGAGAGGTTTAGATTTTCAGCACTTTTTATTCAATATATTGAGATTTACTGTTTAATTAATGGTGATTGTAGAAAGAAAAAGGTTTCCAAATAAAAACAAGCAGTTCACTGAGCTGCTTAACATTTGAAATGAAAATTGTGCTCCCCAGATGTCCTACAATACTGTAAAAGAGACTTTATTTTAAATGCACAGATTTTATTTAATTCAAGTTGAATGGAGAAAGAAAATTTAGGGTTCTCCTTCTCATATTCAAAGAACAAAGTTTTGAAGTACAAAACCTCCTGGACATTACAAAATACCAACAGGGGAAAAGGAAATAGAGAATTTGGAAACTGTGACACAAAATTGTCTGTTTCTGTCTGTGCACCAGTCCCAGGAGGAAAGCTGTGCCCTTCCATCACTGTCACTGTGTCACCACTGTGACACAAATCTGACAGGAATATTCAGAAGCACAGATATTTTCCACCTGCTTTTCTGGGAACACAGGCTGGAATCCATGGCTGCAAAACTCCAACCTGTGTGTTCTGGTTTGTCAGGGATCCTTAGAGAGAAAACCCACCCAGATGTAAAGATGTGACCTGTGGAGATGGGAGATGCTCAGGAAATCAGGATTTACACACAGAACAGGGCTGGAATCACATGAAAAGCAAAAAGCTTGGCAGCACGTTGTTTCTGCTGCACATTTAAAAATACCAACAACCACAAAATCTAAAAATACTCAGGAACACTGACTTGGTACAACCACACTCCTGCTGTTCAGGAACACCCACATATCCACAAACAACTGGGCAAGACAACAACCCCCAGCTCTCTCTCTTCTGCAATCCCAGTTTAAATGAAGTGCAGGAATGTGTGGAATACATCAAAACATCTGAGGTTTCAGGGTTTTTAAACTTCCAAATTAGCTGTGATCCCCCAGCAAAGCTCTAATTGTCTCTAAGCCCAGCTTTAGAATCCCTGCTCCATCAGCTCAGCAGAGATTTAAAGGCAGGCAGGGAGGGAGGGAGCAGACAGACAGCAAGACAAAATAAGCAACATTTCCTGCAGGCAAAGCACTGACCCAAATCCATCAGGAAAATCAAGAGGAGGAACATTCACCCCTTGGCTTTATCTTGTTAAAATCAAAATGATGATATTTGGAGGGACTTCCCTGGGCCAGCAGTGCTCCTGTTCCTGGATAATGCTGGGATGAGGCCCTGGGAATGTTAAATGTGGGAAGAAATGGGACAAAAGCTGCTTGGGAGGCACCTTCCCCTCCAGCTGCCCCTGGGAAAGGCACAGAACACACCCAGGAGCTGACACCATCCACCAGCAGCTCCACAACTGGTTTGGCTGGTGATCCTTTGGCAGCTGGACAAACTGCTGTTGGTTTTTTCTTTTTTTTGAAGGAAAAATTCTCCCAGAGGTGAAATGCAGCTGAAATAAGGCATGGGAAATGAAAAGCAAGCAGGAAAAAGGTTTGGGAAGTGGTTAAGGGCCAACAAAATTGAAACTGTCTAGAAAGAGTGACTGCACTCAGCTGGGAGCTCACAGCAGATACAGCTGGCAGCATCTAGAAAGGGATTTCACTGATCCTGCAGAGAGTAAATTTATCTAGTTTTGAATATTTAATAAAAGAAAACCACATGGGAAAGTTACTTAACCCTATCATGGTAAAGTATTAGAAAGGAAGATGCCCACCCTCAGGATTTTATTACTCCATTTATTTCCTTGCCAGTTTTACCTTCTCAAGCCACTGGAACTGTTGATCCTCAGCCACGTAGCAACTACACTGGCACAATAACACCTAAAATAAAGGTAAAAACTTGTGTAAGCAAGTGGTTTGAAGGGCACAACAGCAGCTCAGCATCACCTGTAAGGGTGATGTGGCTGCAGACAATCAATTGTTCAGTTATTTTGGGTTTCACTCTGTTTCAATGAGGATTTTTTGCTCACAAATGCAGTGAAGCCATGAGGCTGTGACATCTCTGTGCTGAACTTCACACAGTTTTAGTTTTAACCCTTCAGATAATTTATGAGATTAATCCATGATCCTGCAGTGCCTTGTTTGGGGATGGATGAAGTTTCTCTTTTTCAGAAAGCCAAACCACAGAGGAATTAATGCTGAAGTCACTTACTGTGGGGTCTGAGATCAATCTGTAGAACAAACAGAAAGAGTCTGTGGGGAGGACATTTGTGCTGTTGGATGTTCTGCACCACTCATTCCACAGCTTCACAACTCCAATCACTTCCCAGCACACAGAATCCAGGATAAAAGATGACAGGAAAGCTACAAAACCCATTAAAAATACTGTTAATATATAAAGAATAAAACCTCTGTTTTACAAAAAAATAGTTGGACTAAATTAGATTATTCCTTTGCAATCTGAAGGAAGAAAAACCCTTTTATCAACTTACATTTACTGACAAAATCTAAGAAACATCAGCAATGTGATAACCCTGCTGTACTCAAATTTAAAAAGATGAAGAGCTGTTCAACACATATAGATCCCTAACAGAAAAATCACTTGTTCTTAGGAATTATACCATTGCAATCAACTTCAAATTGTTTAATATTAATTAAGGACTAATTAATATTAGAGATATTAAGTCTCTAACACTTTCTGACATAGCAGATTAAAACCAAAACTCACTGAAGCAGCAAGGCAGAACTATTACACTGATTCTAGAAAACAGAGAGGCAACAGTGTGGCAAAAATGTTCATAAATCAGATTCCTGTCAAAAGCTACAGAAGACAGATCCAAAATATCTACTTCCATTTTTCAAGAAAAAACCTGAACAAAACTCAAACAAATCAGCAAAGTTAACTTTCATAAAATCTAAATGTCATCTAAATGTCACTTAAATGCAAGCAAGACTTCTGGGTACCATTAGATGAAAACTTTTGCCAATTAATAAACAATCCCAGAGAGTTTACCAAACAAAAGCCAGGTAAAGGAAAAGGGGGGATTGTCCTAACTAAAATCCCGAACTAAAACCTACTTCACTTTTCCTGTTCAACTGAAAAGACATCAGTTTTCAAGAGGAGTAAACAGCTGTAACAATAACTGTGTTTTACATGCACAGAGGAACTTCAGCTTTCTCTGGACAACTCAGCTGCCTCCAGGTTTAACTTCTGCTGCTACACGAGGAGCTGCACATTCAGCAAATAGAGGGGTTTAGTGAAAGCTGGAGGGGGGAGGTTTTCAAAAGGTAACGGGATGACAGGACAAGGGGGAATGAGTTGAACTCAAGGAGGGCAGGGTTGGAAGGGATTTTGGGAGGGAATTGTTCCCTGGGAGGGTGGGAATGCCCAGAGCAGCTGCGGCTGCTCCTGGATCCCTGGCAGTGTCCAAGGCCAGGATGGACTTGAAGCTTGGGAATGTCCTGGCACATTTACAACTCCAACTGGGGCTTGGAGCAGGGAATGTCCTGGCACACTGACACCTCCCTGCCACCTTTTGGCTCCCCAGTTTATCCCCCAAACCCAGCAGTTGTGGTTCTGCACGCACCCGCAGCGTTCCTCCCGATGGCCACGATGAACCTGGAGCACACCAGGGACTCCTCGGCGCAGCT
Source organism: Setophaga petechia (assembly GCA_024362935.1). Lineage (NCBI taxonomy): Eukaryota > Metazoa > Chordata > Aves > Passeriformes > Parulidae > Setophaga > Setophaga petechia. The sequence continues at coordinate 655,124 of JANCRA010000121.1, read as the reverse complement.
CCACAGCACTTGGATCTCCCTGGGAAAACAAGCACAGAACAGCCCGGGCTGGGAGGGACCCACAAGAACCATCTAAACCCAGCTCTTGGCCCTGTAGAGACCCCCTAAAATCCCATTCTGGGCATCCCTGGCAGCGCTGCCCAAAGGAGCTCTGGCAGCCTCGGGGCCGTGCCCATTCCCTGAGCAGTGCCAGCACCCTCTGGGGAAAGAACCTTTCCCTGATATCCCCGCGCTGTTGGTACCTTTTCTTCTCGATCTCCCTGCGGATCTCCCGGTCCTCGGGCGTCTCCTCCCGCGCCTCCTCCTCCTCGTCCAGGCCGGCCCGGGACGGGGCCACCACCACCTCCCCGAAGAAGGTCGCCATAGCCGCCGCCCGCGCCTGCGCGGCCCCGCCCTCAGCGCCGGAGCAGGCGCGGGAGGCCGCGGGGCTCTGAGGGGAGAGGCGGCGGCAGCACCTCTAGTGAGGAAAATCGTCCAAATATCCCATTTAAACCTCCCCAGGCTTGAGCCGACGGTTTAACGTTGTCAGAAGTTAAACAGTCTGATAATTAGGGGCAAACGTGCAGGCACTGGGTGTTTGAGTGAATTTGCAGACACTGCCACATTCCCACGTGTGCTGGTGTAGCCATGATATTTTCTGAAAAATCCTTTCCTTAGGATTTTTTCTCCTGAGAAGCTGAGAGGCCTCAGGAACAAAATGTAAACAATGATTATCTGCTGCTGTGGAATGCAACAGGTGCATCTGTGATTGGTCTCATAGAGTTGTTTCTAATTAATGGCCAATCACAGTCGCTTGGCTCAGATTATCTGGTCAGTCACAAGCTTTTGTTATCATTCTTTCTTTTTCTATTCTTAGCTAGCCTTCTGATGAAATCCTTTCTTCTATTCTTTTAGTATAGTTTTAATATAATATATATGATAAAATAATAAATCAAGCCTTCTGAAACATGGAGTCAGATCCTCATCTCTTCCCTCATTCTGAGAACCCTGTGAACACCTTCACATGCTGGTGTTACCTTGTCCATGTGTCCCTGAAGAATGTGTCATCCTCTCCAGCCTGGGTTTCTGTCCCGTGGTTTCCCATGGCTCCCAGGTGGAGTTTCAGTGCTGGAAATGGACATGGTGCTGGTCAGACAGGAGAATCCCCACTGCCTACCCAGAGGTGGGAACGGGAAGGTCCGGTAGTGCAGAAGAGTTGGCAAATAATGAGAACAAGAATAAAGAAACTCCACAGCATGTTTATTTTCTGCCTGACCTCGATGCTGTTTTGTCCTGTCCCTGTTCCCTGGGAGCACAGCCCGACCCCCCCCGGCTGTCCCCTCCTGGCAGGGACTTGTGCAGAGCCACAAGGGCCCCCTGAGCCTCCTTTGCTCCAGCCTCAGCCCCTGCCCAGCTCCCTCAGCCCCTCCTGGGGCTCCAGCCCCTTCCCAGCTCCTCAGGGATTCTCCAGCCCCTTCCCAGCTCCGTTCCCTGCCCTGGACACACTCCAGCCTCTCCAGGGCTCTCCTGCAGGAGCCATGATGCCTCAGGTTTTGTATTTTTTATATTCGTCATATATAAAATACTTAAATTCTTTTCTACTTTTCAGATTCTGTGCTGTTTTAGTGTGTGGGTCTGGGCTTCATATGATGGGATGGTGAGCTCTGTGCACAGAGCAGGGAGACAAAACAATTCCTGCTCCAGCTGGGCACCAAGGACAAATGATCCAAATCTCAGCCCAGGAGCACAAACCCCGTGGGCTGCGGAGAGAAAAACAAGCAGGGTGGGACTGCCTGGGCTAAAGCTGGGATGGGACAATGAACTGCAAGATGCAAATGGAGCAGAACTGATGCCAGGGACAGACCCTGTGCCCGGCCGTGCATTTTGGGGCCATTTTGGTTCATCTTGGGTGCAGCCCTGGCTGGGCTCTGGTGCTGCCCAAGGTGGATCCATGGAGGAGATGCTTTGAATAAATCTCTGCTTTATTCTTTAGCTCTGTCCAGCCTCTGCTCTGGGGCAGCCTGCACAAGGCATCAGCCAGAACTGGGCCCAGCCCTGGAGGGGCCTCTCAGAGCCAGCACAGAGGGACAATCCCTGCCCTGCTCCTGCTGCACACACAATTCCTCATCCAGCCCAGCTGCCAGGGGCCTCTTGCCCCCCTGGGCACCCCTGGGCTCGTGTCCACCCCTGTCACAGCACCCCCAGGGCTTTTTCCAGCTCTCCAGCCCCATGGGGTTGTTGTCCCTTGGCCTGGCTGAACCAAATCAGAGCACAGTGAGATCCTGTTGGAAACCTGGATGCTATGGGTGTGTAGTTGGTTAGAAGTGTGTAATATCACAGGGTGGAAAATTTGAAGTTTGGGGTTTTAGAATATAGTAATAAATATGAAGCAAGATGGAGATTTTAGGGCTGAGGCAGGTTGTTCTTCTTCACCTTCTTCCTTACTCTTCATGAGTTTGGGTGGTATTTTGTAATTGGGCAGAAAATCTGCATTGTGGGCTTTGAGGGATCAGTTATTGGGTTAAAAGGGAAAATAATCCAAGTGTCATTTCTTAATTGGACAGTTTCATCTTAAAAAACCTTCTAACAAGAGACAGTTAGCCATTTTGTGCCTTCTAATGAAAGGCTGCAGAACTCATGGTTGTGAGGCTGTTTCACTGATAAGAAATAATAAATGCTTGAGTCCAAACATGAAATGCCATCTCAAGTGCCTTCAATCCCGACCTCGACAGAGGGAGAAAATACAAACAGAGAATCCACACATCCCAGGTGTATGTACAGCTTTACTTTGGTCCACTAACACATGTACATCATCAAAGCCTGTAACATGAACGAATTTGATTCCTTTACGATTCTGTCCTGCACTTTAATGTTTCCCTCTGTTCATGCTGCATGATCACCATCACACACTCAGGTCCTGCCCTAAAACAAACCAAAACACCCCCCCAAGTCACATTAAATAAAGATCCTATTTTTAAAGGTCTACACTTCCCTGAGTAGAGCTAGACAAAACCAAAAATGTTCACTTAAAGGAAGGTGAAAGGACTGCCAGTCCCATAAGAGTCAGCACGCTCCTTTAATAAATAAAAAATAAATAAACTCTTAAAGGGTGAAAGACTCAAAATACCTTCCAGTTTAATAATTTCTCTTCCCACTATGTGTATAAAATTAGGAAATACAGACCAGCAAATGCTTTGCCTTGAAAATGAAAGTGTCAGGGTCCCTAAGGCAGTGACTCCCTGTGGGATCTGCAGCCCCAAGGTCAGAACCTTCTCCAGCTTTCAGGGATTGTGAACCTGCGTGTGCAGTGACAGAATACAGCCCTGAAAGAAAACCAGCTTTGTAAATCTAAGCCTAGATCAGAAACACAAACCTACCAGCCAAATTTTAGCTGTTCAAACTGAAAATTAATAAAAACTCCGATGTTCAGTTCAATTATACCCAAACTGGAAGATGCACTCCAGAGAACACTGAGAATAAGCAGCTGCTAAACAATCAAGTTTATGGAAAATATAAAAAAAGAATGGACTTACTATTTTGTAACAAAGTTTGCTCCTCAAAGAAAACACAAAGCCACCTTCAAGTTTTATCACTAAACACAACTGTGTTTGTATTTCAGAAACCAAAGAAAGAATCCAGATAAACATTTATCTTGAATTTACAGAATTCTGCTGCATCCTATTAAAGACTATGCTCTAAATAAAACTTCCTGGGGCAAGAACCATTTCAATTATTTTTGGACTTCACGTGGAAGTTTTAAGGAAGAAAAAAAAGAGTATTACTCTGTGCTGAGATAACATCTGGGATAGCAAAAGTGATGGTAAATGCAAATAATGTCAGTGAGGGTGTTGGAGAAGTGGCTCTCACTGATGGAAGCCCATTTTCCATCCTGATTTCCATTATTCACCAGGCTTGTGCAGCTGCACTCATTTTTTTACCCCCAAACCCTTCTGGATCCCACTACCAGTCCAACCTGCTGGAAAACCAATTCCCAAACTTGCTATTTGAGTTCACATGAGCTAGATGAGGATAAATCTGGTACTCTGTCACATCTTCTATTGAATGCTAGAATGACCAAGTTTTTCATTTTCATTTTTCAAGAATCACCAAGTTTTCCAAAGTGTGAGAAAGGGAAGCTGCAAGGAAGAGGAGGAACCCTGGAGGGGGGAAGGAGCAGAGATTCCCTGGTGTTGGGCTGGGGGCAGCCATTGTGGGGCTCCCACCAGCACAATTCCAGGGAAAACTAAAAATTCAAAGCTGCTGTGTGGTTTTGTTGTTGATATGTGTTCAACCAGGGACTTCCACGTATTTTCCTGGAGAAATTTTCCTTCTTGTCAACAAGTTCAAACACTGTGGAAACAGGAGATATACTGCTAAGCTCAGAAACTCATAAGGTTTAATCAATGGGAAATCCAACATTCAAACACTTTAAATATGGAGGAACAACAGAAACGTAGCAAAAAAAGGTCTGGAATGTCGGAATCCTGCACCTCAAGCTCTCCACGCATAAAGAAAACAGAACAAGTGTTTTGTTTGTTTTTCTATTTTATAAAGAAAACACACAAAAACCCTTTAGGCCCAAGAGTTCACCTGCATTTCAGAATCTTAAAAGTTTACAGTATAGAAGTCACATTAATGATGTACTACCTGTCAGCAGAACCCTCTGTTCACCAAAGCCTCTGGAAGTGGCAAATAAACTTCTCCACTGGTAACTGCTCGTACAGAGCACTGAACACCTGCACTGAACCCAGCTGTGAAGTTATCAGCCTTTTCATTCCTCTTTGGAAGCAATGTTTGCATCCACCAGGTTTTTAGAGTGTGTACTGTTATTTAGAAGCCTGTTACTATTGTAGATGGTTTCATACAGCATTAGAGATGTTTGAAATCTGTTCTTGAATGTTGCATGACCTAGGTAGTATTTCATTGCAGCACCCATAACAATAATACTCAACATACTGCTATTAACCTGTTTGCAGTGTTTTAACATTTTTTAAACTCTTGTTTATATGTAATAAAATACCAGTAAAGACAAAAAAATTGCCCCTATAATGAGGCACATTTTGGCATCTGTGCTAAATGCTGCTACATGGGCAGGCAAGTGCAAGTCAAAATATGAAAAAGGAGAAAGTCATCATCTAATCACATTCATAACTTTTTCATAGAAAAATATAAATATATTCCCTGAAATGTAGGACAAAGAAGAGCCAGCACCCATCACGAGTTCTAGTGCTATTACCATTTAAAAAAAAAAGAAAAAAAAAAAGAGAAAAAATAAACAAACAAACAAAAAAGAGATGGGCTGGCTATCCTTTAGTTAAGGTTACGTTTCGCAGGCGGCCTCCTCGAGGGCTCTGTCGTCGTCGTCGTCGTGGTAGCGCACGGTGCGCCGGCCGCCGTTGCGCGTGCGGATCTTGGAGCGCCGCAGCCGCTGCCGCCGGCCCTGGTTGAACTCCAGCTCCTCCGAGTCCTGCTCCTGGCTGCCTTTCCGCCGCTTCCTGCGCTGCGGCCTCCTCCTGCAAGGCTTCAGGGAGTCGTGGTTCAGGGTTTCTTTCCTGCCGCCTTTGCATTTCCTCTTGCGCTTCCTGGTTTCCGTGGCGTCGCTGCAGATGGTGGTGTCGCTTGCAGAGTCCGAGGAGAAACAGGGGAAGTTGGTTTTGGAGCTTCCTGCAGTCCCAGGTGCTTCCACATCAATGGAGACAGAGCTTTTCTCCTCTCTTTTCTCCTCTCTTTTCCCCCCCATTTCAGATTCTGTTTCCTTGAAGTCATCCACCCGTTTTAATCTCTTGAAAGAAGCTCTGGGTTTTTTATTTGCTGCTACTCCGGTATTTTTAGTTTCAAGTTTAGCTGAGTCAGAATCTACCTCCTCTTCAGAGTTACTCGTACAATGGTTGAGGGCTGAAGCTGCCTGTCTAGAAATTCCCCAGGTTCCCCCATTTTCTACCCTGTGGTTTGTGGAATTCTCCTCCGAGGAGTCGTAGTCAAAATTATTCAGAGCTGCAGCACAGAGGGGTTTGTGTGGCTGCACGTGGTTATCACTCTGCTTCTGAGTCTCTGTCTCCGAGTCAGTCCTCTCATTCTCAGACTCAATAATATATTTCCTTTTAGAAACAGAAGATTCAGAGCAGGAAGGTTTTTTCCTGCCACAAACCTGCTCACTCTCATTTTCAGACTTGGAACAAGCCTCCACCTCCGAGCTGTTGAACAGTTTCTTCCTGCAGGCTGAGGACACGCTGCCCTGGAGCTGCTTGCGGTTCTTCCTGGCTGGGTAAACACTTTCTGAGCTGGATAATTCCTCCTTTGCATCGCTCATGATCTTGATCTTGTTGGCTGCCAGCGTGGCGCACCTGCGCGGGTTCTTCTTCTCCGCCACCCTGATGTGCTTCTTGTAGTTGATGATGCACGTCCTGCTCCGCAGCACTTTGGCACTCTGGCTGGCCTCCTCTGATGTTTGCTCTACAAAAGGAAGATGGAAAAGTTCTTTTTAGTGTCTTACATTCCTGAAATTATTAGTTTATTATGGCCAAACGCTGCCACTTTTAATGAAATATGTAAATATTGAATTTCAACTGTTAAGTGCAATTTATCTCAATTCTTTACTAAAAATACCAGCAGTATCCCAGGGATACTTTTAAGCCTTGAGATTGTAACTTTTAAAACTTTTAATGGTCTCTAAAGAGCTTTCTTTAGCATCACCCTGTTAATTAGCTCAGAAATTACAAATTCTCTCACTTACCAAAAAATGCTGTCATATTAGTAATACTTGTATCATTAAAAGCTGTATTTTTCTTACTAGAATAAAAGTTGCAATGCTAATTACACATTTTAGACCTTTTATCCTAAAATGAAACTATAATATTTCATGTGGATTTCAAATTTCAATTTTAGATGGCTTCAGGTGGAGAACACTGAAACCCTTCAGCTCCTTAGTGACCTTAACACTCAGATTGCTGCCAACAGTGAATCTTCCATTCACTGTCTTTAAAATTAATATAGAACTTTCTAATGCTCTGTTTTAAAACAAATATTCCATGTGTAAATCATATATTATGAAGATCAGCGTTTCCCTTCTAAAGAAGACAATTCATACATATGAATAAATTAAAAAAAAATCAAATGTTCTTGAAGTAAATTTAAAAATATAAACAAAGGGAAAAATGATAAGGGATAAATTCAAATGTCCAGCTTGAGTACTAATATCAACAATCTCTTCATATACCAAATCTGGTCCTTATTTAAATGTAGATCCTTTTATGTATTAGTCCAGTATATTCCCATTTTTACATTTTCAAAGGATAATTAATTTCTTTGTTATGAGCTTCCAGAAATGATACATGAATATTACTACTTATGGTAGTTGTATTGTGTGATTTTATGGCCAAAGCACAACACATTTCTGCTGGACACTGCAAAATGCTGTATGAAAGCTGAATTAATCCACAGACTAAAAAAGAAGAGTTAGATCTTATATTATACACTGTCCTCCAATATTATTAAGTAGCTGGAACACAAAACTAAAGAATAAAGAAGTCCAGCCTTCCTGCAACACTGCCAGAATATTAAAATTATACTTTGTATACAAGATCTTAAATTTGGAACAAATCTATAATAAATTGAAATTGCCCCCTGAACATGCAGAAATAAAAGCTGCCAAGCTACAAGCAGGTGGCAGAGACAGAAACAGAGAGCATTACACCAAGTACCCCCAGAATCTGGAGGAGCTTTGAAAAGCCACAAAGATGTGAAAGTTTGGTTCATCAGGGTGTCCTGGAGCTCAGGCCAAACTCCAGACCTGGAACACTGGGCAGGAAAATCCAGCCTGAGCTCCAACCAACTCAGCTGCAGGGGGCACCACAGCCCACAAGGCATTGGCACAATTTATCTGAAAACTCTGCTTTCAGTCTTCTCTGATATATAAAATCCCATGCTAAACACTATATACCTATAATATATATTATATATAACATAAATATACATGACAGAATTATATACAGACTGTTCTACATATCAAAATAGATTATGTATTATTTATATTACATATATATTAAAAATAAGCAAAGCAAAGCTTCCACATAAATTGTTTAGCTGGTTAATGGAGCAGTGTATATACACATATATAGTTACAATTATATATATATAAAATACATATTTATTTGAAAAACAGGAACTCTGCAAGTATGCCCCTATATATGTATTAAATATAAGACCTTGGGACAAAACAAGTAAATATTCCTTGTGGAAAACTGTCAAGACAGAGTCATCTTAACAGACATAGTAATTAATTAAAAAAACAATAATTTTCTTAATATTCTTAAAGTATATTGACAGGATTGGAAGGATTGCACCAAACACCAACCTCTGAATAGTGTTTCAAATTCCAAATCAGGACCAATTCCCTGATTATATGAAGGCACAATGTACATGACCTGGTTTAATAAACATCACCATCATTCTCATAAGCTTAAGAAGAAACCAAACCAACTCTCTAAATCACGATCAGCCACCACAAAAAGGTCTAAGCGACAGATAAAATTACAGAATAGAACACAAAAACAAAAGAATTTCACTTTCTGTAACAAGTGGAATGTAAATCTTATGCCAAGTGCCTGTTTGTGTTAAGGACTCTACACATCACTGACCAAATAAAATCTCAAAGTCAAATCAAGTTTCAGGTTCTGGTGCACACCATGGATGTGAGGATAATTTAAACACCTTTCCATCAAATTAATTTTGGAAAACGATCAATAAAGTTACTTCAAACTGAAACTAACAGTTGTAAATTTGCTGTAGCACAGAAAATCAACATGAAATTAAGGTAACAGAACTGCAAACTGGAGAGTTTGGGTTACTGAAATCCTCAAAACAAGGAGCTGGACAAAGAGAACACTCTGCTCTCCTGGAGATTTCCTCTGTCATCTACTCAGTATTTAGAAATAGAGACATTAACTTTAAAAATGTTACCTTTTCTAACTATTTTTGTTTTTCCTTTCCTCTTCCTCATCTTTGCTTTTGCAGAAGTTTCACAGTAATTGCTGTTATTGGAATCACTCTCCGAGTCCGAATCAGAAGAGCGATGGAAGTTGGAGGCAGCTCCAGATTTGGAACTCCTCACAATCCTAGTGGGCACCAAGCTCTCCCACACAAAACTCTTCTCCTCCTCTCTGGTTTCTGCTTCAGATTCTGCTGTGTCCTCTAAATCACTCAAGACTTTTGCTTTTTTTAAAGGAGGAGACAGCTGCAGCCCGGAGGCTTTCCTGCCATTCCACCTGTCCGACTCAGAGTCCGCCTCATCCTCAGAATTGCTCACTGCAGGCTTGTGATGGGCAGGTGTTGACTGCTCTGAAACCTTTTGGCTGCCCCCATCCTCAGAATTATGGCTTTTGGAGTCCTCCTCTGAAAAGTCTAAGGTGGGACTTTTCACTTTGGGAGACACAGAGCACACAGGGCCCCGGGGCTGTTTGTGCCCGTTGCTCTGCCAGCTCTTCTGCTTGCTCTGCGTGTCGGGCTCAGAATCCGAACTTCCGTTCTCAGACTCGCTGACAAATTTCCTTCGTGGAGCAGAGCAGCCAGGCTGAGAAAGAGCTTTCCTCTTGGTGAGCTGCTCTTCTATTTCTTTGTCACTCTCAGACTTGAGGCCTGCCTCATCCTCTGAGCCCTCCAGCAGCATTCTCCTGGCGGCGGCCGAGGCGTTGCGGTGCGGCAGCTTCCTGTTCCTGCAGATCCCGATGCTCTCCGAGCTCGACACCTCTTCCTCCACATCGCTCATCAGCCTCAGTTTGTTGGCAGCCACAGCAGCACTCCTGCGTGGGGTTTTCCTGTGCCTGCCCTTGCTGTTGCTGAGGGACTCGGATGTCATTGCTGAAGTATTTTCAGAGTCACTTCCATATAACTTTTTCCTGACTGTTTTCCTGGTATTCCCGTTCTCCTGCAGAAGTGTTCCTGTAAAAAGGAAAGCAGGGATTAATACCTTAAATATGGAACAGCAGCTTTGAAACCTTGTCAAAACTGGGGCAGGTTCAACCCACAGACATGCATGAAATACAAGCCCAGGTGCTTTGGCTGTCATAAATTTCAGATTCATTCTGCTTTTGTTTTTTCTTAAGAAATGTTGCAAGTCATTCCCCCTCACCAGGCTCTTGGTTTCTGCCTCTTTCCCCAGTCATGAAAAAATCTTTTTAGAAGTTGAATGTAGTATTTGAGAGCTTCAGAATTAGCACCAGTGTAGCCATGATATTTTCTGAAAAATCCTTTCCTTGGGATTTTTTCTCCTGAGAAGCTGAGAGGCCTCAGGAACAAAATGTAAACAATGATTATCTGCTGCTGTGGAATGCAACAGGTGCATCTGGGATTGGTCTCATAGAGTTGTTTCTAATTAATGGCCAGTCACAGTCGGTTGGCTCAGATTATCTGGTCAGTCACAAGCTTTTGTTATCATTCTTTCTTTTTCTATTCTTACCCAGCCTTCTGATGAAATCCTTTCTTCTATTCTTTTAGTATAGTTTTAATATAATATATATGATAAAATAATAAATCAGCCTTCTGGAATATGGAGTCAAATCCTCATCTCTTCCCTCAACCTGAGACCCCTGTGAACACCGTCACACACCAGTAAAAAAACAGAAGGACTATCTCACACATACAACGATTTAAAAATACTAACTCCACTCAGTTATTTTTTTATAAATATAAATATATAAATATAAAAATGTGGCCTTTTCTTGCTGCTCACAAGACACTCCTGGCACCCCACCTGTGTGTTTCCTCTGAGCAGCTCGGTTCCGAGTCAGCCTGCGGCCGCTGCTCCTCCTGCACACCCCGTTGTGCAGGGGTGAGGGGGACACAGCAGCCCCAGCACAGCCTTTGCTGTCTTCTGAGCTGCTTGAGGAGGATGAAGATGAAGAAGATGAAGAAACTCCAGAACCTTCTATTTCACTCTCTGTTAAAAAAAAAGCAACTGGCAGTTAGAATTCTAAACAGCTGCCAGTTAAGAGTTACATTCTGCTGATCCTGGAATCTTCAGTTTTCTTACATTATCTTAAAATGCATTCTCATGCCTGAATATCAAACTGATACCTCAACAAAATCCATATTCATACAGAGTTCAGTGACAGGAAGCTTCTTTAGCCTGCATTTAAAACTTCAATTAAAATAAAACAGCTCTTTTCAAACACCAGATTTAAGTAAAAAGCATGTTTAAAAAAAACCCCAAAACACAGAACATTTTCTAACAGATTTTACCAGAACTTGCATTCTTATTCTTTGAAATAAGCTGAATTTTTGCAAGGTGAGGTGTAGGGGAAAAGGGAAAGCTTTAAAGTCTCAGGGAACTTCTGTTGTTTGCTAATTCTGGATAAGAAGTTTTATATAACATATATGTATACATATATGGGCATTCAACCTGTATTTGGTATAGTATCAATTATCAAATACTCTGGAAGAAGTTTTATATAACATATATATATACATATATGGGCATACCTATATTTTATATAGAATCAATTATCAAATACTCTGTAAGAAGTTTTATATAACATATATATATATATATATATATATATATATATATATATATATATGGGCATACCTGTATTTTATATAGAATCAATGATCAAATACTCTGTAAGAAGTTTTATATAACTATATATATACATATATGGGCATACCTGTATTTTATATAGAATCAATTATCAATCAAATACTCTATAAGAAGTTTTATATAACATATATATATATATATATATATATATATATATATATATATAGGCATACCTATATTTTATATAGAATCAATGATCAAATACTCTGTAAGAAGTTTTATCTAACATGTATGTACATATATGGGCATACCTATATTTTATATAGAATCAATTATCAAATACTCTGTAAGAAGTTTTATATAACATATATATATATACATATATGGGCATACCTGTATTTTATATAGTGTCAATTATCACTCTATGCTCTCCAGCTGACACATTTCTTCATTAATAAAAGTAAATTTACTGTATTCTATACTATTTCAAAGAAAAAAAAAATTAATATACAGTACAAAAATCTTCTCCTAAACCTTGTGGAAAAAAATTCCACGTTAAAAACAGAAAGCTCATTTAACAACTGAGAGTGCAAATTGCAGCAATTCTAAATCCTGACCTGATGACAAAGCAGAACAGTTGGTCAGAGGTGTGGATCTGGCCTTCCCATTCCTCTCAAAGGATGCCAGGCAGGCAGAGTCTGAGGATTCTCCCGAGGAGCTCTGCTGGTAGGAGCCAGGCTTGGCTTTATGGCTTGGGACACAGGCAGCTCTGCTTGAGGTAGGCTGAGCAAAAGCATCTTCCTGCTCAGATTCAAGTTTGGCCTGAGACTTGACTGGTTTCTGCTTCAGATTTCTAGAGAGTCACAGTAGGAGAGAGAAGGCAATGATACATTTTAACAATATTTAAAAATATTTACTTTCATTAAATAACAGTCTGCACTCCTTGGGCAGTCATACAAGAGGAGACAATCTTTGTCTGCTCTGAGAAACAGAATTTAATGGTGGATGTCCTCCAGACAATTCATGTTCTCTCATTTTCACTGCAGCAGTCTCAATTCCTGCTGGATTCCCAGCCTCTGGTTAGGTGCACATGAGCCTCCAACTAAATGTTATCCAGGCAAATTATTATTATTCCAAATAAACTGAGTTCCCAACATGCACAGAAGGTGGAACCCTACAGTTCACTGTTTAAAATAAAGAAAACTTCACTAATTTCATCCTTCCTTACCTCCACATGCCTGAGTGCTACCTGTCATCCTGCTCAGTCCATTATTTTCACCTACAGAACTGGTTTTTTGTAATTTTTTTCCTTACAGTGCAGGTTTTCAGACATTCACCCAGGTGCACAAGATAATTTCTGTTATCCCAAACCTCACTTCTGCTGTGCCCCACTGCACAGTCACACACAATTCTCCAGATTTGAGCACAAATGAGATTCAAAAGACAATTTCTGCCTATCCTGGAGGTTGGCTATTTAAAGTATAAAAGTAATCCCCTGAAATTAGATTTGTTTTTTTTTTATTAAAACTCTTACTCTTGCCCTTTCCCTGCCAGAGAAGGAAGACTGCACAGCAGCAGAAGGGAAAAGCTAAGTTTCCCTGAATGTAATTTATCACATTCAGCTTTTGTATTTTGTCCCACATGCAAATTAGGAAAATGAGTTAATCATGTCAAACAGCAATTGTGTCAAAAGCTTGTTTGCCTTCAAAGAGAAAAGGGAAATCTGGCTCCCAACTGAAGGCTACAGCAAGTGACAATTTCTAGAAATTCCATTGGACTGACTGTATTCTGTATGCAACACAATATGTAATTAATGCAGATTTTCATCTTTACAATATATCCAGCAAGTAAATCTGTTTCATTCCTCATTATTTCAGTTAAATATTGATTTTCTGATTCAAATATTCAAGAAAAACCCAACCTTTTCTACTCTTCTGTCTCCTTGTATTTCTCAGTTTTATACTACAAAAAGCCCCTGTTTTTTTAACATATTTATCCTACTGCATGAAAATTATAAAAAGTCTCACTGAGGTTATAAACCATTTTAAAAATCAGTTGTTCCCCTCTTCACAGGCTAAATGTGAGAGTCCATATGAGGATCAGTCAGCTGAGATAATCTTTGATTACCTGAGCATTTTGGTGGGCTGCTGCACTGAGCTTTGATTATTGAATCTTCTGGTGTACCTCTGGTTTCTCCTTAGCTTCTCATTCTGTTTCTGCCCATTTTTGAAATCTGAAACAATTCTTCGGATTTTCTCTTCAAACAGTGCTGACAATCTCAAGGTCATACTGTAAATCTGGGTAAGGAAGTGCTTTCAATTAAAAACAGAGCCTTTGATCCAAGATTAATATCTGTAATATCAAAATCTGCACAGAAAAGCAATAGGAAAAGTACAGGCAGTGCTTTGCAACACCAAATAAACAGGAAATGAACTTATTAAATATTTTTGTCCTATTTCTCCCCATTATCTACCAAACCAGCAGCTTTATCAAAAGTACTGATAAACAAATTACAAAATAAGATTTATTTCATTCATTTATTTCATTCACAAACCCCCAGACAGTAACAGCTACCTTTGACTTTTTGTTTGGAGTATAAGATTTTGCATTACTGAATATCAGTCTGATATCTTTGCACAGTTCCATTGGAGTGTCATAATTCCCAGCTTCCAGAGTTTCCTTCACTGTACCAAAATCCATTGGAGTGTCTATAATATGTCTGTAATCCTATAAAAAAATAAGAAAAAAAATCTGTGAAAGTATAAAGGAAAAAAAACCTTTGAATTTTATTTGTCATTTGGGGGTAGCTAAAGTTACACAAATTATCTTCAGCAGCAGTGGAAAGAGAAGCACCACAGCAGAAAGCAACACTTTTGCTGAGACAGTTTGATTGAAAATTTCCTTTTTCATTATCCCACGAATTTTATTGTGAGAAACAACAGATCTGGTACAAAAAAAACAGCAAAAAAAAGCCCCAAAACACAATTACCACACAAAAACCCCAAATCAAACCCCATCAAAACACCTCAATCTCTCTTTCTCTCCCATTCTTGTTTTTTTAGAGAACCTCAAGATGTTTTTAAAACCTGAAGAGAGACTCAAACTCAAAATTCAGAGTCACCAGGAGAAGTTATTTGCATTTGCTGTAAAGAAGTTTTTTTCCTTTAGATTAAATTTATTGGATTTTTAGAGGAGAAAAGAGACAGAGGGAGTAGTAAGATTGCCATGAACAGCTAAAAGAGAGGGAAAAAATCAAATTCATAGCTCAGGCTCAGCAAACAGATTTTAGACCTTCAAGATACTCATTTTAATTAAGAAAATACAGATTTTTCTAAAATAATCCCCTTACAAGGCACAGTAAGGCAGCAAGAAAAGAAGAATCTATTAAGTTTATCAAGTACAACTTACAGGATATTGATCCAAATCAACTGGCTGCCTGAAAGGTTCAGAATCCTCACACTGGAAAATCAAATTCACCAGTTCCATGCACTGCTTCTTCCAACAGTTTTCATCATAGCCACTTTTCAGGTTTTTCCCTTTTTTTAAGCCCCGTCCCTTGAGGGAAAAAAAAAAAAGTTAGGAAAAGTATTACTGGAATACAGCAAGAAAAAATTCAACCTGATTTGGGTTATAAGGTAAAGATTGGCCAACTCACTTTTCTTCTTCTGTATGATGTTCTTGGAACACATTTTTCATCATCCTGCACAAAATAAAATCAATTATCTTAAAAGTAATGTGGGAAAAAATAGGTGATGGAGTAAAAGTTTCATTAGATTTGAAATTTGGTGAAATTAAATTTTCTTCTTAATTCTGTCAGTAAGACAAAAAATGAGAATAAAAAATACACACAGCATCTGGGAGATTTGAAAAGCAATATCCTAGATAAGGACAAGAGCTGGAGTCTGGAATCTTCAGTGGTTTGAGAAAAGGAAAAACCACCATCAGAAAATGCAATTACAAGTTACTCAACAGCTTTGAACTTCAGTCACTAAATATTACCAGCAATGCAATTCACTGATAATAAATGACATAAAACATTCATAAAAATTCCTAATATAGTCCATGTTTGTATTAGCTATGTAAATAACTCAGCAATTTTACCAACAATTTTGAAGGTTGTTGGTATTTTCTTACCACCATAAATTACTGGAATTTTCCACAAAAAACCCACAACTTACCAGATCAGCATCATGACAATCTTGCTCATCATCTGTTGTGCTACATAATTCAAAAATATTTGTACAGTCCTGGTCACTGCAATGCAATTAAATCTCTGTTACTGGAACAGCAAAAGCAGAGCTGATGTTGTTTCCTAAATTAAACTCAGCCACAACCAAGTGCTCCATATTAAAGGGAAGACAGTAACTGAGCATTAAATGGAATATAAAAATCAGGATTAGGGATTTGAAAAGGAACTGCCCAGCTGCAGGAAGGCTGCCCACACTCATTTCAAAATAAACCTCTCAGTTCATTTTAACCTTTCAATTAAGTCAGACAAGCTACAACAGGAACTGCTACACAGGACAGCACAGGAGTCACATTTTACAGGCTGAGCTACTTAACATCATCAATCTCAAGTGACATTTTGAGACTGTAATACCAGAAAAAAGCTAAAAAGCATCTAAGCTAAACATGCCAGTATTTAAGGTGACACTCAATTAGACCCCTGTCCTTCCTTTAAAGCAGGGCTCACCACAAGGGGATCCTGAGAGGTTTTTACTCTCCACTGCTCAGAAGCACCAGAATTCAAGCATTATTTAGATTAAAATGCCACTTACTTGATAAACTTCAGGAGCTGGGTGGTGATTTTTTTTGCAGCTCTGGCAATAGCACTCCCAGGCTCATTGAAGGTTCTGGCATTGCTTTCAATGTATCTGACTTCCCAAACCAATGCTGAAATTCTCCTTCAAATTAGAAAATATTACACCTTTAATACTAAAGAAAGACTTAAAACCAGCAAAAAATATATCTCTGTAATTTTCTCTCCATATTAGATTTAGATGTCCTCTGTTTTATGGCCCTTCAGGGCAGTCTCAAACCTCTCCTCCACATGGAAAATCCAAGGAAACAGAACCAGCAATGCACATCTTCCATCACTCATTTCCCAACTCATTATTGCTAATTCATCCTGAGGCACTTTGTGACATAAACTCATTAATTCAGCTGGCAAAGTAAGCACCAGCATTTGTTATCCCTAAATCATAAAATATCACTGAAATCATCCCAAGGACTGTGGATCTCCTGGAATCTTTAAAACACAAGCATTTTTAAAAGGTTTACATTTGATTTATTTAAAAGGAGAGGAAAGAGTAAAATTTAATCACTACTCTAAATTATCACATTTCTTCTGGAAATATCAGAAGCTGCCTGTTGCAAAGCCCTGAGAAATGGAACACAACTTGTATCATATCTGAGGAACTTTTAATTAATAAATACAAAGCACAAGCAATTAATAAGGAGTGACAAGAGCTTTGTCCAATTACATTTTAAGGAATCCCAGATATGATGTCCCTTTCTGTTTTCCCTTAAAGACCTTGCTTTGAGGCCAACTGACCACTGAAAACAGTGACCCCTGTAAAATGACAGTTTTAAAATCTTAAAAATAAGATTTGACAAACTGTTACAAATTGAAATTATAACTTGATAGAAATGAGCTGCCACAAACTTTTAGTTTCATTTTTATAACTCATTTTCCCAATTCCTTATACCTGTGAAGCAGAGATACTTTAAGTCTGCAGTTCTTCACCTACAGAATTTCCAGTTATTTCCCAAAACATTCTCTCCATCTTATACAGGAGGAAAATCACAATGCAGTGAAGAGTTGCTGTATTTACATACACAGTGAATGCAGCTTCAGATGAAGAATATACTCAGATTTATTTTCAAGCTATGGCTGACCAGCAACATCCATCAAACCAGAGCTCTGTCATCATTACAGAGGAAATAGAGGGAAGAGTATTGGCTGACCAACACATCCATCAAACCAGAGCTCTGTCATCATTACAGAGGAAATAGAGGGAAGAGTGTAAGTTTTTATCATTTCAAATGCTGCTGTTCACATTTAACATTTCACCTCTTGTGTTTAAGCTCATTTCTGAAAACAGCGACAGCTTAACCTTCTTCACGTTCAAAGTAACTGAAGGACAGCACTTCAAAATCTGAATTTAAAGTAACTCCAGGGAGTTTTTTAACATTTGGTGGACTCAGAGTGCCTTTCCCAGAGCAGGGATGCCAGGCTCGCTGTGCTGCAGCACTGACCTGTAGAAGCGGTTGGCCAGGCGGGTGCGGATGGTGGTCAGGTCCGTGGGGTACGCGACCACCGTGCAGTACTTGGGGTACGTGCACAGGTCCACGGGGCCAGCAAAGGCTGCTGAGATGTCTGGGGAAAAACAGCAAGAGCAGCAACATTTTACTGTTTGACTTCATTTCTGGCCTTCCAGTGCCTGAAGGAGCTGATAGGAAAGAGACAATTTCCAGGGATGGAGGGACAGAACAGGGAATGGCTTCAGACTGGCAGAGAGCAGGGCTGGATGGGATCTTGGGAATGAGGAATTGTTCCTGGGAGGGTGGGCAGTGCTGGGATGGAATTCCCAGAGCAGCTGTGGCTGCCCCTGGATCCCTGGCAGTGCCCGAGGAGCATGGAGCCTGGGACAGTGGAAGGTGTCCCTGCCATGGGATGATTTTTAAGATTCTTTCCAACTCAATCCATTCTATGATTCTACATCTCTCCTGCCTTGGCTTCTCTTTTTAATGCAGGAGGTTTTGTGTTTTCCCTTTTGTTTCCTTCTCCTTTTGATTACCTCCCAGTGAACCAATAAACCTTTGTGAGGGAAAACCTTGGTAACTTTTTAATTTCATTCCCTCATGGCACAACACATTGCCAAAGTTATAAAGCACTATGAGGGCACTTTTGGATTCAGCAAAATCCATGATCCTCTTCCTGATGATTCTTAGCATCATCCTTGACTTCTGCAATATGCCAGCACTCCACATCTCCCATTTCTGGTGCTATTCCTGAGAATAATGCCCTAGTAGAAAACTGTTTCATATCAAGATGTGGCTTCAGATTTGGAGCTGAATAAGCATATTATAAAGAAGAAAAATAAAAAGAAAAATCAAACAGAGATTAATATTCCTGCCCATGGCAGGAACTGGACTGGTTTTCAGGTCCCTCCCAATCCAAGCCATTCTGGGATTTTATTTCAAAGCCTGCAGGTCCGTGACAAATGAGCTGGGTGGTATAAAAGTCATGATGTACACAATCATAAAGATCTCAGTACTAACACAAAGAGCTGCACAGAAAACCATTTTCTCATTGAAGTACTTTATGACAGGGAATTTTTAAAGGATGCCATGGATATTCCAGGCTGTTTATAAATGCACCATCAGGAGAAAAGCAGCTGAAGCTCAGCTCCCACTCACCAAGAGTCATGAGCTGATCAATGCCACGGATGATCCGTTCACAGGCCTCATCCCGGGACTTCAGCCCCCACTCCCCCTCCTGGGGCTTGTACAGGAGCTTCTCCACCTCCTCCAGAGTCACTGAGACACTTGCTCCCAACTCCTCAGGCTGATCAACTACACACAGCAAATTGGGGAAGCAGTGAGAACAAGATAAATTGTTGAGCACTCACAGTTATTCAATAATTGTGCGCTTGAAAGTGACAAAAAAATCTCGCCTTGAAGTAGAGTTTAATGCTAAGGCTGTGGGGAAAAAATATACAAAATGGATACAAGCAGCAAAATGTTTTAAATTCTGTTTTCCAGAAGTTCTGAATTAAGTTTATTACCTTTTTGAGAGCTTACTCAGTAACTACTTTCTCACTATCTCCCAAACATTCCTCCCCACTCCCAGCTGGTACTGACAAGTACTGGAAAAGTGAAATATTAAGACAAACCACAAATTCCACTATTTTTATTACAGATAATCTGGATTTGACCAGCAAACTTTATAAATTGTTGGTTTTAAACTATGTGCAGTAAGGGTTTGATGACTGGAAATTATTTTATTTATATTCTGAAATTATTTTATTTATATTCTTCTTACACCCTCTTGTATTACAATATACTACAACAAATTCATATTTTCAAACTTGAGATGTTTTTTGAAACCTGCCATTTGGAAGCAGCAGGTTTTATTCCCTAAGTCAGTGCTACACATTTAAGCTACTTAAAAAAAACTGCTCTGAAGATGTAAAAGGAAAAAAATTATAAGTATATTAAAATTACTTCACTAAATCTGAATCAAGACTGTCTTTAAGACAGGAATCACCTCAGGTCCACTACCTGCATGAAACAAAGGATCTGGAAAGAGGGAGAAGCACATAAAGCTGTTTAATTTATTAAAGGATTTTTACCTACCATTATCAGGGACTGGTTCCATGTCCCACGGGCTCAGCTTTTCAATTTCACCATTGTCCCATCTGATTCACCAAGTAAAAAGAATACAATAATAATTTAAAGTTACTTTGACTCCAAGCATATTTAAATTACAGCTATAAGCACTGTATTTAAATTACAGCTGTTTGTAGTTATTGACAAAATACACTGTATAAACATGTACAGAAACAAAGGCATTGGTCTGCAAACAGCAAAAAGGAAACATTCTTCCTGATCAATTTCAGATTAAAATTGTGCTCCTGATTTTGGCTGTATGCAACTTACCCAATACATAATTTACAATTTTACAAAGCCTGTATCAAGAAGATGAAGAAAAATAAACTGCACATTTGGAAAAGTGAGATAACACCAAGGGGAAGATTTGAGAAAAAACACAGCAGATTTTTTTTGCTGATCCCAACAGGAGTTGTGCAAGTCCATGGATGAAGGAAGAACAGGAAGTGAGACATTTCATGTTAGCATTTCCATTTATGAGGCAGAGGGCATTAAGACAAAGAAAAGAATAAATATAAAATGAAGAAACTGAAGTTAATTAAGGTTCAAGGCAAAGCAAAAGCAACACAGGTGCTCTGGATAGATCTGGATATTCACTCTGATACTGAACTATGAGGTGTGTGATCACTCATGAGATCTCTCCAAATCCCACCACATTTGGGTAGATTTTTACATGGTTTTAAAAATACATAAAATACCAATGAATTTTGCTTTTTCCAAGGTAAGAAATGTCTGACTGGATCAGCTTCACACCTCACTGATGTGCACAGGCAGCAGAACCCTGTACAGATGGAGTGCTGGATCTTTCCTACAGCTGGGTTAATCCTGATGTTCCCACTTTTCATTTTTTATTACAAGCACATCCCAGAAATCAATAGACCAGACTGCACTTCACCCATTTCCCTCCAGAGCTTTGCCAGCAGTTTCCTGTCAGAGCTCTCCAGATTCCTAGGTCTACTTCTGATGCATTAATAAACTCAGATATTTGGTCTAATGCCTCCTGTGCATTTATTTCAAACCAACTGGAAACTGCAAGGATCATGCTCAGAGTATTTTGTAACTAAACCCCTGCTCTGGCAAGAGCAGCTCTCCATTGCTTTGGATTTCCCAATGCCTTGGAAAACTTGGATCATTCAGCCTGTTGGATTTTTATAAACTAAGAGTCCTAAAGGTTGATCTGTTCAGTTCTCCTCCCCAGTTACTGTACAATACTTCTCAAGTTGTTGATATTCACAAATGGATATATTAATTCATCATTTTGCATGTAAGACTTTATCAAGAGTTTAGTACAGCTCAAACCCTACTTAGTTCTGTTAAAGTTCCACTCATCCAGGTAATGCAACTTCATAACAAATGAAGCTGCTTCTACACAAACACCTATTATTGTCTTGCCAATAAAATAACAAAAAAATTGAAAATCATCTTTAATTCATTTTTTTCCATACAACAGCAACAGTGATAAACTGAAGTGTGACAAAAAGAGCAACAGACCCAGAAAAGTCACAAAACTTAAATACAGCTGCCAAACACTCCAGATATTTTCACACACATATCCAAGAATTCTGCTCTAGAAGAGCTGTTTTTGAGGCCAGGAAGAATAAAGTCCTTTTGGAAAAGGATCTTAAGGAACACAGCATTCCTTCCTTCAAAGCAGCTCAAGACTTTTCTGTTAAAGGCAGATGCATTAAAATACTGAAATATCCTTTAGGTCTCACAGGAGAAAGGAGCTCAGGAAATTGGCACCAGGCTTTTGTTCATGACTGGAAACTTGATCTGGAATTGGCCAAGAAAAATCCAAATCCCACCTGAACTGGCTGCTAAGGAACATCTGTGGCACACAACAAAACACATGGAATGGATGGAACATGGAAGGGAAGGTAACAGGCAAGAATTTCAGTCTGGGAGTTACTTCAACCTTCCCACCAAGGAAAATCATCGAGAGAGAAGACAAGTAGATGAGACAAGGAACCAAAACATGTAACACAGCCTTGGCAGGGTCAGTGGATTGTCTATTAGCTATAAAATTTCACTTCTTTGTGGTGAGCAACAAGTTCAAGAGTCTTTGAGTGAAAAAGCAATTAACAAGTCCTCCAAAAATGAAAGTGTGACTGTTCAGTGTACTGTACAAGACATGGGAATTATCTCTGGACACGATGGAAAGAGGAATATTGAATATTCACTGTTTATTCTCCTTACAGTCCTCCCTTGCTGGGGGAAACCAAACCAAGTAAAATCCCAGAATTGTTCTTTCAGTACTCAAAGGAGGTGACAAGAAGGCTGGAGAGGGACCTTCACAACAGAGTGAAGGACAAGGGGGAATGGCCTTAAGCTGTAGGAGGGAAGGGTTAGATTAGATACTCCAAAGGAATTCTTGACTCTGAGGGTGGTGGGACACTGACACAAGTTGCCCACAGCTGTGGCTCCCTCATCCCTGGAGGTGTCCAAGGCCAGGCTGTTTGGAGCTCTGAGTCACCTGGGATAGCAGAAGGTGTCCCTGCCTATGGCAAGGGGGTGGAACAAGACTGTCTTTAGGGTCCCTTCCAACCCAAACCATTCTGTGAACTCCAGACAGCTTGGACAGGGCAGGACAAGGTCAATATCCTGAGTCTGAACACTGAAGTCCAGAGATATCTTTGTTTACCCTTCCCCTCCTTTGTGTGAAGGCCTGTTTGTTGATATGAAAAGGCTGCACAATGTGAAAGACAAAGTGTGAGGACCTGAGGCATTAAGGACCTTGATGTCAGCAGCCACAGAGGAGATACAGCATCCCCAAGGCAACTATCAGTGCAGAGCAATAATTAATGTTCACAGAAAACTGCACTGCTTGCTTTGTGGAAGGGACACAGAATTACTCAGTACAGGAAATGTGAAGAGGTCAACAACTGCTTTTACCATATTCCTACTCATTAACAAGTTGCCACAAGCTATTACACATCCACACTGTGCTACAGCAGCAACTTAAAACCATTAAAAAGTGACAATACCAGGAATAAAATCATTGAAGTGAACAATTTATACACTCCCATAGCAGTGAGGCAGCTGTGTGAGAGCAAAGGCACTCAAATAACATTGGAAATCAAACCTTTGTGTACTCACTTGACACTGTAGCACTGGAAGTGGCTGTCTGGATACTGAGGCTGATAAGGTTCCTGACCCAGCACTGTCCCAAACCACCAGGCATCGTCAATAATGGAGCGGAACCTGTCGGCTGCAGCAAACACAGACACTCTGCTGAGAGCAGCATTTAACCCTGTGGCTGCCACAGGCAATCAGAAAAACTTTTGCTAAATGTACTGCTTGACTTCTTTCCAAACTTCAAGTTCTAGACTCACTGACAGGTAAGTCTGTTTAGCTTTAAAATAACAAAGGGAACAGAACAGTCTGGATGTGTATTTTGGTGACTGTATTTACATTTACTGCAGTCCCTCCAAGGTTCAAATTTCTGACTCTTGCCTACCAGAGAACCCTCTGACCCTACAAACAGCACATGCAGCAATTAGCTAAGGACACATCTGTGATTTCTAAACTGTTCAGTCCAGCTCTCAGCAAACACTTACAGGCCTGCCAGTTCCTCTGCCGGGCTTCATCGTAGAACTGACGCAAGATGAGGAAGTCGATGACATCGGGCATGTCGTGGTACCTGGATTAAAGAAATCATCACTCACGTGTGCCTCAGGGCTTTGGGAAGAAGAGAAACATATTCTTAAACACTTTTCAAGGAATTCAAACTGCACATACCTGATGGAAAATGATTTGTCTGTGTGTTTCCCAGTGGCATGATCGATAAAGGCAAGCTTGAGGCAACACAACGTGGGAGGACCAACTTCGTATCTGATTCCAACAATTTTGACCAATTCCTGATCCTACAGGTAACAACAAACAGCTTCAGCAAGTTCTGTCTCAGGAACCATGCACAGAACTGTTAGTTTAACATGAATTAACCAACTGTACCCACATGCAAAATACTGAAATGAGATTTGAGATTTCAATGGAAGGCAGTCTGTCACCCTTAGGATTTTAACACAGATCTTTCATTTGGCTTCCCACAGAAAATTCTGAAGCCAATCTGATAATTGCACACACTTTCCCCATAGGGAAACATCAGTAACCTCCCAAATCCATGTTTTGCAAACAGAATAATAAAACCCCTCAATCACAGACTCTGTAACAAACCCCAGAACCCTCAGTGCAGACCTACCCTAAGCACCACTTTCCTCCAAGGCTCCTTGTGTGGATTCAGTTCATAAATGTTATTTCTTCTCACTGCTTCAATGTAAGCTTCATGCCCTTGTCGGAAATATATCACCTAAAAAACACCCCAACCAGCCCAAACAGTGAATGTTTTCCTGAATCTAGCAATTATAACAATCACAAGCACTGGAAGGTTTTAATCCTTGCTCCTACCTCATCCCCCATCTGAGGGACAAAGGGGGACCTTCGGAGAGCCGTGTCTGTGATCCACACTGGAGGGTGCCAGTCATAGGACAGCTCCAAGTTCAGTGGTTGTGCTGCAGCATCAGCCTTCACAAAATCAGACATGATGGACATCAATTCTAAACAAATCATTCCATTTTGGTTTGGCAGATAACAGCTTCACTTATAAAGGACTCATCTACAGCATTTCCAAACAGCATTAGCAGAATTCCTCCAAGGCTTTGTTTGAGTTGTAAGTGTATTTGTAATTCTAATATTAAACATTCCTTTCCTATCTGGAGATTTGAGTGAGCAAGTCATTATTATGCAGGCCTTAGCAAGAAGTTTTATAATTTAGAAGACAGTCTCAGTATCCAATTAAAAATTATTCCAGCTGCAAGAAACTGATTCTACTTAGAAAGACGTGAAAGGACAGAGAGAAAACCAGACCAAATGCATCAAAATTATCCCAGGCTTAAAAAAAAAAATAATTGTTTGCTCTTTTATGAGAGAAAACAGCTAACAGTACCTATTGTAACTTAAGGTAATTAATTTAAATTAACTTAAAAATTAGTTGCTTAAAATAGAATAATTATTGTAAGTTATGAAAAAATTAAATACTCAATTATAAACTGCTACCAGCAATGCAGTGACTGAGTTCCCCATGCATTAGACAGTTAAGTTATAGAGTCACAGAATGGTTTGGGTTGGAAGAGGCCTCAAAGATCATCTTGTTCCATGCCCTGCCACAAGCATGGACTCCTTCCACTATCCCAAGCCCTGTCCAAGCTGCCCTTGGACATCTCCAGGGATAGGGCAACATGTGGACAACATGTCCCAGTGCCCCACCACCCTCAGAGTCAAGAATTCCTCCCTAATCTAATCTAACCTAACCCTGCCCTCCTTCAATTTAAAGCCTCCCCCCTTGTTCTATCCCTTGGGGAAAGTCTGATATTCTGTACTGATATTTATTAAACACATTTCCCCTTTAACACCATCAACCTTGAGAACCCCTTTCACTGGGAAAAAGCACCTTCACTGGGAATGCAGATTCTTCCCTCTAAATCAGCAGATCCCTCACATTGGGAATGGTCTCAAACCAATCCCACCTTCCCTGTGTGTGCTGACAGAAAGATCCTTGGCTGATGGCAGTAACAATTGTTTTAGTAGTTTCTAATGAAGACACTTAACCCCTAAGAGAGAAATTAGGATTGTGCAGAAAAAAAAGTGTGGAAGCCCTGGGTCAGAACCCAGGACATCCCTCTGGCTGTCCTGAGCAGCCAAGACCCCTGCCAGGGGGCTCAGAGACCCTGGCACAGAGCTCAAGACCCCTGTGGTTTTGATTATGACCCATGGAGCAAATTACCAACCTCAGATCTGCAAGTCACAATAAATTAAGCAGAATGATAGTGAATTTATCACAAGGTGAAAAAGTAGATTTTGGGGTTTTGAGAATGAGGATTCAGGGGGGCAAGATGGAGGGATCTGGGCATGTCCAGTCTTTCTCCTCCTTCTTGGCCTCCACCTTCTGCTGTGATGGTGGCACTTTTAGATTGGTTTAGAGTAGAAGCTCACTGTCTAACATAAGTGATGGGTATTTGAAAGTAATTGTAAATATTGTACAGGTAGTTTTTAGTATAAAGACATAACACTGCCCCAGGGGCAGGCAGAGTGCCTGGACTGTCTTGCTGAGTGGACCTCGGTTGGACAAGAGAAAGAATTTTATAGCTAAGGAACAATAAACAAACTTGAGACCGAGAAATGAAGAGCTCAGACTCCTCCTTCGAGTGCCAGGCTGGGAAAAGAGACTTTCTAACATTTCTTGGGGTCTCCCTGACAAGCGAGAGGCCCTGACAGCCCTGGGGGCATCTCCTAAGTTACACTCCACTGGCTCCTTCCCCTGCTCCAATGTGTGAACAGAGGTGCTCCTGAGCCAGTCCCTCCCATTTCCCTGCCTGGCCCTCACCTTTGTACTGCCCCAGGCCCCTGGAGAGAAAGCTGGACCCTGAATGTGTGTGTGCCTTGGCCCTGAACACCTCACCGTGCGGCTGAATTAAACATCTGTGCATATCACACAAAACCCCTTTTTGCTTCCTTACCCCGGACTTTACCAGCAGCTACTCAGGCTTCAACAAAAAGAAAACTGTACCTCCTCCTGCTTTTTAGGTTTGGGTTTTTTCCTCCTCTTCCTCCTCCTCCTCTTGGGAGGGGAGGATTTCTCAGCGGACACGTCGTCCTCGGAGGTGCTGCAGTAGCGCAGCGCGGTCCTGCGCGAGCTGCGCAGCGGCGGCTGCAGGTTGATGCCGGCGTCCGCGATCCAGTCCGAGTATCTGCTCGAGGAGTCACTGTGCACAGGGCAGGGACACACAAACACAGCCCAGCTCTCACTGCTGCACAGCACCAACTCCCTCAGCAAAATAACAAACTGCAAGTGCTGTTGAAAGCAGCTTCAAAATCACTTTGATCACTTGTAGCCATTACTTCACTTGGAGCTTAACATGAATTTTTGGGAGAATCCAGTAATTCGAAGTGTATTTCTTTAAGCAACTAAAGTCTGGTGAATTCTAGAATCAGTGGTTTTAGTCAAGAAATATGTGCAATGGAATTCTGGACTTATTAGGAGCCCTCTCTAAGGAACACATGAACCAAATGCTGCTAAAATTCTTTACACTTATCCAAATCTCAGCTACACATCCACTCTGAGTGGATCTCTGAGCATCATCATTCTCTCTGAATATTTATTTCTAGCACTAAAGAATACTAAAAGAGTATCTAAAATAGCCACAAGGAAGTGATTAAAAATTATCTATAACAGTTCTACATAAACCTTTTAAAATTTCATAAAACTTTTAAAAATTCAGATTTTTCAAAAATTTTTTTAAGAGCAAGGGAAAAAAACCCAAAAGATTCCCCAAACAAAACTGGGGGAAAAAGTTCCCAAATTAAATCTTTCATCCCTCCAAAATCAGACCAAAACATACTATAGAAATATTCCAGACTTTAACCTCTTTGCCATCTGACAAAAAAAGCAAAGGAACTTGGAGTCACATGAAAAGTTAGAAATGTTTTGGTGAAAGGGAACAGTAAATAACACATCAGTGAAGTATATGAATTCTACCTTAAATTATTATTATTTATATGATTATTATTATTTTTGTATGATCACCTCTGAAGCACAACAGTGTTTTCAGAAAACTCTTAATTTGTCAACAATCAAGTAAAACTCCTTATGGGATGTGTTTTTCACTTTACCTAGAACTATTACTGTTGCTTTTCTTGTCACTTCTCCACTCTTCCTCTTCATCAGATGAACCAGAGCCCTCACTTTCTTCAGCTTCCTAAATTCAAAAATACAAACTTAAGCCAAATCCATGTTTTAAGCATCTGAAACTTAAAAACACGTTGACCATATTATCAAATTTAAAGAAGTTTGGTAAAAAGCTGTTAAAATGGAAATAAAAGTAACCAGGCCATGTAAAGTTCATAATAAAATCTGACAGGAAAAGAATGTACATTACAAAAGGAATAGATATGGGTTTTTTTCACCCCTTCCTTTAAGTATTAAATGTTTGACCAAGTACTTATTAGAGTATTCATGCATGTATTTAAATGCTACACTAAACAGTAGAGATACACCAAAATACATTATTACTTTACTAATTTCCTGATTGTTGTTCATCAACTATTAGCATTAATTCAATATTTTAAATGTGGTTTTCATAACTGAGTCAGTACGATACAATGCTTGTGTGTCAAGTTGTATTTTGCCAAGCATAAAAATTAAAAATAGGAGAAAATCCCATGAGATTTCAATTGTAGCTTCAAA
Source organism: Setophaga petechia (assembly GCA_024362935.1). Classification (NCBI taxonomy): domain Eukaryota; kingdom Metazoa; phylum Chordata; class Aves; order Passeriformes; family Parulidae; genus Setophaga; species Setophaga petechia. The sequence goes on along the minus strand of JANCRA010000121.1, from coordinate 626,979 downwards.
TGTTTGAATTAGTCCAACTGATTGTCATTTTCAGAATAACAAAGTTGAGAGTCCTCTCACTAAAACCTGCTCATGCCCTGTGCAGATGATACACTACAATATCAAAGTGCAATAATCACTTGAACTTTACATTCAAGCTAAGTGATTTATTGTTTTTATAAACTGAAATTCTTTATTAAGAAGCAAGGAAAGGAGAGTCCATTTCCAAGGAACACCAATCCTCATTATATTTTCAAGATTTCCTAAGTTCCCTTTTGTTCACTGCTCCTCCTTAACAAAGTGACAGCTCCAACAAGTCTGAGCTTCTCTGCCCCTTCCACTTCTCCTTTCCCCAGTTTAAAATTATTTCCTTGTGGGCAAGGTAAGACAAGGGCAGTCCTATCACCCATTTACAGTCTGATGACACATCAGACACAACAAAAAGCTCCTGCTACCCACAAAGCCCTGTGCCACCTCAGGTCAGAGGAACAGACCCTGTGGAAAAACCACATTTGCAAGAATCTTCAAAATTTCCATAGAAAAACACTAAACCACATCTAAACTCCAAATGTCACCTGAAGCCAACCAACTGTCCATCAGATTTTTGACATGGGCTGTGGGTTTGGTTTAGAATATTCTCAGCAAAACCAGTTGGGCCATTTATAAACTGACAGGAAATATTGTCTTTATTAAAGCAACACAACAGGTTTGAGAAGTACCAACAATGATGATGCTTACAGAAATACTTTTCCTGGGGTTTTTTGTTTGCTTGTTTAACAGAGAAAAGGCACATCTACATGAAATTTCATTTACTGAGCTACTCAAGATCAAAATCCAAACTCAGAGGAGAACTCACCTGCTCCATCAAGCCAAAGCAGTTGTCCCTCTCCTCCTCAGAAGACTCCAGCTGCTCAATGTTTTTCCTTGTTCTGTAATTGGAATATTTCCGTCTGTGCAGCCGACGCTTCGACTGGATCAATGACGACTCAGAGTCACTCTGATTTATAAAGAAGGGAAAGGACAGGAGTTAAATAAAAATATTTATCTGGCAAATTTTTATGAGGGGGAAAGGGTGGCTAAAAGCACTGCTGAATGCAAAAACTGAAACAGCATGATGAAGTTAAAACCCGCTTTCACAAGAAATAACTTTCAGGTAAGCCCAAAGTTTAAAATTTGCTGTTACAAATTTAGGATTTATTAGTTGTTCAAAGAAATTGTTCTTTTTCTTTATTAACTACTATGACAGCTTCATTCACATCACTTGAAAAATGTATTTACAGAATCAAGACATAACTGCCTACAATGTGCAATTATAAAAACAGGGAATGGTCTGGGTCGGAAGGGACCTTAAAGACCATTTTGTTTCAAACCCCAGCTCCCCTCAGTAAAGGGAATTCCAAGTAGAATTCTTGTGTCAAATGGTTTTGTACTCTAAGAAACAGCAAATCAGGCAACAAGCTTATAAAAACAGCACAATAACCAATGTTTCCTTCTTGCCAATCTCTCCCAAAAAACGAAAAAAAGGTGATAAAAAAAGCACTTGAGAGAAGTCTGAAGAAATTCCCCACACACGAAACATTTTTATCTAAAATGAAATGACAAGGAACAGCAACATAACCTGTGATTCCTCAAGCACAGGACCCTGAATGCTCTCAGTGCTTCAGCAGGACTTGCAGTAACAGTGTAACTGCAGTCAAACCAGAACAGCCTGACAGCCATCCTGCCTTTAAAAATTAAACACCTCATATAGAAGCAGGCAAGACTGAAAGCAAAAAGAATTCCAGGTATGCATAAAAATCAATCAAGCCTTGTCCTGCAATAACTGGGAGCTGAATCATCAGAGTCCTTGGAAGACCATACCAGAATCCTCTGCTTTCATTTTCTACACCACCACTTGTCCTTGGGCACAGAATGCTCACTTTTCCAGAAGCTGCCACGTACCTTCTCCAGTGACTCAAATGACTTTTTATTCTCTGTTGCATAAAGATCTCTCTCTTCTTCCCCTTTTGCAATCCGATATTCTTCCTGTTTCCTACAAGAAAACCATGAAAATCTAATTCTACACCTGTTGTGACAATGCTGGTCTCTTCCAGGGATCTGTCTCACACCCAATTCCATTCCATTTTTAATTTCAGATGTTATTGTTGCCCAATTAATTCTAAACCATCCTATCATTTCCAGATAAGAGTAAAAAAACATGGATGCTAAAAAAGTCTTCCTTCCAAACATCAAAATATAATAATTTACATTTTCAACCTAATTTTTAGTTCACATTTTTCCATTTGCAATCACTCTACCTCCCAACAATGGTAATGCTTCTTGAAACCCTCAGAGATGTGGTAGCACCCATGGCTGTGGCTTTAAACAGAGATGTTTAGCTACTAATTCTCCTTTTCACAGATCAATACTGATAGTACTTTTGAAAGCAACTGGTTTAGCATTTCAAGGGGTTACATCTCATCACCTCCAAAAGTCTCACAGAGAGCACAATCTCCCCCAACTCTTCCACAGAAATTAATTCAACCTTTTATTTTGGAGGAAACAAGAATCTAGGTGACCTAGCTGGCCTGGAGATGACTTCAATTATTGAAATAAGGGAAAATCATTCAACTGGACAACTCCCCTTTCTTCTCATTGAATGGACCTTACAATTATGAGATTTTAGCACATCTGCCCACAAAGTTGAACTATTCCAACAGCATCCATTCTATCTTTGGTGTAACAGCACTTAATTTAGACAAATCAAGCTGCTGTGCTGTCCCTAGTGCTGCCTGAATTTGTAGATTTTATATTTTACACCTTCTGTACTGGATCAGTGCACAACTCTGAACTCTATATAGAATGCTAGCTAGCTCTCTTCAATTTTGGTCAGAATAAACAATCCTTCTGGGCCTGGAAACCAAGGTCACACCAGCTGCCTCAGGCCCTGAAAAGTATAAACAAAAATGAATTTGGGGGAGAAGCAAACCAGAGGGATAGGACTTCATTAGTTGAAGCTGTAGTTGGACAATTAACCTCTGATATGCAAACAGACCAAAGTTGTATCTGCCCAAAAACCTTGTGGCCATCATCCATCGTGGATGTAGCCTCAGTCAGGCTCTTGCACTGCCCAAGAGCAACTGGTATAAACAAAAGTGAATTTGGGGGAGAAGCAAACCAGAGGGATATGACTTCATTACCTGAAGCTTTAATCAGGCAATTAACCTCTAATATGCAAATAGACCAAACTTTTATCTGCCCAAAAAACTTGTGACCATGGTCTATATCGTGGACACAGCCTCTGCCAGGCTCCTGCACTGCCTAAGAGCAGTTGGGAGTTGAACAAAAGTATCAACAGGGGGGGAAAAGCAAACTAGGGGGATATAACTTCATTAGCTGAAGCTGTAATTGAACAATTAACCTTTCATATGCAAAATGACCAAAGTTATATCTGCCAAAAAACTCATGACCATCGTCCATGGTGGACACAGCCTCTGCCAGGCTCTTGCACTGCCCAAGAGCAGTTGGTATTAACAAAAGTGAATTTGGGGGAAGAAGCAAACCAGAAGGATATGACTTCATTATCTGCAGCTGTAATGAAGCTGGAAAATTAACCTCTGATCTGCAAATAGACCAAACATTTATGTGCCCAAAAAACTCATGACCACTGTCCATGGTGGACACAGCCTCTGCCAGGCTCTTGCACCGCCCGGCTCTTGCACTCTGCCTGGCCTCTGCTCTGGGCAGCCTCTGCAGGCATCCCCTGCAGGCTGCAGACAGACCTGAGCAAGCTGGGGGGGATCTCTGGCACCACCACCCTGCGCCTCCAGGCCTGCAGGTCCCTCTCGGTGGCCATCTGGCTGCGGGGGGCGTTCTGGTGCATCTGCCGCACGCCCTCCACCTGCCCGCTGCGCCGCAGCCCGATGTTGGGCGGGGACTGGATGTCCAAACTCGGCCTTCTGAAAGCTGAAACACACAAATCAAAATGGTTTTTGTCATGCTGAAGGGAACTGGGAGATTTTTGTTTAAAGAAAAAAAAATTATAAATAATAATGGTTGTATTTTTATCTCTAAGTATTGGACTTGTAGCCTTCAGTGATGCCTCAGGTTTTGGCTTTTCTATTTTTCAGATTCTGTGCTGCTTTAGTGTGTGGGTCTGGGTTTCATGTTATGGGATGGTGAGCTCTGTGCACAGAGCAGGGAGACAAAACAATTCCTGCTCCAGCTGGGCACCAAGGACAAATGATCCAAATCTCAGCCCAGGAGCACAAACCCCGTGGGCTGCAGAGAGAAAAACAAGCAGGGTGGGACTGCCTGGGCTAAAGCTGGGATGGGACAATGAACTGCAAGATGCAAATGGAGCAGAACTGATCCCAGGGACAGACCCCGTGCCCGGCCGTGCATTTTGGGGCCATTTTGGTTCATCTTGGGTGCAGCCCTGGCTGGGCTCTGGTGCTGCCCAAGGTGGATCCATGGAGGAGATGCTTTTAATAAATCCCTGCTTTATTCTTTAGCTCTGTCCAGCCTCTGCTCTGGGTCAGCCTGCACAAGGCATCAGCTCTAGAGGATTATGTGTCTTGTAGAAAACACAGAGATAATACACAAACTACATTAAAAATGTTATTTCTGCTACTGCTTTCACAGAATCAGAATCACAGAGTCATTTAGGCTGAAAAAGACCTCCAAGATCCAGCATTTGATCAGTGACCACCAGGTCAACCAGACCAGAGCACTGAGTGCCACACTCCAGTGGTTTCCCAAACACCTCCCAGTGGAAGGAACTGTGGTGTGACAGAAGGGTTCTTCTGAACTATGTCAGACAGCTCTGAGGCTGCTGAGGCTCTAAAAAGCACTTTTCCTAGAGCTGAGCACATATAATAAATATATAATTATGCAGAAAAGATGTATTTTTTCCATCTATATTATATAACTACACAATTAGAACTCCAAACACACAGGCTAGGAAAGTATCTTGTTTAAATCTGTTAAGAAGGGATAGGGGAAACCAGCTTGAATAATGGCACAACAATTACTTTGCAAAAAGTAAGGAATGTAAAAATAACTTATATTGGCAAACATTTGCAAAAAAATCTATTGTATATATTTTGCATGTTATTAATGACCTTTTCCTTTTAAAGGGAAAGGTTGTATCATTTAATCACAGGAGCAGCAGTGTTTTAATGAATAAAAATAACCAGGTATCACAATGTTAAAGGAATCCTAGTCCTTGAAATTACAGTGAAGTTAAAACTTGTTTCAGTATTTCACACAGTACAATAAAAACAGAGACAGAACAATTACTGAAGAATTATCAGCAGTTCTAACCTCTCCTGGGTGTTCCCTCCCCATTCTGGGGGCCACTTGGAGCAGATTCTTGATCAGCTCCAGTTCTCTGATCCTGTTCCAGCTGCAGCTGTCTGATCATCCCATCCAGAATGCTGGGCTCCAGGCCTGGCTCATCCTGGTCAACAGTCTGCTGGCCAATCACCTGCTCTACAACTTCTCCATCACCTTGCAAGGGTAAAACAGATCAAATCAATGAACTTATTCCAATTATTGATTCCAAGTAAGACATCTATAGAATGTACAATCAAATGGTTTGTGAACATCACTGCTCACAGAAAACAACTGCAATATCCATTTGAACAACTGATTTTTTTTGCTTGTTTAAACTGTATCCACTGTAGAACCTTCCAGCATCTTTAGTGAACATAAATACAAAATACCAAGTAATAAAAAGAGTATTTTTGAATTGCTGATGCCCCTTTAGGAACTAGTGATTAACCTACTTCTGAATGTGGAGTTTTAGTGACATTCTTACTTGTTGCTACATATCCAAGCTGAGGAATCAAATGTTCATCTGCACAATTCTCTCTTCCTGGCACCAATCTTTGATATTTGGTGGGATGAGGGTTTCCATCCACATCCACCAAGAAGGGAGGGGGCATGAGGTGAGGGGCCTGCTGGGTCTGCTCATCCAGCACGTAGTTGTTGGAGTCTCGGATCAGCGGCCGGTAGTCGGTGTGGAAGAACATCTGATCAGGAATCTAAAAGGAAATTTGATTTTTATGTCAGCAGTTTGGAAAAGAGAATATGCTAAAGAACAAAGAACAAGCACTAAAGTCCCTAAAATCTACTTAAAGGTAAAAGAAAGGTCAAGTTCCCAATTAGAAAGAAGATTTATGTGTAACTTGAGTTAACCTGGATGGGTTTTGCAGTAGTGCAGCTTTCAGTAGTGCTTTTGCAGGCAACAGAATTCTTTCAGAAAACAAAACGCTGAGGTAATTTAATGCAAAAGTACCATTTTACACGTAAAAATATTTATCTCCATTCTGCATTTTTCCCCTACAATTATTAGAGTCACTCAGAGTAGGAATGGACCCACAAGGGTCATCAAGTCCAACTTGTGAGTGGCCCCAAAGTTTCCTTGCAAGGAAATCCTTGGCTAAAGCTCCACATCAGCTGAAATTAAAAGTTTTCCTAATCATGATTTCATTCTTAATTTATATCCACCTGAAGTTTTTTTCTACAACTGGAAGTCCATGAGGCTGAAGGAAAATGTTACAGAACTGTTAGATCACAGTCAGAATGTTTGCTTCCAGCAGTGATGGCAAAGATGAAGGGAACAAGTTTCAATCTCAGCTGAGAATGCAGAGCAAGGAAAAAGAATTCTTTAAAATGACACACATGGAACAGCATTGCAATTAAAAAAATGGAGGGGAAGTGAAGAAAAGAAGAAATGTGTATTTATCAAAACAAAAGGAATCAGGCTGATAAATTCAAAAATTCAGGATAGCATAAATTGTTGGATTGATAATTCACTTTTGCTTAATTTAATCAACTACAGTGAATCTGGGCTTGAGTGAGGAAAGGCCTAAAGAACTGCAAGATAAATCAGGAGAAATAAGACACAGCAGCATTTTTGAGGTTGAACAATGAAGGTGAATTAGCTGTCTCCAAGATGAAAATGTATTCCAGGAACATTCCTGGCAGTACTCCCATGGGAATATTAAGACATTGGGTTTTTTCTGCTGTGCCAGTATCATAGAAGCAAGACAATTTACAGACATCAAGGAATCCATTACATTTAGATCTTCTAACCACACTAATTATTTTTTACATATAAACTTTTACATTAGTTAATGTAATAATGTAATTTTAGTTAGAAACTCCATAGAGAGATTGATAAAAAGCTGAACTTACCTTTTCATAAGGCCTGCTACAGCCAAAGCCAAATATCAGCAGATGTCCATGAGAATCTGTGCATGCAAAATGCTGCCCATCTGGTGAAAATTTACAGTCAAAAACAGCTCCATGTCCCTGGCCTTCAATCTGGATTGAAGGAAAAAAAATTCAATATTATTTGACCATTTTTTCAGAGTAAACCATAAGCATCAAAAATTAATTACTCCATGCATTTTCCTAAACACCTCAAATTAAGGCCCAAATAATTTTGTTACTTCAGTTTATTTTTTCCCCTCGAATTTAAGTCCTGAACATATTCTAAAAGATCCACTAGAAGGTATGAAAAGTTACTGTTCAGAGAATAAAATAAAAGAAATAAACATGTTTGTCTGAGGCTTTTTAGCTGTCAGCACATTGCTTGAAATAAACTGGAGCTCATATAGACTGGTTTTGTTAAACAACTTTCTAGACAAGAAAAAGAACTTAAGAATAAAAGAAAGAAGAAGTTCTTTATTTTAAGAACTTAAAAATTTAAAGAATGTTCTTTGCTGTTGACTGACCAGGGAAAAAGGATGAAAAATTTATATGAACATTAGATCAGAACCTAAGTCTCAGAGAAAATAACCTAATTTAAAGTATTAACAATGAGCTGTCAAATGGAGCCCTCAAGCACCGTGCCAATGGATATCAAGATTATCATTTTTAAGCTTGTGGAAAATACAAGTATCTGCCCAGAAGTATTCTGAAAACAATGGCCTAAAACAGAGCCTTTTAAATGGCACCTCCCCTCAGATGAGGAAAACAATTAATATGAATGAAATGTACAACAATCTTCAGTAAAAAAGAGTGTAAAATCTGCAATAATCAGGAAACTCTAAGGTAGAAAGCTCTAAGGAAATAAAATGAATTAATAAATGTTGCTGGTTAAGGTTTTCCTGTTTGGTTGGGGTTTTTTTCCCCTAAAGGTGCAAGGATGTGAGTGTTGGTTGTAATTCCTTAAGCTGGTAGTGAACACACTGCTGTGAGTAAATGGTGTTTAAGAGGCTCTTACCATGTTGAAATAATGTTTTGTTTTGGTGCCTTTGGTGATGTCCCAGATGAAGATGTTGCCATCGTGGCCTGCAGACAGCATTATCCTGCAGTCAAAGGGATGGGGCTCCAACACAAACACTTCATCTGCATGGCCCTGCAATGCAAAACTGCACATCTCAGGGAAAAAGGGAAATCCACAGCAGAGCCCAAAGCCTGTGCTGTCCTCTCTGGAAAATTAAACCCCAGGCAGCCACAAAGATTTAAACATTCCAAAGGTAAAAATTTTCTGGATTCAAGCAAGAGCTGTAGAAATATGAAACTTTTGCAAAAGGATGGTGAATTATTCAATGGGTGAGTTACTGCACAAGAATTTTATTTATTCCACATTTATTTGTTCTTTTATTGACAGGGAAAGTCTAAATCTGAAGGAAGCAGCAAATTTTGGTTAAAAGAATTCCAAGGAACACCTCACTTGCTGTACCATCCATCCAGAGCTTTCAAGACTAATCAGTTCTAATTATTAATTCAGCATGCACATGTCACTGCAATTCCAGGAAAATCTTCCAAAAGCAAGGAAAATCCCATACCACCAAGTCATGGAGCAGCTGCCCTGTGCTGGAATTCCAAACTTTGAGCAGGTGATTATTCACAGCTGTAACAACATAGTTGTCATTTTGGTTCCAGGCTATCATGGTTACTTTAGGCTTCATGAATTTGTCTTCCTCTGCACAAGTGTCACTATTTGAAATAAGTCAAACAGGTCAGAGATGTATTTTATATTTTAATTAGCCCATTTCTATATCAAAATACAATAATCAGACAACAGAAAGGAAGTGAAGAATTAAATTCGGGTTGAAATTTTTGTCCACAAAATCCTTCATTTAAAGCAAATCTGGATTTTTAAATTTGAAAGGACTTGATAATCTCTTTCCCATTGGAGATGCAAGGCAAAAAGGCTTTCCTTTTTCATGGAATCTTGGCTCCTCTACAATTAAGAGTCCTAACATAAATCCTGCAAAATTTTGGACTTTTTACAGTCAGCTTTTCCAACTGATTCCCAAGCCAACCTCTACTTTAGCTAAGCATTTTTTAATGAGTCCCAACAGAAACACAGTAAAGATAACATTTTATTTTAACCTCCATCTATTTCCTTATTCTCTCCCTAAAATACATTTATAGGACTCTGTGACACTGCCCCTCAGCCTTCTTCCAGTCAATCCAAGGAAAAGGTTTTCCTTGAAACACCTTCACATGGGATTATCTTTATTCCACTTACAAAGATTGTGAAGTACACAGCCACAGTCAAATCTCAACTATTAATAACTCCTCCTTTGTAAAATCAGGTTTCTTTCATGGTCTTTTGCACCACAGGAAAAGCTTGAAATCACCCTCCAATCAAATGGTGTATCCAAGGTTTGGCTTTTTATTTAATCACCTACAAATCATTGAATCAAAATCTCATTTAATCACCACAAATGAATTTCTGTTCAGTGTCTGAGGAAGTTTACTGAGCTTCTGTACTCCTGTAAATCACTCCCCCTTCAGGTTTACCCAACACCATAAAATAATCTGATTTTTATCTGTAATAACATTATTCAGACTGGGTGCCACCAGTATTTCATTAATTCACTGGGAACAGTCAGGAAGATCAGTCCTTGAGGAAAGCCACCTATTCCATGTCATGACCTCTCCTGCAAATAGGTCACCACCTACTTTATTTGTACTAATCTAAAAATATTTCTCCCATGACACACCAGGTGTCAGACTAAAACCCAGAGAGAGAAGTTAGATTCTTTCTGTTCACTTTTTTCCCTGAGAAGAGGCAATAAAATTAACTTGGTACAGAGTACATTTGAGAGCTTTCTGAACACTTAGCAATTCATGAAAGCACTCAAACTCAGCAATTATTACATCACCACAACACTCAATTCACCCCTTTCAAGACCACAGAACTTGACCAGAATGCTGCTCTCACTTTCACATGTGAGTAATTGAGTTTTTCAATCTTTCTGAATTTACACAAACATTTCACCTACCCCAGCAGTCGATCAGACATATCCAGCAAAATGCTTCTCCACTCTGCTTGCTCGAAACGCCAGATCCGAGCTGTGCCATCCCTGCTGCCACTGATGAACCTGAGCAAGGTTTAAAAATCCATTCATTTATCCTCCAAAAAATCTGCTTTAAGTAGGTTTAGATTTAGACAACACCACAACAGATTTTGTAGTGGAAGAGTGATAGAAGTGAAATCTTCAATTTGTGCTCAAGAGAATTCTTTCCATTAACTTTCTTTCAAGGAAGGAGTTTTTCTGAACTGGAAAACTGAATAAAGTTGTCAAAATATGAAGAACAGAGAAACAAGTTCCAAAGTTTAACTCAATTCATAAATTCATCCTCAACTCCTCCTCAGTACAGGATTTCAATGTATTTTAATTGCAGAGTTTCAGACACTGAAGTAGAGGCAAGAACAAATCAGATGAAAAGGTTCTAATTTATTTTTGGCTATTTTCACTGCATTTTTCCTATTTCCTATACAATACTCAGTGAAATTGAAAGAAGGACATCAGATGAAAAGGTTCTAATTTATTTTTGGCTATTTTCACTGCATTTTTCCTATTTCCTATACAAAACTCAGTGAAATTGAAAGGAAAGGAGGAAATCAGATGAAAAGGTTTTAATTTATTTTTGACTACTTCCACTGCATTTTTCCTATTTCCTACACAATATTCAGTGAAATTGAAAGAAAAGGAGGAGGAAAAGGAGATTTATGAGGCCACAAACACACTGGGTATATGAAAAACTGGTAAAACTCCTCCAGGTAAATAAAATCCCAGCCAGGCAAGAAGTATCACCTAACAAAAATCAACAGAAACTGGAACAGCTGAAGCTTAATTATGCTCCTGCATCAGTGCAAAATTTCCCTTCTGAGTTCTAAATAAGGAGATTTTTCTTTACTGGGAACATCCAGTAACAGATTCTAAATCCCAAAATTATGTATTTTTTGGCCATATTTCAGCATTTTTCTACATACCTGTCCCCACCATTAGAAAACTGAATGCTGTCAACTTTGTCCTGTAAGAAAAAGTAGAGTTTGTTAGAAATTTTATGTTTAAAATAGGAAATATGTTTTTTGATAATTCTGAGTTTAATAAAATATGAAATACTGAAAAAATAAAATGTTGTGTTATTTTAACTGCATGGCAAATCAAGTCTAAACACTGCCCAGAATTCACTAACCATTAATGTATCAAAAATGCATCTTTTTCAAACTGCCTGAATTAAACATGAAGGATTAACAGATTAAATAACCTGATTGATAACTGAATCATATTTAAATATATTTCCAGTACCATAAGACAATTACTATGGTGAAGAACCTGTTGTTCCTACTCCTACTTACACTTTCCTTAAAAAAATAAACAATAATTCACTTTTATCACAATAAAAACTGCAGAAAAGGAGATACCACACTTTGTCTCAGAGTGGAAAAGTCTCCCCTACATAAAAAAATTAATACTGATCAAGCCTTATCAATGCAACAAAAATAAAGTCAGGTTTTGTAGGAGAGGAAACATTAATGCAAACCAAATTAATTAAGAGCATTTCTAAAAACCCACTCATAAAATCATCTTGTGACATCAATATTGCTTTGAATGACTAATTAACTAATTACTTACAGCATGACTTTCCAATTCAGCTATTTTCTCAGGTGTTTCAGAGCCAAAAAAATACATCCTGATGACATGGTCAGTGCTGCCAGTTGCTAAAAACATCCCACCTGTAAAAATCAAGCAATAATTCACCTGATGTGCAAGAAATGGAAACAGGTCACCACCATTTCTCAGAGACCTGGTTTAAATAAAAAAAACACAACTATTTGGAGAATGGCACATTTTTTATGCTCTTCCACTGACACACATATGTGGAAGGAAATCCCTTTCTTGCCCCAGAAAGTGTTCTCAGCCATAGTAAAAATAAATTGGTGTTACAAAGATTTAAAAATATATCTTAGGGCAATAGTGGAACTTTTAACATTAAACTGCACAGAGAAGCCTTCAATGGTGGGGAATATGGCTCTGGATAATCAGAATTATGTAGATGACTCTCATTGTAGTCTGTGCCTCATTTGTGGCAGTGAACTGCATCAAAATTAGGTTGAAATGTGAGTGAACCAGTCAAGTGAAGCACACAGTGTAAGCACACCAGTATTTAGCTGAGGTGGCACAAATTCCAAGATCTGCCTCTAAGTGCTGTCAAAAAACCAAAACAAAACAAAAAAAACAACACCAAACAAGCAAAATGTCAAAAACACCCTCCCAACACAAGCCAGGGCTCTGTCCTGACAATGCTAACAAGCTACACTTTGATTTCTGAAAATTTGCTTTTTATTTCTGAAAATTTGCTTTTTATTTCTGAAAATTTTCAGATTCACAGAATCTGAAATTCACATGAACTGAGTGAAAGGAAACTGCAAGGCAGGAGTGAGGCACATTGAAGATCCATTTCTGCATCCTTAAGAGGGGAAGATCTTCATGAGCATCCCTGGCTCTGGGTCAGGAGCTGCTGCTGGCAGGACCCACCTGCACTGCTGGTGACTGTGGGTGTCATTGTGCCAACCTTTGACATTGCATGAGGGAATTAAACAAAAATAAAAACTCGACTAAAGGTGGATAGAAAAAAACAGATATGAGATGGCTTTTACCTCTGTGAAATCACCAATGACTTCAACAGTTTTTCACTGTTAGCTAAGGGAATCCTCCTGATTTCATTATGGCACAGCTAACAGTGCACACCTGTGCAATTATTTACTCACCACTGCAGGTTTTCTCCATTTTAAAGCTGCCACAATCAAGTGTTACAAGAGAGGAAAGAAGAAATCACAAGGCTGAGCTCCACCTGACTTACCCACACTGAAGGAAGAACAAAGCATCTGAACCCCTGGCCTGGGCTTCTCTGTGAACTTCACTGGCTTGGTGCTGGAAAAGAAAAGATGTTTGAAATCAGTCACACCACCCTAAACTTGGCTTTTAGCAACATTTCAAAGCATAAAGGGATGTTTCTTGAAACATGGATCATTTTATATCATGATGTGGCACAACACCAGTCACACACTGAGCTCTTCCTGGTAGTAAATAATTTTTTGGGTACAAACAAAAGAGTAATCACAAACAGAACATTTCAAACTATCCTGCATGCAAGTTCTGTAAGAAACATCCTAAAACTACAGGATTGTTGGGAAACCAACACCACCACCAAGGTTTTATTACATTTTCCAACATATTTACATTTCCAGCCAGTCCTGCTGTCCTACATTTGTACTTTTAGTGAAGAAAGAAATGAATGTATTTCCCAACTAATCTCCCAAGTTGATGGAAGAACATTAATTTGTAAAGGATACAGTTGGTGATGCTGCTTTAAAGTAATTATTAAATGCATGATCTGCACAGCATTTTGATAACCACAAAAAGGCAGTGGAGTAAAAACCACCTGATTTATTTTACTCAAGCCCAGAATGGGGTAAAGTTTAACCAACAAACCATTCACATACTTGAATTTCATGGAATCTGTATCCCACTGCCAAAAGCAAACAGTTCCATCTGCCCCAGTGGAGACCATGTACCTCAGGGAGCCTTTCACCATGGGACTGAACTGTAGAGAGGGAAGCAAAATCACACAGAAACAGAGGTTTAACAATTGTTCATCAACTTCTCAAAAAAGTTAATGTAAAATCCTGATTTATTTTGGATTTTTCACTTCAGACTGCTGGAGCAATTGTTGGTAAGTGATTTTTAGTGTTTACAAAGAATACCTCCCCTAATTTAAGGTAAGTTTGTGGTCTGTGTTTCAATTACTGTGTTTAAAAAACCCAATTCCTTCAGTGGTTTGGGTTTGATGTTTCCACTGACCACAACCATTCACTGAAAATCCTGTCAATGAATAAAATAATGAGCACAGCAGACTGAAAAAAGGGAAGTTGGAATAGACAGGTGTAGTTTAAAAATAATTAAGCAGAGCACGAGATGTGAGATAGTTTGAATGTGTAGCTTAGCATTATATGTAATTTTATAGGAATTTTATGGAAATTCCTCAGAAATAGTTCTTCAAGACATGGATTTATTGCTATGCACAGAGCTACCCTTCAGAAAACTTCACAGACACAACTTGTTTAAACTGTTCATCAATCACTAGCCTTGGAAAGTCATTTAAACTGTACATAGTACAATTATGGTATTACTAAGAAAGCCTAAATTAAAAAATGCACACACTGCAATAAAAGATGCACCACAAGTATTTAGACATTAAAAAATCAAACTAAAAATGCAATGAATGCCACAGAAAGTGCAGGTGTGAAGATTACTCTCTAAGGCAGCATTTTTGAGAAAAATTCAAAATTATTTGTTTGTACTGAGCTCCACAAGCCACTCTTCACCTTCCAAGACAAGCTGGTGCTCTCACTGGAAAACACCCCAAACCTGGATAATGAGCTACTAATTTCTGTGTTAATTAAGGAATTTAAAACCAGACTGAATCCAAAGGACCACCAAGAGCACATCATGTATCAAACCACCTTCAAATTTAAATTACCATGTTACACCTTTGTCCTTCTGAAGTAACTCCTGTTTTGGAGATTTAAACAAACACCCACATCCCAAAAGTTGTAGGAATAATACACAGGATCAGAAAACATTCATACAGAATAGCAAATCATGTCTCCAGTAAGAAACAACAGTAAGACAGGATATTTCCCAGAAATTCCCTTTTGTTCCAACAACCCAAGTATTATACACAGTGATCTTGAAGTGAAAAAGAATTCCTGTCATTATCTTCAGTTAAATACTTAGGAATTCCAGAGAGAAAAGGAATTTACTTGTTTTCAAGCAGGTTTATCCTGTGATTTGACTTAGTTTTGACATGAATATTCACACATTCAGATTTCACTACTCCCATAGACAGCCACAGATAAATAATTTCAGTTTTTAATCAGGAGGAACACTTCAAAAGCCCCATACCTGCAGTGAGGTAATGGAGCCTGTGTGCCCATGGAGGACAGCAACTGGAGCACAAGTCCTCAGACACCACACTCTGATCATCTTGTCACAGCTCCCAGCTGCAATCATGGTGTTCTCATAGTTCACAGCCATGTCAGAGATCTCTGCTGAGTGTCCTCGTAAGGTGGCAAACAATCTGCCATTGTGGGTGGACCAGATCTTCACCAGACAGTCATCTGAGCCCTAAAGAGAAATATTCATTAAGGACAACTTCTGACATGCTTCTGACCTTTAATTACAGCAAATTGTTCCACTTAAGCAGAGTGAGGGAGCTGCATTTTACCAGCATTGATATTTATCTCCAGAAGTTCCAGCACAACACCCATTTCCAAGCTCTTTTCCTTGCATCATCTAAAACTATACTCAGAGTTGGATTTATTTCCATCAACTTACAGTAAATATTCTGTGTCCAGTCCTGTCAAATGCAACACAATACACAGAAGAGAGATGGCCAAGGATCCTCCTGTGCATCTTGACATGCTGGTACATACTCCCTGGGAATGAGGTGCTGAACTTGGCATATCCAGTTAATTGCTTTGCTCGATGCACCTCCACTGGAACACAGGAATCACAGCATGTTTCAAACATGTCTCTTCTAAAACTTGGGTTTATTCAATTGCCATTAATATTAAAAAGCTGCTAGAAATTACTGTCAGATTTCATAAAGTCAGGTTTTGTGGTATCTGCAATTTTTATATCAGTATTTGAGGTGTGCTCAGCAGCAGGGGGAGAGGTGAGAGGAGCTTACCAAGGTTTGGTGGGGTGCCATAGTTCACAGGCATTTCAGGGGGTCTGCCTCGATGCAGAGCAGCAAATGCAGAGCCCTTCCAAACAGTGTTCCTGCAATCTGCAAAAACATTGAAGTTTATTATAAATACTTTTTAAAAATGCCAAGAGAGCTGCAGCTCCAAAACACAGCAAAGAGCCCATCTAGACTGCTCTCAAACAAAGGACTAAACCCACCAAAAAACCAGGCACCAGCTGCCCCAAGACTTCTCACAATAATGATGCTTTTAAGAGAAAAATCCATTTAAGAGTAAGAGAGAAAAAAAACCAACACAACCAACCACCAAACTTTGAAATTACTACTAAATGATGGTACCCCTGTAGTTCCTATGACACAAAACTAAAATTCCAACTGATGTTTAACGTTTTCCTGAATATTTCTACAGGAATGTAATGAGTAGTTAATAATATGAAGTTATTTAATGAGATGATCTCAAGAACCTTTCAGTAACTAAAGGGGATTTACAAGAGAGCTGGAGAGGAATTTTTCACAAAGGCTTGGAGTTAAAGGACAAGGGGGAAGTAGGACAAGTTTAGATGGGATGTTAGGAAAAAATTTTTCCCTGTGAGGGTGGGGAAGGAATTCCCAGAGCAGCTGTGGCTGCCCCTGGATCCCTGGCAGTGCCCAAGGCCAGGTTGGACACTGGGGCTGGAGCAGCCTGGGACAGTGGGAGGTGTCCCTGCCATGGCAGGGGTGGGATGGGATGAGCTTTAAGGTCCCTCCCAACTCAAACCATTCTGGGATTTTCTGGATTTCACTTCCAAAGTGTCAGTTCTGCTTTTCTCAGACCATTCCCCAAATCCTAGCTCTGTACCCATGCCAATGAATCAGCCCCATTTCAAACAAAGAACAGATCCCACCTTTTGCTGTCCGTAGCAAGGACTGTCTCCCTGCCCCAAGTAAGGAATTCACTCTGGAAATGCTGGGTGGGATCTCCTTATCCAGGATAGGGCCAATACGTTTGCAAATTTGTAATAAATGATCTGGAGCCACATGTTTGTTGGACAGCACCTGACAGAAATTCAAGGTTTAAAAATTAGGTTGGTACACGCAGAACAGATGGATCTAAAAGCATCAATATGCACAGGTATATTTGATAATTTTTTTTAAAGTTCAACTTACAGAGAAAAATCAATTCTGTTAAGCTCTGATCTAGTAAATTCAGTGGGTATTCTGCAAGCTAGGGAGAGCTGTAGTAAAAATAACTGGAGTAAAGTGACTCCTGCACATCAGGATTTTATTACTTGAAGCTTGCAGGAATCACCCCTGTGGCACCCACTTGTGAGGCACCCTACACTGAGTGTCTTTGCCCAATTCACCCTGTGATTTGTACTAAAAATAAGAAATAAAATACAAACCCTCAGAACTCCAGATCATGCAGAATGTGGTTGCAATCAAGCACAAGAATTTATGCAGCTACTACTGGTACTTGTTCAGTGAACTGCAAACCAGCAGGTTTGAGTACAATCTCTCTGGAAACAGTTTCCTTGAAGAACCAGTACCACATAACCTAAGCCTGCCCTACTTCCTTAAGCCAAAGGCTCAAACCATTCCTCCCTACATTCAGGAATGATCCCACACTATCTGCATCAAGCAACCTAAAAAAAAAATACACCCCCACCCACACTCAGATGGCTCAGACAAGAACAGATGTGTGCGGGTTTTGATTATTTTCCCTCCTTTTCTTTCTGGGAGTTCAATCTAAAAAATCCTTATTCTTATCGAGACAACCACAATAATGCAGAAGTTAAAGACACAAAGGAAGAGTTTAAACAGCTTTGAATAGAGCAAACCATCAGAATCATAAATTGAAGCTGTTGGGGAGGTCTGAAGCAGCTGGGATTCACAGCCCCACACTTCCTGCAGTGTGAGCTGGCCATGAACAAACCAGTCAGGCCCAGCAGCCCCAGTGCTCCTGCAGCAGCCACAGAATTCCCATTCCCAGCCAATCCAGGCAGGAGAGGCTCAGGGCCACACCAGCTCAGGTATGTGGCCTCCTGCCCAGGTCCCTGAGAACACAGGCAGAACGAGCTCGTGCTGCTGATGCTGCTCCCTTGGAGGGCTGAGCTGGGATGAGCAAAGTGTCCCAACAGGGCTGATCTGCTCACACAACAGTGGGAATAAAAATAAAAATAAAAATGAAATACCACATGCTGCCAGAAAGTTGCCCAAATGCACACAGAGCATTCAGAAGGTACCATTTAATTCACATCCTAGCACTTGTTTTTAATAATAAAATCCAGGTATAAAGCTTGTGGGGCACAGGTTGTACTCCTGGCAGGGTGGAAGGAGATAACATCAGTAAAAAAGTTCCCATTACCCCACAGGCAAATCTGTCCAAGCAAATCAGCCCATCAGATGCTTAAGGCTGATTGTAAGAAACATATCTGGTAGCCCAAAGATTACAAAATGCAGTTGGACAGAATTTCTTTATCAATTTTGACTCTAGAATTGGTGTACAGCAGTACCAGCACCAACGTCCAGGACAGAAAGGTCAGCCTGCTTTCTGCCAAACACTAAAACTCTTTTTGTTCCCATTCCATCAGCAATATGTGTATTTTCTAACATATTTTCTAAATGCAACCCGTGTATACAAAACCTTGCAATTCCTTTCTTTTTGAAGTAGTTTTGCTGAGATTTTGGAAGGAACAGTTATTTCAAAGAATTGCAATTCCACGCAGAGCAAAATGGAATAGAAATAATTACACCACATGACTGATTTGTCTGTGGTCTCTGCAAATTCAGAGTGAGACCAGGGGGACAAGAGATTCCCAGAGCCCCTCAAAAAACAGAAAGTAAAACTCTGAAAAGATTAATTTAGACGTTCTGAAACACTACTGCCCTGTGCAGAGAGTTCCTTTAAATTGTGCAGGAAAAAAGAAGTAGAAGCAGCACATGTTAAAGAATTAGTCTGACAACTGTGTATGCAGAATAATCACAGTTAAAAAGCAGCCCTGAAATCAGAAAAACACACACATGGGATCTCCCAACACCCTGCTTTTTGCCAGAAGAAATGGGACAAGAAATCAACAATGAAGTAACAAAAAAACACCCTCCCAATAATTCTTTCTAAGCTTAATCCTGCTTTCATCTTGTCTAAATTCAAGTCAGAGCTTGAAAATATTCCTGTTTAGCAAGGCCAGGCTTCTTAGCGACTTAAAAAAACTGATCTAAAACCTTCCTTGCTCAACTGACCACAACGACAAACAGAGGAAATGGAATCACACTTATCATTTCAAGCAATGCCCAAATAATTAACAAAGTGTTTTAAACAACACTTCACTCCTTCTCTATGCAAATATGATCCTGAGATCTTTAAGTGCTTCACAAGAGGGAGTTCACAGTAACAATCAGTCAATTAACCCGGAATGCCTGAACCTTAGGTGGGAAAAAGCAATGATAAAAAACTCCTTAAAAGAAACACTATCCAATACAATGTAGCAGGATAAAAACCACACAGGGCAGGGCAGGCGCCACCGGGTCATCACCCACTGGCATTCAAACTCTCTGCCACAAGAAGCAGCAAGATTAAGCCCCAAAACACAGCTCTGCCTTCTGTAAAAAACAATTCAGAACACACCACACCAGCCGTGGAAGGGAAGAAAGTAAATTTTGTGGAGAGATCATCCCCATCTTTGCAGCACTTCAGAAACAAAGCCATGGCCAGCGAGGAGCCGGCGATGTGAGCACATTCACAGTCACCACAAGTGCCAACCCTCGGTTTCTGAACAGCGATTTCATTTCCTAATCTGTTGGAGGGGGCTGAAAGAAACCAACCAGAAAATAAATACCGACAAATCACAACGTGCCTCACAACCTGGTCCCTGAAACTCCGAAATGAAACCTCGCTGTAGATTGGCTCCTGCCTGCATGTAGGCAGTGGCATGTACCACTGCACAACGCCAAGCTCCACCTCTGCTATGTAAACAATATCCTCAATTTAAACCACCGCTCGTGTTTTTGTTAGTCTGATGTAAAGAAATTAAAGGCCCTTTCTAAAGTAATTCCAGTGTTCAGAGCCAGGATGGTACAGGAAGGTGAAGATTTGGGCCTACTCTTAAAGGTAGAGAGGTCTACCATCAATGTCATCACCGTAAATAAAAGGGGTTTTTTTAAAGAGAAAAGTCTCACCAATTCTTCATAACTTCTATAATGCTCATTTCCTTGCCAATCCAACCTTTTGGGAAGCAACTAAATAAAGGAAAAACAAACAGAAAAACCGTGAGCGGTGAAAGGGGAAAGGAGGGATTACAGACCACATCCAAAACAATGTGTGTCGAGGGGGGGGAAAAGTTGAGACAGCGGCAGAAACTTGAATGACTTGCAAAGGAAACTTTTGACTACAGCAAGATTTCATCAGAGCCCACACAGACCTGGTGCTGCTCCAGCTCCTGCACCAGCACCTGCAGAGGGAAAGGGGAAAAACACAAAGTCAGGGACAAGGCACGATCCGGCTCCCTCAGAGCGGGGGGCGCGGCTGCTCCCACCTCCCCCCGACCCTGAGCGGGCAGTACGAGGTGCCCGCGCCCGGTGAGCCCCGCACTCACCTTCAGCGCTCTCCGGCAGGGCCCGGTGCTCAGGAACCGGGCGATGAGGAAGTAAAGCTCTGTAAGAGACACGGCAAGAGACACGGGGGATGAGCCGGGGGGCGGCCGTGACCCATCCTGAGGGGGGGGCAAGAAGATGGCGGCACCGGCGGCACCTCCTCACCCCGGCCCGCGGTGTTACCTGATTCAATGAGCGGCAGCGACGCGCCGGAGCTGGAAGAGGCCGCAGGCTCGGCCATGGCGGGCTGAGGGCGGCGGGCCCGGCTCGGCACGGCGCTGTCAGCGCCTCCCCTCCTCCCTCCCTCCCCTCACGGCCGCCCCCCCGCTCCCCTCAGCGCTCCCTCCCTCCCTCTCCCCCCTCAGCGCAGCCTCGGCGGCGCCGCCGCCATCGCCGCCGCACCACCCGCCACGGAGCCGCCGTCGACACCTCCGCCAGCAGCGCCCGCGGGGGGGCGGCGGAAAATAGTTCCCGTAGTACCGGGCGCTTCGAGCGCGCCGAGGGAACAGCGGCGAAGGCGTGTGGCTGCGGGGAATATACACGAAGGGAAGCGGGGTGGATGACGGGGGGGATGGCGGGGAAGGCGGCGGGTGAGGAGAAGGGGAGGCGGAGGCGCGGAAGGATCGCGCGAGGAAGGCGGCGGTGACGCGCTCCGGGGGCGGGGCTGAGCGCGGCCAGGCGGCAGCGCTGAGGGGTGGCGGGGGAGAGGCGGCGGCGGCTGCGGCGCTGCTCCGTTCGGGCCCGGGAACAGCGGTGCTGCAGCCGCTGCCTCGGCCTTCCTAGCCCGGGACAGCCCACCCGGGACCGGCGAGGCACCGAGAGCCGATTCATGGGGGCGATGCGGTGACGGAGCGGGCGCCGTGTGCCGCCAGGCCAGGGCCTTTGCCTCGAGTGCCGTGTCCAGCTCTGGGCTCCTCACTGCGAGGATACCGTGGGCTTGCAGCTTATCCAGAGAAGGGAACGGAGCTGAAAAGGGCCGGAGAATTCCTGAGGGAGCTGGGAAGGGGCTGAGGCTGGAGTAAAGGAAGCTCAGGGGGCCCTTGTGGCTCTGCACAAGTCCCTGCCAGGAGGGGACAGCCGTGAGGGGTCGGGCTGTGCTCCCAGGGAACAGGGACAGGAGCAGAGGGAACGGCCTCAGGCTGGGCCAGGGCAGGCTCAGCTGGGACACGGGGAGAATTTTTTCGCTGAAAGTGTGATTAAACATTGGAATGCGCTGCCCAGGGAGGTGGTGAAGTCCCCATTCCTGGAGGAGTTCAAGGAACGACTGGAAGTAGGTCGTTGACAAGGGGTTGATCAGTCAAAGGTTGGACTCGATGATCTCAGAGGTGTTTCAAAAGCAAAATGATTTTGTGATAATGTGATTCAAAGTGCGCTGCGCCGCGTGGTGCCCAGTGTGTGCCATGGCTGCAGGGATTTGGGAGCATCAAGGCTGTGTCCCTGTCAGAGCTTAGAGCTGGCCCAGCCTCCTGCTGTGACAGCAGAGCTCGGTGTGGGATGCCGGGGGGCACCTGGCCATCCCCAAACACCAACTTGGGGAGGGGCATTTCTCACACCACAGCTCTGATCCCCTGGCATCACTGAGCCAAAAAAAAGCAGCTCTGCCTCCATGACTCTGCCACCTCAAGCCTGGCTGCTGGATACTGGATTTTGGGAGCCAGGACATTGAGCTGTGAAGAGGCTCCAGGATGAGCAGAGGATGGAGCAGCTGTGCTGGGAGGAAAGGCTGGCACAGCTGGCATTGTTCACCTGCACAGGAGAAGCTTTGGGCTGAGCTCAGGGTGGCCTTGCAGGGCCTGAAGGAGCTGACAAGAAAGGCCTGGAGGGACAGGACAAGGGGAAGTGGCTTCAAGGTGACAGATAGTGGGGTTAGATGGGATTTTGGGAATTAGGAATTCCTTCCTGGCAGGGTGGGCAGGGCTGGGATGGAATTCCCAGAGCAGCTGTGGCTGCCCCTGGATCCCTGGCAGTGCCCAAGGCCAGGTTGGACACTGGGGCTGGAGCAGCCTGGGACAGTGGAAGGTGTCCCTGCCATGGCAGGGGTGACAATGGCACTGGCATTGACACTGACAATGATTTTTAAGTTCCCTTCCACCCCAAACCATTCTTTATCTTTTTTCTTTCCCACAGTTGTTTCCCAGCCATGCCCAGCATGAACATTGATAAAAACAGCAATGGCTGTACTTGTGTTACATTTTAAATCCAAGGTCTTTCCCTAATTAATTCCCCACCTCTGGTACCTTAAAATGCATTTTTAGAACCTTGAAGTAAATTACTTTTATGTCTCATTCACTTACCCCAAACAACTACTAGTAGTATACAAAGATTACAGAGTATGTTCCAAGAAAGAAGTTCTGTTCTCCTGCTGTTGTATTTTGAGTAAGATTGTGCTCCATTGGATTCAAATCTGCATCAGCTCTCACTCCAGTACTTAGCTGAAGAGCAAATACATCTGGTATCACACAGGACAGAGCAATATCAAGAATTTACAATAAATTAAGCAGTGGGTGATAGATGTGAGGGAGATGCTGAAAGTCCACAGGATCACAGCACCAGAGACCCAAAACACATCAAAAACAGCAGGGATGAGTGATTATTTTAGGGAATTTCCCTGCAAGTTTATTACTTATTTAACTGATGAGTTGAGCTTGCCAAAACCAGAGAGTAAATAATATCATGGAGCTAGATCTTGTTACTATTAAATTAAACCAACAAATATGAGGGGGATGTTGGGGGAAGTGAGTGATAAAAGTGGCATCAATTTCCAGTTTTGAAATATCCAAGCACTTGAAGCCAAACCAGGTGTGCTCTGTGAGGAACACACCTGTGATGGAATGGAACAGGAGCAGGCTGTGGTCTAAGGCTGGGAAGCTTCCTATAAAAGAGTTAAAGATTGCTAAAGTATTAATGGTAAAATTCTTCCTGAAATGAGAGTACTGATTAAGAAAGCAAATTAGGGGTGAAACTGAAGTGGCTTTTTTTAGAAATAACTGCAACAATTTGAAAAAGGCACTAAAAATGTACAGGAAACAGGTACTGGGCTTGCAGGTGTTACTTAGGAGCATAAACAAATTCTGGGGTAAGAGGAAAAAAAAAACAACAAAGAACAAACGTTTGTGTTTGAGCTTGGCTCCTCCCAGGACAGGGTGCCAGTTGTCTGGCTGGCATCTGAGACTCACTAATTATTGACTTGTTTTAAAGCAAACAGCAGCAGCACAAAGCTCTCAGCTTTCACACTGCAAGTTTAGACTAACACTGCAACTCTCCACTCCCTGAACTGCCACCCAGCTCTTGAAAAGTACAATTTTAACACTCTGAAGAACACAGTTACAAATCAAACCACAGCACTCAGATTGTGAGTTCACAGTCAATACAGGAGCTATGGAAACATCCTTTCATAATCAAGATTTATTTGGCTTTTGTTTGGTGATCACAAACACTATCAACAATTTTACAATTGTTTTTATTCACAGAGCTTTTTTTAATCTAAAAACTAATTCTGCTTTTTTTTCCTAGCACTATTTCAAATATTTTTCACTCAATCTTTGTAGACAAGCTGTCCTTGAAAACTAGATGTGAAGTTCCAGTATCTCAAATATTGACATAACAAGTTCCATCTGCCAAGCAGAAACTTTTACTTAAGACAGTATTTAAAGATATAAAATAAAAGTTTCCAATCTTTTGCATCACAGCTACAAAGTTGTTGGAAAAAAATAAAGCTGCAACTACCAAAAATAACTTTGTCACTGATATACATCACTCAGCAAGGAATCCACCACTAGGGAGCAGTTTTATTAGATAAGCAATTCTACTGATGGTACAACCATAGAGAAAGATAAATAACTAAAATGTTAAGACATTCTCAACACATCATTATGAATTTCAAAGTCTGATCTGTGTTATGCTTCATTTTATAGGATAGAAAACTGTCCCTTGGAGTCTGTGGAACGTGAGGCTTAATCAAGGCCTCAATGCCCTCTCCTTAATTAACATACTGTTAATTTCTGGTTTCATAGAAAACAGACAACCAGTACATGATTTTACCACTTAAAAAAAGCATTTACACTTATCTAAATATGTAAAAAAATGGGTTGAGTCGGGATTCTCTCCTTTTTAAAAACGTGTTTTCTAGAACTACTAAAAAACTTGCATTTACAAAATAGTTGATAAAAATATTCCTCTGAATTGTACAAGAAGAAAGGTTTAAGGACCACCAGTTACAGATGTGGGAGCAGATGTCACTCAGACTTCACTTCTTTCTCTGCAGCTGCATCAGGTGCTGGGGTCTGGAAAGGGGAAAAAAAACCAGAACAATTCAGTGCAGGAAGTTTTTAGTGGCTCTGATTACTCTGGAGTGGTTTTAATGCACATTAAACCCTGCACAGAATAACCCTGACTTGTTCCTGCAGATTTCTCTTGGATCATGACCTGCTAAACCAAGCTTCACAAAAAGGCTTTTTGGAATCACCAGGATGGATTTCAGGATGTTGATTTGTTACTAAACACACACTGCAAAGCATTTTAATTTTAATTGGATTACTGCCTTTATGACAGAAAAAAACTCTAGCTTTTACACAACTACAATTACATATGAGGTGTTTAGAAAATCCATGAGGTAACACTTCAGTGCCACACTTCAAATATTCTTCAAATCTTAACCCTGTTTCATTTCTTAGCAAACAATTACATCCTACAGGACAGACTCTGCCTCTTCTAGACTTTGGTGTAAAATTCCACCTGGAATTTTGGGTGCTGTGACCAATCCTCATCCATTCCTTGTAAATTTACATAATCTCTGCACCAGTGAACTAAAGGGACCCCAGGTGGGAATGCTGCCAAATTTGGTTCCACTGCTGAAACTTTACAAACACAAATTAAAAGGCTGCAATAATGCCAAAAATTGAGTCAGCTGAAGAACTCACAGTTAGAGCACAACTTTTTCACACTGCAAGCTTGCAAATGACAAACTGTTACCCCAGAGTAAATCCTCCTGCTCACTGAAATACCCTCCTGTACCTTCCCAAATAAAAAAATATTCCACTGAACCAAAACCAAACCAAAATAAAAAACCAAAATACTCCACTGAACTCCTGAAAATGTTTGTCACAGAAACCTGACACCAACCCCAGGCCCATTATTACCACACTTGTGTTTCACCCCTGCAGATCTTGGTGTAAATTTGTAACTATGTCTGCATTCCAGGAGTGTAATACAGAGTGGAGGATGCTCTAAGTGACCTGATCCATGACTCCAGAAAGTTCAGCCACTCTGGCTCTGTGGTGCAGCCAAGACTCACCTGGCACAGCAACAACTCATTAATTGTTGTACTTTGTCCCTGCACCAACCTGTCCCTTCTCCCATCAGGGTCTGCCAGTGGCACCTCAACTTTGCCCAGATCACCTCTGGGTTTTCACTCAAGACTCTTTCCAGGCCCAAGAAAAAGAATATTTCATTTGTCAAGAAAATTATGTAGCAAAAAAATCCCCAACTTCTCAGTAACAGCAAAACCCAAACCCAGCCCTCCAAAGTTCACCTCCTCAGTTTTAGCTTCCCCATTTTCTGCAGGCAGGTTGTCCTTTGTCTGCTCTTGGTTTGTCTCTTCTGTCTGTTTTCCTTTAGG
Source organism: Setophaga petechia (assembly GCA_024362935.1). Classification (NCBI taxonomy): domain Eukaryota; kingdom Metazoa; phylum Chordata; class Aves; order Passeriformes; family Parulidae; genus Setophaga; species Setophaga petechia. The sequence goes on along the minus strand of JANCRA010000121.1, from coordinate 600,806 downwards.
CCCCTTCTTCCCCTTTGATGGAGCTTTCTTGTCCTCAGATTTATCCTACAATGAAATACATTTCCAGTAAGTCAATTGTTATGACCTTCCAGGTAAACATTGAAAACAATAAAAAACACAAAAAAGATAGATTTGCTAAGCTACCAACAACTCCTGATCACCCACTTATAAAATATTTCAGAATTACATAATTGCAACACACTGACTTCTATACTTTGAATGCCTAAATATATTTTTCTTCATTAGTATTACTTAAAAAGCCCACCAAGTAAATCCATAATGAGCAAACTTCTCAAAACTAGAAAAAATACTGTGAGGAAAGTTTTAAAAACTGATAAAGGTTGATGCAAAAAAAGGTTTTTTTGGATGAATCAAATAAAAAAATCTTTGTTAATTAATAGCTTGAAGCAGTTTTAAGCAGAAAATCCATATCACATATGTCAGTCAACATCAATGAGCAGCAGTAAGTGCAGATGCATGACAGACACTGCAAAAAAAAAAAAGGAAATTACAACTTGGTAGCACTGGAAAGCTTCCCCACATTCTTCAGGCTTACAGCCCTGAGAGTGGGAACACACTGATACTCAAACTACCAGAATGCAGGTGGGCTCCTGAGCAGTAACTGCTCGAGAGGATTAATGCAATGAAATCATCAGAAAGTCTAAAAGATTATGAGTTTATCTGAAATTAGAGAATCACAGACCAGTTTGGGTTGTGAGGAATCCTTAAGATCATCTCATCCAACCCCCAACACCACCTTCCACTGTCCCAGGCTGCTCCCAGCCCCAATGTCCAACCTGGCCTTGGGCACTGCCAGGGATCCAGGGATGGAATTCCATCCCAGCCCTGCCCACCCTGCCAGGGAACAATTCCTCATTCCCAAGATCCCACCCAGCCCTGCCCTCTGGCATTTTGAAGCCATTCCCTGTCACTCCAGCCCTTGGAAATTCTCTCTTCATCTTTCTTATCAAGTCCCTGCAGGTATTGAAAGGTCACGATGAGGTCATTCCGAAGCTCTTAATCAACACATCACTAAGAAAAGCTTAAGATGACAAAGGAACACCTAACAACACAAACGGAATTAAGTGAATAGACACAAGGCCTTTTTTATTTCTCCCCAAAACCAAAGAATTTTACAGCTCACTATTTCCACTGCGAAAGCTGTGCTGAAAAATTCAAAGATCACATAAAGCCACTTTCTTACACACAAACACCTGAAAGCTTGACCACATGAAAGGAAGCTAATGTGGTTTTTAAGTGGCTAATACATTTTTTCCCTGTCCTAACACACTGCTTTAAAACATCAGTAGGTGTGTTTTATCCCCTCTTGTTACACAGATGAAATACAACGCTATGCACAGAATCATTCCGTTTGGAAAAGTCCTCCAAGATTCTCCAGTCCACCTTTAACTGAGCACCACCCTGTCAACCAGAGCAGAGCAAACAACATCCCGGCCTATCCTTGGACACCTCCAGGGAAGGTGACTTCACCCCCTCCCTGGGCAGCTTTTCCAATGCCTGCCCAGCCTGTCTGTGAAGAAATTCCTCCTGATGTCCTAACATCAGTTGCTTTGACAGTCAGGTAGTTCCACCCAATATAACACGCATGGATCCGTGCCCACACTACCGTGCAATGCCTGGAGCTTAACAAGGCTCTACAGCCACAGCGATGGAATGTACCTGTAAATACTGGTAGAAGCACATCAAAACAACACTTCAGCCAAGTTCCCACAAGGAACAAAACCATTCCAGCACGGTGCACCGAGGACACCACGCGGGATGCCCCCAAGCACCACCACCTCCTCTCCCTTCCCTTTTCCAATTCACTCTCACCTTCGCCGGTAACTTTTTAGGTTTCGGCTCTGCTTTGGCGGGCGCGGGTTTCTGAGGAGAGAGAACAAGTCAGGCGGGGATCCAGGCCCCGGGAACCCGTCCCGGGCACGGCCTCCCGCCCATCCCCGTCGTTCGGCACTTACCGCGGAGAGCCGCGCCGATCGCCGCTTGGGCTGCGGGGGAGACACGGACAGACACAGGGACAGAGAGAGAGACAAGGGCGTGAGGGGCGGGCGGGCCGGGCAGCCCCGCCTGCCCCGCCGCCCTGCCCGCTCCTTACCTCCTCGGGGGCGTCCCCGTCCGCCACCGTCACCTGCAACACACAGAGCGCGTCAGCGAGCGGGGCGGCACCGGCACCGGCCCCGGCCCCCGCCCGCCCCTTCCCGGACCGCCAGTCTCCCCGAGCCCCCCCGAGCCTCCCTCCCACACCCGCTGCCCCCTCCCCGGCACAAGGGGAAGGCGCCGGCCCTCGGTACCGCCCGCCGCACCGGAGCCCGCGGCGCGGCCGCTTCCCGCCGAGCCCGCTCCCCACACGCCCCCGGCCGTCCCCTCTCGGCGGCTCCCCTCGCTGCCGCCCGCCTTCACCTTCCTCTTGGGCATCTCGAGGCTCCCGGCCGCGACCCCCGCGGCTGCGGCTGCTCCTGCTCGTGTGGCGCGGCTGCTGCTGCGAGCGAGCGCTGCTGCTGCGGCCGCCTGCGCGCCCCAGCCCGGCTGCGCAGCGGAGCCGCCGCCCCCCTCCCCATCCCAGCAGCGCCAGCGGCGCCGCAACAGGATCCAGCCGGATCGGCGCGCGCCCCGCCCCGCCCGAGCGCACCGCCTCCCCATTGGCCCGCCCGCGTCACGTGCCCCCCTGCGCGCGGCCCCGCCTGCCCTCGGGCGGGCGCTGTGAGGCGGCGGCGGCGGCGGCGCGGGGCCCATGGCGGAGAGCGGCGCCTGGCTGCTGGTGCTCAGCGCTGTGTTCCTCTGCAACGCGCTCAAAATCCTCCTGCCCTCCTGCTCCTCCCTCGTGAGTGATGGCGCCGGTGGGGAAGCGGGAGGATTGCTGGGAAGGGGACTCCAGGGAGCTGGCGTGGCGTTAGGTGGTTCTCCCAGCACAGGGGGGAGCGGTGCCGGGGCCCCGGCGGGGACGGGCAGGGTCTGCTCCTGCTGCCGGCCTTGCAGGGGAGAAGCTGATGCTGGAGATGGTGGAGCACAGCCCCGGTTTCTGGGGGATGAGTTTCCCGTGTTATCAGTGATGCTCCTGAGCCTCCAGCCCTTGCGATGCATCGCGGAATCATGGAATGGTTTGCGCTGGAAGGAACCTTAGGGATGATCCGCTCCCACCCCCCTGCCGTGGGCAGGAATCCTTCCAGCGGGCTTGGATGCCCAGAGCCTCGTCCAGGCTGCTCCCGAACTCCTCCAGGGATGGGGCAGCCACAGCTTCCCAGTTTTAGGGGTAGGAAGGACAGCTTTGCTCAGTCTTGCGTGTTTTCAGCAGATGGACGTGCCCATTGTTGAGGTGGGAGATCAGTGGATACGGAGATTAAGGAGTTAAGTCATTGTAGGAATAAATCTTAATAATCTTAACCACTGATCGGGGTGCCCCTGTTCTGATCTGAAGCATTGCTGTGGAAGCGTGGATAATAGAATTGAGGACAAATAAACTCTGTGGCTGCCAGATAAACTCTCATCTGTACAAAGATGCTGAAATCCTTGTAGCTCTGCTCTACCATGGAAATAACTTCACTGGCACAGAGATCAGCGTGCACTGTTCAAAAATGGACAAAAATCCATTAAACCTTACATCACCCTCAGCAGTTTGGGAAGCTGAACTCAGTGTTGATAGAGATGAGTGAGGAAAGAGCCATTTGAGGGGAGGCTGAGAGCATTTGGTTCCTTCAGTCTGGAGGAGGCTGAGATTGGGACCTGCAGCTCCTCTGAGGGACAGCTCTGAGCTCTGGCACGGGGGCAGCACCCAGGGAGCAGCTGCAGCTGGGCCAGGAGGGATTTAGGTTGCATTTAGGGAAAGGATCTTCCCCACAGGGTGCTGGCACTGCCCAGGGAATGGGCACGGCCCTGAGGCTGCTGCAGCTCCAGGAGCCTTTGGACAGCACTGCCAGGGATGCCCAGGCTGGGATTTTGGGGGGTTTGGGCAGGGACAGGGCTGGGACTCGGTTCCTTGTGGGTCCTTTCCAACTCAGGATATTCTAAGATTCTCTTAAGATCTCTGCTCAGCCTTCTGCTGTGGTTTGAGACTGAAGATGGTGTTAATGCTGTCACTGTCTGCAGGCCTGAGAACAGTATCCATGGGGAAATAAATTACATGTGTCTTGGGGAAGCTGGAAGATTTGCTAAAGGAACAGCAATAAAAAGATTTTGTGTCCTTTGTGCCTGCATTTCTATGGTAAACAGAGTTCATGGACCAACAAGCAGGTGGTGCCTCAAGAAAAGAAATTAGGAAAGTAAAAGGAAGGGAGAAAATGTTGGAATACTTGGCTGCTGGAGCTGGAAATAGGAAAGATCAGAGAATCATTTAAATTGGAAAAAACCTTCAAGATCATTGAGTCCTGCTTGAGGCTGTTTCATCTTGTCACTTGTTCTCTTGTCACCCAAGGGTTTCCTGCATCTCAATGAAAGGGCCTTTTTTATGGGGGGCTTTTGAGATCATACTTTATGCACACTAAAGCAAATCAGTGGAATCCTGGACCAGGAATTGATAATTTCCTTCACTTCTCAGATATCCAGGCTGTTACAGAAGGATGCAGAGCAGGAGTCCCAGATGAGAGCTGAGATCCAGACCATGAAGCAGGAGCTTGCCACCATCAGCATGATGGATGAGTTTGCCAGATACGCCCGGCTGGAGAGGAAGATCAACAAAATGACAGACAAGCTCAAAACCCACGGTACAGTGCCATGTCTGCTCCCTGCTCCACAGGGAAAAACATTTTCTGTTTCTGAAAAGCTGTCAAGAGTGTTTTCAGGTTTAAGTATTTATCCTTCAAACTTGCCTTCACCATCTCACTCATTTTCAGTCCTTTCCCCTTCCCTTTCCCCTTCCCTTTCCCCTTCCCTTTCCCCTTCCCTTTCCCCTTCCCTTTCCCCTTCCCTTTCCCCTTTCCCCTTCCCTCTCTCTCCTTCTTTTTTTTTTCCTCTTTAAACTATTTGAAAATCTTAACTGTGTCTTTCCAGGAATTTCCTGGGCTTCACTCTGTAATTATTTATTCTTTCTCAGTGTTACCCATCACTGAATCCTGTTTTGAGTAAGTCAGGATAGAAATTACAGTGTGATACAGACCTGGCAGTTTGTTGTAGAAGGGTGTTTTTAATATAGCTATAAATCATTTGGAAAGAGATTTTAAAACAGGGTAATGTCCAGCCTTAAAGAGTAAAATACTAAAAAATTACTAGTTTAATGTAATTATAACTCATTATTATAAGCAATGGAAACTAATATTTTCTTTTTCTTTAACAGTGAAAGCACGAACTGCCCAATTAGCCAAAATTAAGTGGGTGATAAATATTGTATTCTACATATTGCAGGTAAGTCAGTATTTTGTTATGGATACAACTTAACCCAAATCCTAAGTAGTGTCACAATTCTCTCCTGGGTCATTGGCCCATATCTGGTCACTCAGGGCTCCCCCAGCCCAGGGAGGAGCTGGAGCTGCTGCAGAGAGCCCAGAGGAGGCTCCAGGATGAGCAGAGGGATGGAGCAGCTGTGCTGGGAGGAAAGGCTGGCACAGCTGGCATTGTTCACCTGCACAGGAGAAGCTTTGGGCTGAGCTCAGGGTGGCCTTGCAGGGCCTGAAGGAGCCCCAGGAAAGCTGGAGAGAGACAATTGCCAGGGGATGCAGGGACAGCACCCAGGGAATGGCTTCAAAGTGAGAAATTACAGGTTTAAATCAGATATTAGGAAGAAACTCCTTCCTGGCAGGGTGGGCAGGGGCTGGGATGGAATTCCCAGAGCAGCTGTGGCTGCCCCTGGATCCCTGGCAGTGCCCAAGGCCAGGTTGGACACTGGGGCTGGAGCAGCCTGGGACAGTGGGAGGTGTCCCTGCCATGGCAGGGGTGGCACTGGAGGATCTTTAAATTCCTTCCAGCCCAAACCATTCTGTGATACCAAGGACACAGAGCTTGGCAGACAGAAATAGTTTCTGGAACTGGAAGGGAAATGATGATAAATTCTGGTAGTTGAGGATGGAAGGAGTTTAACTTTCATCTCAACTCTGTGTTTCTGGTTTTGGGGGGATAAGATTGTGGTTTGTCTTAGCTTTTTAATCACTGGGGTTTTTTATATATGGCCCCAAATCCAGGAAGGTTCTGCTACATGTGAATATAATTCTGGCTTTGAAACTAAAATACACTTCTGCTGAGGATGCAAATCTCCACCTGCAGCTGCCACACATTTCCCCACGGTGCCTCATCAGATTGTCTGAGTAGTTCTGACTGATGCCACAGCATTTGCTAAGGAGGATGGCAGTGGTCAGCCTGAAGATTTCCTTAGGGGACTGTTAAAGTGAGTTGCACTCCTTGAAGGCAAAAATTCAGGCTAAAAAGGGTCATCAGAATTTTAACAATGCTATGAACTGTGTTTGACTCTGCTGGATTGAAGAGGATCTTGAAAGAAAGATCCCCCTGCAGCCTCCTAATATTGTGTATAAATTTAAGTTCATATAAAATCTAAAAATACGTTGAAGAAGATAACAAAGAAACAATTCCAGATATCACCGGGAATGTTCTTGGTGTGTGTTATTATCCAAACTAATAAAAAATGCCCATTGCAGGCTGCCCTGATGATCTCTCTGATCTGGAAGTACTACTCTGAGCCTGTCACCGTGCTTCCCAGCAAGTGGTTGGCTCCCCTGGAGCGCCTGGTGGCCTTCCCCACAGGAGTGGCAGGTGAGGACAAGGACCTGGCCAAGCCCCAGAGCTTCCAGGGATTAACAGCAGCTGCTTCCCTGACTCCCAGAGCACAGGGCTTGAGTCTTTCAGCAGCTCTTCCACGTGTGGTTCTGGTTTCTTGAAGTGCTCACAAATTTTGTCATTTTTATTTGCACCCAAGCAGAGCATTGCCCTTCTCTGTGTTGAATAGATCCTGGGGAAGATTTAAATTAGAAAATCACCCAAAAGGGAGTTTTCTTCACAGGTGTGCTATGAATAACTATGTACTTACAAAACAACTGATTTCAATTTCAGAGGAAATCTACTTTTTACATCTCTCAAATCCTGAGTTTAAGTTCAAGCAAAGCATTCTGCCAGGCCTTAAACTTAGATATTTTCTCTTGTGTCTGTAGCAGATGATTTTAGCTCTGGGGTGCACTCACCACACTTTAGCTCATATTTCTGTATTTGGTGCTCTTTTCCCAAGACAATCCAGAATTTTTTGGGAGCAGCATTGATTTGTCTCCCATCTCTTGTATCTATCTCCCTTTTGTATACAAAGATTTTTGTTCCTGTTGGCCTCATGAATTCCTGAGTTTCATTTTTTACACCTCCAAGGTTGTTTGGAGCTGCACAGGTTCCTCAGGGTTATTGATCCATCAGCTTCAATTGTGGTTTCTCCCTCTTTTCCAGGAGGTGTGGGAATCACCTGCTGGCTCGTGGTCTGCAATAAAGTTGTGGCCATCATGCTGCACCCCTTCAGCTGAAGGAATCCCAGCAAGCCATGGACTCCCCAGCTGCATTCACATAATCACTGTTTTAAATTAATTAAAAAAAACAAGGGACAGTTATCTTTCATGAGACAAGGGCTGAGACAATCCTTGTTACTCCATAGGATATCTGTCAGTCCTTTGGATTCTTTTGATTCAAACTCTTTTCCCAGAGTTTGTCTTTCATTTTGGAAAGAACAGCACTGCTGGTTATAAAACCTCATTTTGGGTTTAGTCATGGCAGAACCATAAGGTTTTGTCATGTCCTGTTGTCACCAACATCTAAAAGTGTTGGATTTGTGGTTTTAAATTGGAAATGTGCTGGCTTTAGGAATTCATTTGGGAGCTTGGCTGTTTCTTTCTGTAAAATATGGAAGCTTCACCCTGAGGTGGGATCATGTTGGGTGGTGCAGAGGGAGGTTGTTTGCTTGGCTTGGGACAAAAGAATTTCCTTGTCATTTTTTACCCTAAAATCAGAATATTCTTGAACTCTCCTAACAAGTAGATGAGTTAAATCACAATTTTTATCTCTCAAGAGGTTTTTTTCAGCTGCCAAGCACAGGCTGCTCTCAGTGAAGCAGGACAGTGCTGTTCCTGCAGGGGATGCTGATTGAGCTTCCCACTCTGGAATTCCCCCAAGAATGATCCCTCTGCAATTCCAGGGCCTTTTCCTCCCTGCAGGAAGGGAAGGAAGGGGCCAGGACCCCCAAAACTGTTACTGCCTTTAAAAACCAGTTCAAAAGGTCAGGTTATGTTGTGTGTATATATATGGATTAAATATTTTTGTTTGTTTTAATGTTAATTTAAAAATTGGGATTTTATATTAGGAATTGTGTTTAGCCTACATGAAAATAAATATCAAGGAAAAAATGTGATTGAGTGTTATGTATTATTGTGATTTTATTAAGGAAATAAAGCTTTTCAACCCATCTTAGGTTTTTTCATCTCTTTTTTAATGTTACACTGCAGTTTTCCTAAACAACCCACAAAAACCCCAAATAAACAAACCCAAAATGGCAAAACAAATCCCAAACTCACCAAAATCCAAGCCAAAAGAACAGCCCCTGTCTTTGTGCACAAGGAAATATTGTTTGAAGCAACTCAACTAAATAATTTTTGAAATTATTTGAAACGTTGCTGCAACAGGTTCAGCTCTGAATGTCTTTGTCATGTTTAAAAGTTTTTGTAGTGTAATTTTGGACATTTTTAAACTGCTACTGCCTTTAAGAATTAACAGAATGCCCCTAATTTTTCTGAACTTCACTTGAATTTAGCAAGTATTTAATAAATTAGTGTGAGGAACAACCACAATCCTCCTGCCCTGGCTTACATAACCTTAAACAAGGATTTTTAGAGGCTTTTTGGGGACTGGCTATGCCTGACTTCTCCAAAACAATGCTCTCCTCTTGCACATTCATCTCTGCATGTCAGCTGGGGAAGTTACCAGGCAAACTGCTTTGATAAGTTCCAACAGAGGGAAAGAATGAGGCTTTAGAGGTTTCTAATGCTCGTGAAAACAATGTAGGAGCAAATTATTTTTATTATCTGTGAATTCTGGAAGCTGTTGGGGAGTGAAGGAACTAAAAAAGTGTTTTCTTTTATTGCATTGTTGGTGCTCACCCAGCAGTGAACCTTATGAAAGCTGGGTGCTCATGTCAGCAACTGACAAACACCCAGCTCCCAATTCCAGCTCCTTGGGAATGCAAAAACCTGGAAGTTCCTAAACAAGGACTAAATTTCACCTGGTAACAGGTAAAAATGATAAGGAATTCTTAATAGAACATATTTTTGTGGAAAAAGATCGAGCACACAATGTGTTTTTTGGGACAACTGATTGGATTGTTTTGGAAAAAATCATTGAAAGCAATTGCCAGTGCTTGTAAGGTTTAATAAACCTTACAAAAGTAAAGGTTACTAAATTGAATGAAAGTAAAACATTTGGTTTGTAACAATGTGACTGTTTAAACTTTCTAAAGGTAAGCTGTGAGGAGTAAGTGTGGAGCAGCTCAGGAGCTGCTTTTAACGAGGAGAGTTGGAGCCTGGCAGGGAGTTTGGGGTTGGCCTTGCCCCCCTCACTTGTCTGCCTTCCCCCTTGTGCTGCTGGAGCTCCAGGAGTTTTCTCCTTGCAAACATTCCTCCCCAGAGAGCTCCAGCAGGTGCTCCCTCCACGGCAGAGCTGCTGTCCTGCCAGCCCAGGGGGGTTTGCCCAAAGGAAGGTTCATAAGCCCCAAAGGAGATTTTCCCCCTGGGCCCAGCAGTGGCACTGCAGCTCTGCCCTGCCTGTCTCTGGCTGCTCAGGCAGCTTTTCCCAAATCCTGCTTTGCATTTGGCACCTGAAGTGTGGAGCCCCTGGTGCAGATTCTCAACAGCCCCTGAGAAGATGTATTTCTTTTTCAGCCTGGTGGGGTCTTTGCTTGGACTTGGACCTTCGCTCCTGGCTTTCTTCTTTTGCTGCTCATGGTGTTTTTTCTCTTCTTTTAAAACTTCTTCCACTGCCTCTCCCTCTTGATTGTTCTTTTTTACTTTTTGAGGACTTTGTTCAGATTTCATCAGAGTTTTCAATTCCTCTTTAAGAACCTCTGTCTCTTTTTCCATTTCTTGAATAAATTCTGAAAAATTGCATTCTTCCATCAGCAGTTTGCCCCCTGAAATATTGTAGGGTTTAAGAACATGAGGAGTTATAAAGCTTTAAGAAGAGCAAGTATCACATCCTTATTTCACTGCTTCAATTCTTATTATTGATGGAATTTCAAATACCATCTCTAATAAATACAACAGCATGGGGCAAGATTTAAACAACATCATTCTGCCACTGAATCCAGGTTCATATCTTTATTTTTACTTTTTTTCATGATGTTGAATTTAGTTAAATGGATTTAGCTGCCGTTATGTACAGCAATGGCTAAATACAGAAAAGTCATGTACAATGCAACAGAGAAACCAGGTGAGATCTGAACTTTTAATTGTCACTTTCTGGCTTTTAAGTGGAACTTAATTCACAACAGAGTTGCTTGTGTGGAGCAGAACATACAGGAACTCTCACCTGGAAATGAGGGGGCTCCACTTTTCATCAGGAAAAGGAATGTGGGTGCAGAAATGCCATTTACTGTGCAGGGAATGACTTGTAGTGGGTTCTGTGCTCTACAGAGACTCACAGTGTACCCCCAAAATAATCCAAGCTTAAAGACATAATCCAAGCTTGACGGGGAAATAAGAAGTTGTAGGAACTAAAGGAGCCAAGTAAGGCTTCAATAAAAGTCTGCTATCAGTGAGAGAAACTCAAATTCCACAGATTTTCAGAGGGAGCACTGTAAGACCTGTGTTTTCTGTCAGTTTTAAAAGGGCATTTTAAAGCCAAGTGCTGACTTGGGTTGCCTGGAAAGGCTGCAGGCTGAGAAGGCAGAGCACAAACCTGAGCAGTTAACACATGCCAGGCTGCAGGGATGGGACCTGGCATCACCTGTTCCCCAGGGCAAATGTGGGACCTGGAGGTCTCCTGCCACCTGGGACATGTTTAGAATGGTGGCACTCAGACCTTTTCCTCAAAGCCTTAAAGGAAATAACAGGAATGTTTCTAGAAAGAAAAACATGAATGAGGGAACAGCAGTGGCTTTTTCTCTCCTCTGTCCTATAGAATTTCTTCAGAATAAAGATGTTTACAGATGAGTCCCTTCCATGTAACTTTTCCATGAGAACACAATGGCTGAGATTTCCATAAAATCTCTTTCCAGGGATCACTAATGAGGAACTGCTCCCAGCCCTCACACTCCTTTTTCTTTTCCAGCCATGGAAATAGGTTCACATCAGTGATGAAGATTCCCAGCTTTGAGATCAGTGTTTGATTAGTGTGGATTAACACTGTTAATTATCCTGTTACAGACAGAACACTGAATTCTTGGGAGAACAGCAGGGTGGAGATGCCCCATCCTGCAGAGCTGCTCTGCTCTCAGTGCAGCACCACCAGCAGCTGCATTTTCCACCCCAGACAATTCTGTGTTTTCAGTGACACCTCATTCATCATTTGGAGCTGGCTCCTGTCAGCCTGGTGCCAGTGAAGGGCTGTCAGAACCACATAAATTACCAGAACTTCTGGTAATTTGCAAAGATCAGGTGAATTTCTGAGAGAAACATTGAACCTACCTCTGTGTGTCCTGTTTGAAGTTTCTGGCACTTTCTTGGTTGCTTGCTTTTCTTTTTTACCCCGGGCATCTGAGCACACTTCCTTTGCTTTACCTTCTCCACCCTTATCTTTGTTCTCCTAAAATTGGGAATTAAAGGTAAAAATAATGAGGGAATGCTTGTTTAGTGACTTTGAAAAGAACTCAATCAGTGCAATACTTACAAAAAGATCAGTAATTTCTATTGCTGTTACATTATATTTTGCATCACAGCATTATTTCTGTACTGTAATTACACTCATGCAAAATCCCCATCCTAAATGATGGATCAGGTTATCCAGTCACTGCAACTTAGGGAATAAAATACAGCTTAGCTGAGAGTTTAAACAGGGGATTGGATTTGGATCCAGATCTTTCCCACCTTTTTTTGCTGGATTGGATTTTTTTCTGTTTCCTGGTGCTGAGACAGCAGCTGCTCTCTAAAACTCTCTTTATCTACTTGTACTGTTTTGTTTACTCTCAGACCTGTTGAATAGGACAAACATTAGCAATACAGTTATTTCTGAATTGGGTTGTTGATATAAATAAAATACATCTCTGACAACTGACAATGATGCTATGTGACCAAGAATTTCAAGTTTTTTTAATGCATATCCTAGTGCCCTTTAAAAAAGAAATATTTTGTTCTGCTGAATCTATAAATGCTGAAACCTGGATCTCTGAGCCTTTTCATCTGCACATCAGTACATCCTAAACATAAGTATATACATAAATATATATATAAAATATACTACTAAGTATATTTTCAGATGGAACATGTAAAGTTAGACAAGTGTGTCTATGCCCCAGAGCCCACATGGGCTTAATTCTTGGTTCCATTCCAGTGTAAATCTGAGAGGTCTGCTATGCAGCCTCAGAGTTCAGTTTCCTAAATTTGTATCCTTATGGAACCCAGCTCAGGGGGAATGCTCAACACTGTTTGAAATATCAGTGGTCTTTGGAAGAGATTCTGTTAGGAAAATTAATCCATAAACACCAGAGGTTTATGTCCAAAAAGGAGACAGAGGAGTCCTTTTACTTTATTGGAATAAAGGGAGAGGCCCTGGAGCACCCTGGGATCTCTCCAATTTTTGGAGGATGCAGCCTCCCTTTTTATCCCAATTTCCCGGCTGCATTTCCCTTCTCTCTTTCCGCATTGGCTGAGGTACTTGAGAGGTTCAGACTGCCCAGAATGCCTGATACCAGAGATTTCCCTCTAATGTATAACCCTCCTTTTAGATTTTTAATTCTTATGGAATTCAGGGGGTTTTCTTCCTCATTGTTTCATCTTTCAATGTCTAATTTCATTTATCAGCAAACCTAAAGTTTATTTGTAAAAGCAAAGATCTTTTTCCATTCATCAATCAGTGGAATCCTTCCCATTGTTTCTTTTATCTCCCAGTGCTGGTTTTATCTCCCAGCAGACCCACAGCTTGTTTGTAAAGACAAATCTGCTATTCCCCTCAATTCCAAGGGAGTGACTGAACGAGATGTCCAGAGAAATATTGATATGAGATGGAGAAGATGAGAATATTGTTCCTTTATTATTAGAATAATTTTGACACGAGCATAGCAGCTGAGAAAGTTGCTGCCACCAAAGCAGCAAAAATGGGATTTTATTCCCCGTTTTGAGCTCAGAAATCAAAGGATAAAAAGCCTAAAACCGCATTACGTGGTTCCCTCCGGGTGCTGGCAGCAGGGCGGTGAAGGGGATGCTGGTGAGCAGCCTGGAGTGACTCTGGCGATGCGGGAGGAATTAACTGAGTTCCAGGAGCTTCGGGAGCTGTTCCAGCCGGGAGTTCCCCGGCACCGGGACCAGGGGGCGCTGCCCGTCCAGGTGAGCGGCCGGAGCTGCGCAATCCACCCCAAAAAATCCGCTCCAGTTACCTGCACAGAGCTCTCCGGCCAGCTGAGGAATCCTCCCTCCAGCCGTTTATCAGCACCGTTAAAAAACTCAGCTCTAAATTTATTAATGGCTAAAAAAACTTTGTGAACGTCAACTAGAAAAGAATGACCTGAAGAGGCGACTCTTCAGAAATCTGCCAAAGGAAAATTCAAGTCAATAGTGAAAAGGAAAACAAATTGCCAGCAATTCCAGCTCTGGGTTTCCAAATCCATGAACTGGCAGAGAATGAAACATTTTTCTAAAAATCCCAGAGGATTGGGCAACTTTGCTTGGAAGCTTTTCATTACAAAATATCATTTCTCTCTCCAACTAAGCTCCCTTATCTTGATTAAAGGAAAGAAGAATTTAAATAATAACAGTAGTTCAAGTACCATAACTGAATAGCAATATTCAATTTCTATTGAATACAAGGTGATATGTGAGTAAAATTTAAAAAAAGCTATTTATGTGGTGTAACTAAAACAGGAATTCAGAGTTTTATAAAAAATGTGTCTGACTTGGGATGAGAACCAGGGATTTGTGTTTTCCTTAATTTTACACCTTGAATTACCAATCTTTTCCCTGTAGTTCACTGGTGGTTTAGGCAGAGTTAAAGGATTTGCAAAGGCAGTGAAGAGGAAAGAAATAAACAACTGAGTGTGGTGAGATTTTGTACTGCTGCTGTGATTTGAGGAATTCTGGGCAGAGCATTTCCTGCAGACAGGTTTGCTGAGGGCTCTTTGGTACCCACATGGAGGAAATCCTGATTTCTGCTCCACTTCAGGAGCAGCAATACCTGATCAGTGTTTCCAAGAGGTGCCTCAGCCATGAGGGAAGTTCATGTTTAGATCATCCCATCCCAAATTCTGGGTGTAGTGGAGGCAAACTGGGGCATCTCCAACAGCTCTGGTTGGTTTTAATCAGCTGAATCCCACTCCAGGCAGCTGCCCTTGGAATGTTGGACAGCCAAGACTGCATGGAACAGATATTTCTCCCAATACATCTATGTGAAAGAAATATTCTTCACTAAAGAGCTTTTTCTTCCTTGGTAGAACTTAATTTATGTTGTTCTTTTCTATAATTCAAGCCTTTAAACTCCCTGAACCTTTTCACCTTTTCAGCCCGCACAAAGGCACTACTTTGGCATTTAATTTGGAATAAATCTCCCAGTTCTAAAACTGTGGAATTGTCACTTAGTTAAAGAAGAGAAGGAGATGGTTACAGACATACTTTGGTCATTAGGAACCCAATCACTTCTGTCCCTCAGGGCTTTTGGCATCCGATTTGCATAAATATTCTGTACATAAAGCTGCCGATCCTTTTCCTAAGAAGAAATAAACACTGTTAAGCTTCTAAAATGCATTAAAAATTAATTTTTACCTGCTTAATTTTTCCATGTTGGGTGAAACTCCTCAGGGATTTCACCTTTTGCCAGACTCACATGGTCTTTGTCATTTACATTTTTCCAGAATAAATATATTTTGCCTTTACTTCTCTTTTTTGTTGATTAAAAAAAAATAAAATTACTCAGTGCCCTTGTCATATGCTCAGTTAGTTCACAACCTGTTGCTCTGGTGGTGACATGAACTCCTGAGAAACATTTTGACATTTATTTAGCAAGATTCCTCTTTTCTTAATGAAATCTTCCTTAAACACAGAAGACAGATCTCTGTTACACTCCCACCACTCCAGCTTTCAGTGGAAAAAAATAGGAGCTTCATTTATTTGGGAAAATTACAAGTTATCCTGGAAATGGAATGGCCTGAAATAAGATGGTACATAAAACTATGATTTTGCAAGGATAAACTCTGTTCTGGCACAGAAATAAGGTTGATAATCATGTCTGGTCTCCTTTGTGGTAAATCAATAGAAGATTTTGTGGATCTAAATAGAAAATTCAGAGACCTGGACACACAGAAAACTGTGTGGAAAAGACATGAAACAGAACTACTTTAGAGAAAAGTTAAGGTGAGAATAATTTGGAATAATTTGCATTTTGGGACAGTTTTATATTAATGTTCCTGAGATTATAATTGTTCCCTGCATGTCCAGAAGGAGATCAGACTCTGACATGGAAAAAGCTCAGCCAAGTACAGGAGGAAACTTCAGGAGGAAATTTCTGCACCTGTTGCACAGGGAGGAGGGATAAACAACATCCCTGTGCAGAAATCCCAACCTCCATCAACCCTCAGGAACTGCCTGTCCTGCCCTTCACAATGTCTGGGAAATCTCCCCTCAACAACATCTTCCACAGATATTTGATTCCATTTAGGAAGAGAAAGGTCCCCAATGGGATCACCTTGATACAAAAATATAGAAATATAGAAATAAATGTATTTTAACTGTGTTACAAACACAGTTATGAAAAAGCCACAGGGGGTTCCAGATTTTCTGGAATGTGTAAAGCTTTTCTTCATTACAACTCGTGTGGCATCCCCTTCCTGGCAGTTTTGGCTTTAAATCCATTTCATTTTCCTGTATGTTTGATTTTCAAGCATTACAAAAAGTGCTGAACTGGACCTATTTATCCCAAAAACATTTCTCTAAAAACGAAACAGGAATTTAAACAAACTCCTGAAACATTTCCACAGGTATTTTTGTTAAACTCTGGTTTTGCAGGTTGTGATATTTGCCTCATTCTGACTTGTTTCTGTGAGGGATCTCATTTAAAGTGAGTAGATGAATATATCTGACCCCAATCTGGCAAAATGGTAATATAATGGATAAATTGTGGATTTTGGTTAAATTTCTGATGCATTAATCTCTGTTTCAGTTCATTATTGACCTGCTTCTAACAAATGATGCCACAATGATGCCAGGATTTAACATTTCTGGCTTTTTTAGTAGATTGTAGACTGAAGCAGGAAACCAAATTATATTAGTAAATACTGTAAAAAAAAGCAAAATTAAAAAAGGAAGAAAAACAAAAGAAAATTAAGAAAAAGCAAAGAAGAAAAAAAAAAGAAGGAATAGATAACATTAAATACTTGAATTTTCCTGTGGAGACAGAAACTTGGATAAAACCTGGAATACCTTAATTTTTTGGTGAACAATGTTAATTTCCATTAGCAAGCTCTTTGTGGTCATTGTAGCTTCCAGGAGTTTTCTGCTCTCGCTTGCCAGCTGACGACCAAAGGTGCTGCTGTTCAGCTTCAGCTGCATTTCCAGACTCTTCAAAAAGGGACAGATTTTACTATTCTCAGTGGGACAGCTGGAAAACTTCAGTTCTTGATTGATTTAAAATATAAGTGTGCTGATACAAGGAAATATAAGCTCATAATTATATATAATAACAGTTATTATCTTCTAAATATAGTGATATAAATGATATTATCCTACTATGTCGCATATAATAGTAATATAATAGTATTTATTTATAGTAATTTAAATAATACATATAGTAATATAAATAATATTAGAAAGTATTGTATGTACTGTAAACAATATTCATGTATTGTAAACAATACATGAAACTATACTGAAGTATCTGAAAAATTGATTTCAAAGTAAGAAAAAAAAAAGTTTTAAACCTATTTTCAGTAAACAAAAGAAAAGGTTTTGGCATTCAATCATAAAAATAAGGCTGTACATTACCTTTCTGATGGATTAATTAATACAACTATCTTTGAGAAATGTTAAGGCTTTCTATTCACACAGACCTATGAACCGTAGCAGATTAAGGAGGCTTGGTGTAAATGAAAATTTGGTGATTTACTGGGTTCTTTATCTTCAGAACCCAGGGCCATGCACTGGGTGCATGAAACTCAAATTCCAGTTCCTAAAAGTATCAGGTGGATACCCAACCCTGTGTGATTTTATAGCTCCTCACTCCTGGAAACAGAAAGTTTTTAAAAGAGAGTCTGAATTCAGCTGTTCATATTTACAGTTTCTCTTAGGATTTCCTGGCTCTTTATTTAATTCTATTCAACACAGACCCCATAGGAAATAGAAATCAATTCCTGGAGGACCATGGAAAATTCACTCTTCCAGTTTTGTAGTAAAAATTGTGCTCCTATCTTTTTTGTGCTGGGGTCAGTGAGAGTAAAGAAACATGAGACACTAAATGGAGATGAATTATCTCCTCTTGGACTTCCTTACACTCAAGAGAGCACTGGATTAAACAGCATTCAGTGTTACAGGATTATATCAGAATCACTCATCAGATAAAAAGCAGCCAAAACTTTTCCACTATTCCTGCACTGAAACCTCTCCTGCTCGATGATCTTGTGATTCCCTCCCAGTTTAGGATATTCTGTGACCCCACATTCCACAAACACAGCAATTTGCAGGCATTACCTGGATGCTCTCATCCTTTGCCTCCAGCGTTTCATTAAGAACTGACAACCTGCGATTCAGCTCCTCCTTCTCTGCCAGAGCTTTATCCTCCGACAGCACAGCCAAAGCCTTCAGATCACCTATAGTTCTCCTCAGGTCCGCTTCAACTTTTTTCAGCTCCCTGGCTGTGTTTTTCTCGGCCTCCTGGGACATTTTCAGGAGTCTCATGAGCTGTCTGGTGTCGCTGCGGTGCTCGGCCATCATCTCCTGCAGGTAGCTCCTGGCGTTGTTGTACTTCTCCATGGCCCTGGTGTGCCGCCGGTTCAGCTCTTTCAGAGCCAGGTTCTCGAAGGTCGAGCTCTCGATTTGCTTTCTCAGGTCGAAGATTTCGTTCTTCAGCTCTTTGATTTTGTGGTTCCTGGCTGAGGATATTCGCCGGGCAGTGGCGTTTTTTTCCTGGTAAGCCGCCCCGCTCTGCAGGGGTGAGAAGGAGGAGTTCAGGTTGGAGGTGTTTGCCGCCGGCCACTTCTTCCCTCCTGCATTGAGATCAGACAGAATTGGCACTGAGAGACAGGAATTATTGGAGACAAAGCAATCACTGTGTGCTTTTTCTGCTCACATAAACTCCTACTACTAATTAACTGCCACTCCTAAACTGCTCACCCAACTACAGAATTGTGGTTTCTTCACAAAATGCCCCAAAATTCTGATGTTCAATGAGCAGCCTGGTCCAGGAGAAGATTCCCTGCTCATGGCAAGGGGTGGAACAAGACGATCTTTAAAGTCCCTTCCAACCCAAACCATTCTAGGATTGTGTGATTCAAATGATTCACAGATAAATGCATTCAATATTTTATATCTCTGTGTCTTTCTGTGGCTGCAGCAGACCACAGCTAGCAGCCAATGGAAATAAATGGAAATAAATCAACGTAAATCAATTTTCAATCCATGGAAAATAGTTTTCTTTCTGTAAATCATGCACTTCACTAATGGAGCCACAATCTGATGAACCCAATTCAACCCATCAGAATCTATACCTTGAATAGGTGCAAGATAAAAAAACCAAACAAAAAACCACTGAAAAACATCAGAGTAATTTACAGGTCTGCAAGGACTCAAAACCCAACATCCAACAGCACATGGCTGAAATCCCTGCAGCTGGGATTTCTAACCAGTTTTCTACAGCTTTGCAGTCAGCTTTGAATTCAACAACATTTTTAAATAAACCTTAAATGCTCATTGCATAGAACAGGTGTGCAGTTGTCTGTGTGGATTTTAAACAGCAATTAAAAATACATTAATGTGCTGCTTCTCAGTGTGCTGCTGCCATTTGCCTCTCCTTATGGCCAGGATTCTGGCTGAATTACTCTCATTTGCTTCTCCTGAAGCAGGATTGGAATTTAAAAATACTAAAGACTGTAAATCTGAGTGTGTTCCGCTTTTTCAGGCATATATTCAGTTTCACTGCAGCTCTCATGGCATTTCAGGCAGTATTTTGATTAAAAGTTTATTATAATTTATAGATCACCTCATATTTTATGGATAAAACAGGCAAGGTCCTGACTTAAAAAAACACCAGAATAAAAAGACAGATCTTTCCAAAAATTTCTGTTGAATCCAATATTTTCTGCAACACAATTCTACTGCAGGAAAACTACAATAAGACCACAAATATTGTCACACAGGTATTTGCAAAATTACCTTATCTTTCTATTTTATTTTGCCAGAAAGGACTGAGAGGATGGGAAAAAAGGGCAAATACCTTTCTGCAAAAGCTGTCAGAAGCACTGTAAAATGTATTTCATTTCCAGTAGTCATGGACAAGCAAAAAGAAACACTTTATCCAAATTATATATAACATCTACAAATATATACAGTAAATTATCCATCAAAGGTAGAGGTCAATAATGATTTTTTGCTAAGTAGATATAAAAAATGTCATTATTTTTTCTGTTCTGCTACTTTCATGCCAGTATAACTTCTTGACTGCAGCATATAATGACAGAGATTATAACAGAGACAATTAGTGCTTCTTCTGGGGTTTTTTTTGATTGATTTGCATCTTGTAGCTTTGATAAATCAAGATGAAATTTTGAAGCTCAGCAGGAAAAGGGTTGCTGCTTTTCCACTTGTTTTTGTGATGTGTCCTTGTAGGATTTAAGAATTTAAGAAAGGATGGGTTGAGATGGGAAAAGGTGCAGACATGGAGAGATTCCTGACTGTTAACAGTGTCATAAATTCCATGTACATTTCCATCTTCCTTATATATATATCTAATTTATATAATATATTTCTATATAAAGAATAAATGTAATTTACATATAATATAACATGTATATAAACATTTGTTATAAATATAATATAATATAATATAATAATCAATATTACGTACTGTATTTATATAATATATTTATAATATAAATATATACTTTCCATAAAATATATATTATTTATTTATACAAAACTATAATATATATTTTACATTGTATTATTAATATAATATAATATAATATAATATAATATATATTGGATTATTGGCTATAGATTATATATACAATATATTACATGTAATATATATTGTTATATATTATATTATACATATTGTTATATTATACATATATTGTAATATATTATATTTTACATATATATTATATTATACATATTATACATGTAATATATTGTATATATAATCTATAGCAAATAATCCAATCTATATTATATTATATTATATTATATTATATTATATTATATTATATTATATTATATTATACCAATCCTCTCACTGAAAAACTGTTGTCTTGCTAATTATCAAAAAAAGCCAAAGAAAAGGAACAATAATATTTATTAAAAGAATCTCATACTACCAGAAAACAAATTTACCTTTTTTATCACCTTGGGCATAGAGATACAGTCCATATTTCTTTCTTTCCTTTCTTGTCTTGTCCTTTTTCTGTGTTTCCCTCTCTTCAGTTCCTGGTCTTCCTAAAGGTTTGCCTCCTCTGACTCTTTCAGGGGCAGCCACTGAAAAAGCTCTTGGCATCATCACTGGGAGAATGTTCACTTGTGTCTCCTCCAACAGGTCACCACCCTACCTGGGATTTATAGTATTTCATGTCATAAAAATATCAATAATCACATTTTTCAAGAATTAGACAGCAAATCAGATCACAAAATTAACTAATCCCTTAAAAACAGCACAAAAACCACCTTGGCTACCAGATGAACAATCTAAGCAGAGGATAGAGAAGAACCTAAAACTATTTTTATATGGTTGTAAAAAGCATATATTTAGCATAAAATAAATAATTCTAAGTAATTTTCTAGGTCTTTCTGAATAACTGTTTTGTAAATTTTTCTTTCTTTTTTTCCCCCCATTTTTTTTCTTTTTTTTTCCTTACAGAGGCTACTGGGAAGTTCAAGATCAGTTTATTCTCCTGGCAGAATTATTTAAACACTGTAGTTCTGGTAAAGATCATTTCTTGGGATATGGCTTGATGCCCATTGAATTTTCTTATTATGTTCCAATCCACTTCAGGTGAGGAGAGGCAAGTTTTACCTTGAGCCACAATTTTGAAAAGGAATTAGGTTCTAAACATACCTAAAAATGAGATTAAAACACAAAAGAGGTTAAATGTTGGGACCCAAAGTGATAATTCAACTTTTATTTCTTGCATAAAAGAGGAAAAAATAGAAAAGTAGGAAAATATTTGCTAATAGGGGGTTTTGAGAGTGGCAATGTCACATTCATCTCATAACAATAACA
This sequence comes from Setophaga petechia, assembly GCA_024362935.1. NCBI lineage: Eukaryota > Metazoa > Chordata > Aves > Passeriformes > Parulidae > Setophaga > Setophaga petechia. The sequence goes on along the minus strand of JANCRA010000121.1, from coordinate 579,263 downwards.
GGGCCACAGAGAAACTCATCTTTGCTCCCTTAAAATTCATTTATAAACAAAGAATCTTACTCAGTAGAAGGGTAAGTTGTGTATTTTGGGGGTCTAAAAGGAGCATGGCAACTAGAAAGGAAATTTGAGGGGGGTTAAATGGTGTTTTAATTCACAGAGGTTTTAACATGTCCCTTTCACTAACAAAATATGAAACTATTTTCTTAGACCTTTCTAACTCCTTTGTTGGATTTTTGCTTTGTGCTGGCATTTCATTTTAAATTAAATTTCTTAAATGGGAGAGGGGAATCACATAGCTCCCAAAGAAAATTAAAAAACGTAATTCAGGGTTGCACAGAACATTTTAGGCTGAATCACAACAGTTTCATTACTCTTAATTCCTTTGCATGAACAGTTTTTCCTTGTGGAATACTGAGGAATGCCACAGTCCTGCTAAATCTCAGGCAGTGCAATAACCCACAAGAGATGAGAAATCATATTTTGAGCATTAGGCAAAGCCCAGGTTGATTCACAGATCTGTATTTGTGTTAAAATTTGATTTGGCACTGCCAACACTTCCTAGGCAAATTGTCTTTAAAGCAAATTACCTAAAATGAAACTTAAAACTACTGCTTTAATTTGTTTTGATTAAAAAGTGTGGCCTGAATCTGCTCATCCAGAGCAGCTGTTGAGAAGTAAATAAAATAGAGAAGAAGAAGACAGGAAAACCAAAGGTGAAGCAGAAGAAACAGAGATATTAAATGAAAGATACTGCAATAGAATTATAAAGGGAAGGGCTGGAATGGGCAAACTCCAGGAGAATTTATGTTGAAAAGTTACAGGAATAAAAATATTTAGGGCCAAATTCCTGTGTTGAAGATGAAAATGTCCTAGCACCCTGCCAGTGTCCACCTTGACTCACAGCCAGCCCCATGTCCTGGCAGACCCCTCAGTCTCCTACAACCCCACACTGAGCTCCATGTCCTGGGAATCCCCTCAATGTCCCAAAATCCTATACCCACCCCATGTCCCAGAAATCTCCTCAGTGTCCCAAAACCCCACATCCAGCCCCATGTCCTGGCAGCTCCCTCAATGTCCCACAACCCCCACATCGAACTCCATGTTCCAGAAATTCCCTCAGTGTCCCAAAACCCCACATCCAGCCCCATGTCCTGGAAATCCCTCAGTGTCTGCTTGGACACACAATCCCACATCCAGCCCCATGTCCTGGAAATCCCCTCAGTGTCCCACAACCCCAAATCAGCCCCATGTTCTGGCACCCCCTCAATGTCCCAAAATCCCACACCCAGCCCCATATCCTGGCACCCCCTCAATGTCCCCTCTGGACACACAGTCCCACACCCACCCCCATGTCCTGATAGTCCCCTCAATGTCCCAAAATCCCACACCTGGTCCCATGTCCTGGCATCCCCTCAATGTCCCCAAGTGCCACACCCAGCCCCATGTCCTGGCACCCCCTCAATGTCCCAAAATCCCACATCCAGCCCTGTGTCCTGGAACCCCTTCAGTGTCCACCTGGACACACAACCCCAAACCAGCCCCATGTCCTGGCAGTCTCCTCAATGTCCCACCTGAATACAAAATCCCATACTCAGCCCCATGTCCTGGCAGTCCCCTCAGTGTCCCAAAATCCCACACCCAGCTCCATGTCCTGGCAGCTCCCTCAGTGTCCCAAAACCCCAAACCAAACCAGCCCCATGTCTTGGCACCCCTTCAGTGTCCACCTGGACACACAACCCCAAACCAGCCCCATGTCCTGGCAATCCCCTCAATGTCCCACACCCCCACACCCAGCCCCATGTCCTGGCACCCCCTCAATGTCCCAAAATCCCACATCCAGCCCCATATCCTGGCACCCCCTCAATGTCCCACTGGACACACAGTCCCACACCCAGCCCCATGTCCTCCCCTCACCCCTCTCTGTTCTCCCTGTCCCCCTGGCACCCACAGGTGAAGGATCCCACCTTGTCCCGTGTCCTCCCTGAGGATCTCTCCCCGCTCCCACCCTGGTGTGTGCTGTCCCCTCACAGCCTCACCAGCCGCCATCATGGGCCTCCATCCCTGCTGCTGTGGGAAATGGCGGCAGCACCCTGACAGCGGGGTCTCACCCTTTTCCTCCCTCTTCCCTCCCTCTTCCCTCACCCCAGACCCAGCAGAGGAGCCTGTGTGTGTATTTCCACCCTCATATTTCAGTACCATTCCAGGCTTTTAATGGGAATTTGGAGATGTGGGTCCTGCTGGGCCCTGGCCATGGAGGTGCCTCAGGGCCTGGACGCGCCCTCAGAGCGCACAGGCCGGACCCAGCAGGCTCCAAACTCGGTGTTAAACTCAACATTCTTAAGTTGAAAAAGGGGAAAAATCCCTTCAGAATGAAGTTGTGTTTTCCTTGTAGGCTGCACACAATGGGAGTCGTGACCCAAAGCCCTTGGGAATGGCATTTCCATGTGCAGCTCAGTGAGGGTTTCACGTATGAAGCCAAGAAGTACCGAGAATTCATTGGCAATTCTGTCCCAGAATTTGATGGTGAACATTTGGTGTTGCAAATATTTTCTGCTTTGACTTTGATTTTTGTGAACTCTTGTGGATGGTGCTGTGCAGGGCCACAAGTTGGACATGAAAATCCTTGTAGGTCCCTTCCAACTCAGTTTATTCTGCGATTCTCTGATAAATTTTTAACATTATTATCACAAGGCTGATCAATATGTTGTAAAACCCAGGACCATTTCGTCCTTTGGTTGTACTTCTTCAGGGCACAGAAAACCAAATAATTTGGAAAGATTCTATTCCAAATGGCCAGTTCTTTTCCCAGGCTATACTCATATATAGAATCTCCTGGGAAACAAGCATGTGTAATAACTTCAGGCAACAATTAATGTATTCTCACTGGGGTTTTTTTATGGTTGTTGTTCTTTTTCAGGAAAACACTCTGAAAATATCTACTTCTAATAGGCCTGTCGCTGGACCTCCTGTTACCCCTCAAAAGTAAAAAAGAAATGACAGATGGTGAGCCACAGTAAACTACCCATACTGTTATTTTTAGTTTTCAGTGCAGTTTTCAGGATCCCAGTTCCATACATGGAGTACTGCATTCCCAGCTTAGCATGCTGGTTAACACAGACAAAAAAAACTTCCTTTCAACAGCATTTTTACTCTTTATAACTATAAAGAGTAAAAGTTTTACTCTTTTAAAAACTCAACAGCATTTTTACTCTTTATAACTATGTAATAGTGTATTTAGTCCTACCTAATAAATTCTAGTAATAAAGTATTATAATGCATTTTAAGGGTTTTCAGAATCATACGTTACTATATTCAATCTTACAATGTGAAATATGTTTTTCTAAAACCTAGTCCAGTTTCACCTCTGGCACAGGGTCAGCTTTACTAACCTCATGTTGCTCGCAGCACAAACAGACTTGGCCCTTAAAATTTGAAAATAATCTGTGACCATTTAACATTCTTCAAATGCCTCTCATGCCCAGAGACCTCCTTCAGCAAGTATGTGCAGGCAGATACGGAATCACTGTGGTGATTTGTGGGGTAGTAGGTGACAACCAGATGGAAAAAAGGAGGATAACACAAAAAAAGGGTGGATAACACAGGAGAATGGGAATATTTTTTGCTGAGTACTCTGGACCTCTTCTTATGTTTTCTTTGATGCAAAAAGGAGGAGAAAATGCACCAATAGGTTCTGGGTACATCCAGTGAGGCAAATCAGTACCAGGCAGTGTCAGACACACATTTATGTCAGGAAAGTCCCTGAGCCCTGCAGTGTGGGTGATAATCTGAATTCTCTAAAGCTGAGAACGTTTGAAACCAAGGTTTATTTCAATCTGATCTCTGCTATAATTACTGCTGCATCTTTGCTCCCCTTTGCTTTCCCCTTCCCCTCAAATTTCCAGCTACAGCCCCAAAGCCTTGTAGTGATCTGGGAAAGCTCTTTCCCATGGCTTTGGGATTGCCCCCAGCACGAAGTCACCAGCTCCCCGTCCCTTCTCCCTTCTCAGCTGTCCCTTCCCCCTCTCCCAAATATTTCTCCAGCCCTGTCTCATTGGTGCACTACTCTCCCTTGCCTTTTTTGGGCTGCCACCCTGTCAATCTAACGCAATAAGGCCAGGGGCAGGTGCAAACCCCTTGCTCTGGCTCCTCTTACTGCCCAATCCTCGTCCCAAAATACCCCAAGAGCCAATGGAGTGGGAAAACCCGGGACCCCGAGGAGAGGGAGAGAGGGCAAAGCAGCCGGATTGCAGGGGGGAGGGGGCATCCATTTAGCACCCGGCTTAGCCCAGGAGCTCCGGGACATTTCGGATTCCTCCGGGGATCGTGGTGACTCGTGGGTAGCAGGGCTGCTCTGCTGATTCACTTCCATCGCTGCCAGCATGGTGATCAAAGTCTTTGTGGCCACATCTTCGGGCTCTACAGCGGTAGGTGACTCCTTTAACATCCTCCTCTCACCGCTGCGATCAGGGTGGGGAATTAGCCCAGGAAATGCCAGGAAAGAGCCTGCATGTGATGAAAAAATCCGCTGGAATTCCTAACAGGAATAAACCTTAGTTTTATTCTGCCCTGACCACCTTATTCTTGAAAGTTGCTCCAGGTGTAGAGAATTCCTGTCCATACGAGCTTTTACAACATTTTCATCTAAATTCCCTGTCATTTCATATATTTACTGCTGTTTGGGAAATGATTTGCAATATACATAAACAGAAGAAGGAAACAGTGGGTATTGTATTTGTGCAAAAGCAACGCTGGACTGCTTACAGAAGAAAATTGCTTTTAAAAGAGACTTTGGGACACTGCTCCTGCAAAGGGGGAACTTTGCCTAAGAAAGAACCTGGAGCTGGATAAAGTTAGAAAAACTTATTTCCCGAGCCCCTTCTTTTCCTGGGTTTTGGGAGGTGTTTTGTTTACTCGGTGTTTTCTTTTTGGTTTTGTCTGTTTGTGTTTGTTTGTTTAGGGTTTTCTGGGTTTTTTCTTCTTTGGTTTTTTGAGGAGGATTTAATTGTTTATGTTTGTTTGGGGTTTTGGGTTTTGTTTATTTGTTGGTGTTTGGCTGGTTTTTTTCAGTTGGTTTTTTGTGTGTGTGTGTCTGTTGAAATGCTATACTGATGATTTTTAGCATTGAGATCTACTGCTGTAGCTGTCAGCAGAGGGTATCAGCTGAAGGGAAGGGCATGTGAATAGTAGGGAGGTTGGAAGTCCGTGGGAGGTGGGAACCGGGGAAGGACTGTTTCCTTTTATATCCAGTTCCCAGAGGAGCTCAGGTTGCAGTTTTCCTTTGGCACTCCCTCCCTGTCTCCCTCCCAGTGACACGGCTAAACAAACTGGCTGGGGCTTGCACAGAGCTCTGACTACATCTCTATCTCCCTGACACCAGCTGCATTTCTTTAAGAAGATTCCAGAGTGGAAAAGCTCCAAAAAACACCCCCATTTATGGAACCATCATCTGTAGGAAATGAACCAAGGGGCCTTCACTGAAGTTCCAGTTGGAATGGTGCTGAGGAAGTTTGCAGTTCTCTACGAGCCTGTTCCTAAGCCTTACAGCCTAAAATTATTATTGATATTTAGTATTCTTTTTTTTTTAATTTATTTTAATAGTAAACTTCAGATACAAAAGGGAACAAAAGAAGAGAAAGTTGGGAATTTCAGGTTTAGTAGCTCACAATTTGTAATAAAACATTCCCTTTATAAATTGCCATGTGCTGTGCATGGGCACTCTTCTTGCTCCTGTTTGGCCTGTTTTGATCTAGAGACTCCAAAAGAAAATGATGTAATCTTCACAGGGCAATATTCCTCTGTATTTGCTCCTTTCTGCTGTGCTGGGTGTGTGTATATCTGCAGCAATCTCAGCACGTGTTCAGATCACTGATTCAGATCACTGAACTGCAATGCCAAGTACACCTGGAGTAGTTTTCCACATTTTCTGATGAATATGGATGGAAGGTATCCTTTCAATGAACCTCTAATGAGGTCTGGTATATATAAAACAAAATTCACCCACACAGAGGGTTAGCAGAAACCTCAATATATCACTAAAATCCTATTAAATAGAAATTTTGTATCAAGCGTTTACAGCTTTTCCTGAGAGGAATTAATTTAATCCCTAAACAGTTCAAATTGGAAGTTTAAATTCTCCTATTAGCACTGGTGATCTTTTCAAATTTGGTGGCTGGTCCCATCAAATGCATGGTGTTGATTTTGAATTCAGTATAAGATGGGCCCAGCCTCTGGTGTAAATCAGCAGAGGATTATTGGCAAAGAATGAAAAATTCTCTATTTTATGTACTACATGGTCACCCTAGTCACTGCAAGTGGTTTTTATGTTAATAAATACTTTGTGTAAGTGAATGCAGTGAACCCAGTGACATTCTGGTGCTGTGGATCAGATGCATAAGTGTTATAATTCACTGTGGCTCTGGAGCAAATCTGCAGTCTGTATTTTTTGTCTTGATGCTTCAGAAATTTATTTTAAATATCTCCAGCTTTATTATCTTTCTGCTCCAGACTTAGCTGATATTGAGCTATTCATTAAGGCAGGCAGAAGTAGAGACACTTATTTATAGCACTAAAAAGCCCTAAATGCTTGGCTTGGAGCAAACAATAAAAAAAATAAAATAATGTTGCTGCTAGTCACAGGGGTGTTTAGAATTTAGAATCCTGCAAGATTCTAAATTGTGGGAGAAAAAGGATTCATGTCTTACAGAGGACATCTTACAGTCTTGATCCTGCTGCTTATGGTTATGACACCTCTAAAATACCTCTATTTCCTGTGCTTTTGGTGACATTTTATGAACTTCCCCCCTTCAAATCAGCATCAAAAGCAGCATAACCAGCAGGGCAAGGGAGGGGATTGTGCCCCTGTGCCCCCTCAGGTGATTTCCCACCTGCAGAGCTGCCCCAGGCCTGGGCCCAGCCCAGGGAGGAGCTGGAGCTGCTGCAGAGAGCCCAGAGGAGGCTCCAGGATGAGCAGAGGGATGGAGCAGCTGTGCTGGGAGGAAAGGCTGGCACAGCTGGCATTGTTCACCTGCACAGGAGAAGCTTTGGGCTGAGCTCAGGGTGGCCTTGCAGGGCCTGAAGGAGCCCCAGGAAAGCTGGAGAGAGACAATTGCCAGGGGATGCAGGGACAGCACCCAGGGAATGGCCCTAGGATGAAGGAATAAAGGGTTTGGTTGGATATTAAGATGAAATTCTTCCCTGTGAAGTTGGGCAGGCCCTGGCACAGGTTTCCCAGGGAATCTGTGGCTGCCCCTGGATCTCTGGAAGTGGAAGGTTGGATGGGGCTTGGAGCACCCTGAGATAGTGGAAGGTGTCCCTGCCCATGCAGGGAGTTGCAGTGAGATGATTTTTAAGGTCCCTTCTAACCCAAACCATTCTGTGATTCTGTCATCCAACCTGGCCCTGAACACTTCCAGGAATGTGAAGTCCACAACCTCTCTGGCAATTCTTACACTCTAGCTAGATAACATTTATTTAAAACAATTTTTAAAAATTATTATTTTAAGGAATTGGTCACTAGGGATGGTGCAACTCAAGCTTTGCTGAAAGAAAAACTGGCATTGCTGAAATAATATCCTGCTCATCACCACTTTCCAAGTAATCTATGCCCAAGTAATTTGAATTCTTCCCATGCCACCAGACAAGGGAGGGCACAAACAAGCCTCTGCAGTTTCATCCATTCTGGGAAAGCCTTTGCATGTCCTTTGTGTTGTTACACCCTAAATTTCCCTCTGTGAGTGCTGCTTCCTGGAGAGATTTTTTTTGTTGCTCACTTAGTGCCACCCACAACAAAGGTTTGCTTTGTGGTTTCTCACTCGGTTGAGTCCCAAGTCTTTTGCTCTGCCTAAACCCCAGTAATGGTGAGCCCTAAAGAATAGCACATCCTCTTGGGAAAATGTGTATTTTATGATTGGCTTTTTACAAATATTAACATGAATATTATATGTGTTGTGTTAGAAAGTAATGCTGTATTAATTCTCTTAAGTAGTGTGTTAAATATAGTTTTAGGTTATTAAAAATGTTAAAATAGAAACTATGCTATGTAGGAGACTTTTCTTTAAAGAAAGGACTCACAGGGAGATAGCAGCCACAGGACACCTGAATCTTTCAGAGAAAGAGAATTTATTGCTCCATTATCAGAAGAAATGAACTTCTTCCCGCCTCGAGGGCACTGTTAGGATTCAAAGGAAAAAGTTGATGATGACCAGACAGAATCCTGTATTTGAATGGAATTTATGCATCATGAGGTGTATGAATATGCAGGTTATTATCTTTAAGGGTTAATCCTGTGTTAAGTGGGTCCTTTTTTGGGCTTGTGCTGCCCAGAAAAAGGTACCTGGACGTCCCTAACTCTTTGTCTCTATTGTCTCATATTGTCCTATTCCAAATTGTCCAAATTATTATTACTCTAATTATATTACTATTTTGATGACCATTTTACTACTATGAAACTTCTAAAATTTTACAAACAAGTGATTGGCATTTTTCACACTCTGCTCTGTTTATCTCATTGTCATAGTCAGAAGCTCCTTACCTTTTCCTTAAGCAGCATAATTCCCTGAAACTTCACTGCTTTACCTCAGCATTAATTTTTTCAGGCAATTTTTTGCTTTCAGGCCTGGTGCTGCCTGAGCCTCCTACGCATTATGAACGTCAAGCTGAAGGGAAATTAAGCCAGGTTTAAAAGTGAGAGCTTCCATAAGCAGGGGAGCACAGGATCTCTGGCTCCATGTCCATTATCTCCTCAGAGGCACCGTCTGTCTGCAGCTGCAGTTTTTCCAGGAGCCCTATCTCCTGCAGTGCCCGTGTCCAGAGGGACAGGCTGACCCTGCAATTGCAGCTGACAGCACTTGAGTGGCCTGGCCCTCAGAGCATGTGATGTTACTCCTGCTGCTGGCTCCTGCAGATTTTATTAACCATTTATACAAACATTATCCTGCTGCTTTCTCCAGTGAAATGTCCCTTGAGCAATCCTTTCTGCTGCCTGAAGGTGTTCTGTAAATAACTCCGCAGCTAAATCGGCAGTAATGAGATTATTTCTGTTTAAAAAGAGAAAATAAGAATAGAAATAAGCAGCTTTGAACTCTGTCAGCTGCATGGCTTTTGACCACTTTGGATTAGTGTTTTCATTCAAAGTGATGCACTTTCTTTAGCTCACTGCAAACCTCTGTTGTTGTCATAAAAATGTACAGAATTTTATGTTTGTTATTTTTATAAACAAGCCTGTGTATAGATAGATGCTTCTTTGTTTGTACAAGGAAAAGAAATTTTATCTACTCATGAGAATTCATCTTTCCAGGATAATAGGCTATCACTCTACTTCAGCTCTTCTGTTTTATTAGATTGTGGAAATACATAATCCCTGATTTACATCTCATCTCATTGCCTGTCCCTCTGATTCACTCTAGCTTGGTGTCACTTTAATTTCAGGTGTTCAGATGTCTGACATATGGAGGACGTGGTTTCAAATCACAAGATACAAAAATTACCTTGATGCCTCATTCCAGCTGTGTCTGGTGGCAAGTTCTTTAAAAACTGCATTGCTTTGGTAGGGAAAGTCAGTGAGTGTTACATTTTCAGAGTAAAGGGATGGGTTATAATCTCAGTGCCCACACAGAACCAGCATCAGAGGGAATAAGGGCCATGAGTGAATTTTAGGTGTCACAGAAGCTGTGTGTAACCAGCTTTATTTGTACATAACATGTTCTTCGTGGTCCAGCTGGAATGTCATTCTGTAATGGGGGATTTATTTAAGCACAGGAGCTCAGCTGTGCTGGATTTTCTTGAGTCTTAACTCATATTTATATATTATATCTCAAGGAGCAGGGGCCATAAACTCAAACACAAGAAATTCCACCTCCATGCGAGGAAGAACTTTACACTGAGGGTGGCAGAGCCCTGGAACAGCTGCCCAGGGAGAACAAGGATTCCCCTTCTCTGGAGACATTCCAAACCCACCTGGACACTTTCCTGTGTCACCTGCTCCAGGTGACCCTGCCTTGGCAGGGGGTTGGACTGGAAGATCCCTTCCAATCCCAACTATTGTGTGATTCTGGTTCTGTGAAATGTATTTATGCCTGACATTAAAGAACAGAGACAAGACAAACATGGCTCACAGAAAGCTGAATGTCACTTGGGACTGGGAGGAAGAAGGAGGCTGTAAAGTGCTGAGGAAAATTGTACATTTTCTGACCTTTGCTGACTTGAGGCAGGATCACCATAGGTATCTGTGCACCACATTCCCAGATCTGGGAACACAGTAGGAGGCTTCCTGCTGAGCCTCGTTTCTCAGCTGGAGTTGTCACTGCATCCAGGGAGGGAAGAAGGAAGCTGGGGGTGGGTGTGTGGTGGGAGGGATGGAGTGGCAGCACTCTGGGTGCTGACAGAAAGGTTGAATCTCAGCTTCAAAAAGTTTGAGGGCTACTGGAAAAATGAATCCCACTTAGGGAACTTCCAACTTTCAGGAAGATTTTTTTTCCGTGGAAAAAGAATTGGAACAGGGTGCCAGGGAGGTTTGGAGTCCCCATCCCTGGAGGTGTCCAAGGAATTAACTGGATGTGACACTCAGAGCTCTGGGCTGGTGACAAGGTGGGGATTGGCCAAAGGTTGATCTTGGAGCCTTTTCCAACCTAAAAGATTCTCTAAACTTGACAAACTTGCCTGAGTTCTTGTAACAGCAGTTGCCCTTGGAAAACCCTTTTCATTTTAAAGAAGGAATGTTGTTCTCCCTCTCTCCTACCCAGATAAAAAAGAAACAGCAAGAAGTCGTGGGCTTTTTAGAGGCCAACAAGATTGACTTCCAGCAAATGGACATAGCAGGAGATGAGGACAACAGGAAATGGATGAGAGAGAATGTCCCAGGTGAAAAAAAACCTCAGAATGGAATTCCCCTCCCTCCACAGATCTTCAACGAGGAGCGGTACTGTGGGGTAAGAAGCTGTTGGGAAATTTAAATATTTCAGAGAGTGGTTTCTCATAGAAAGGGACTCTTTTCCATTAATAGGAAATGTCAAAAAAACTCCTTAAAACAATTTGAGATTCACTGTGAAAGAACAATTCTCAGGAAAGAGTTTTGAAGTACAGAAAAGCAACGAAACAGGAGATTATTTTTTTGAGAGCAAAATATGCATGGAGGGAGAACTGGAGAAAGTTCTTGAAGTTTCAGGTAATTTTGAAGGAGAGTCTTTTTGATATTTTGTTTGTTTGGACTTCTCAAGGACAATTTTTGATATTTTGTTTGTTTGGACTTCTCAAGGACACCAAGTAGATATCTGAGGTACCAAAAGTGGCGAATAGAAATCTTCTTTTTCCATTATATTATACAAATAAATAGGAATATTTGTTTACTGGGTTAGTTCTAGAATGTGGTTTGAATTATTGGCATTATATTGCTTATTCAATAAATATTCAACTCTTCATAACAGCAACTGTAGCACTCATCAGATGCTTTTATATTTTCATATGTGCTTATAACAGGTTCTTTCTCTTGAGACAGTTTGTTCAAAGCAGAGGAAGATAATAATGTTCCAGCATGAATATTAGGACTGTGAATCAAAAGAGATAATCTGAGACCTTTTATTTTCCCCTAGTCTGGGTGGAAATGCCCAGTCTGGAAAGTGCTGAGATCTGCTGGCTGGAATGAACCTGCAAAGTGCTCTGGAATGCAGGGAACACAGTGAGCCTGGTTTGGAGTTACTGCACAAATCCAGTGTGAACTCCTGCAAGGTTGTACTGGGATTTTCGTGCCACTGAGTTTTCAGAATTAGTTTCAGTGCTCTCAAAGCAAAAGTTCATAATATGAATATTGTTGTGCAGCTGTTTCCTCATTTTCTCATAGAATTCCTAAAAGAGAAGTTGGTGTGTTGGAGCTCCTGTGCATTTCAGCAGCCAATCTGCACCAATAAAAAGTATAATTTGATATATCTTACTCTGGATTTTGTGGCAGCCAGTGCTGCAATAAATATTTCTGATGTTCCTTGGAGAAGTATATAAGGAATTAAAGAATAACTGCCTTATAAAGTGTTGCAACTGGTCAGTCTTGACAGTAAATGATAAATACACAGTTTTTACTACATGTCTGAAGCTATTTCAGGAAGCCAGATAATCTACATATTGAAATAAATTCAAGTGAAGAAATACTCCTTTGCAAAAACCACCTCCATGGGGAAAGAAGTTGCAGCTACTGATTTAAAAACTGAATCAAATTTACAATTAGTCTAAAAGTCTCCAGAATTCTAATGTGCCCAGCTCTCAAAGCTCAGAGCTAATGATCCCACTGGGTGCATAACAAAGCCTAATTTATGGCATCATTATTTCCAAATAAATAAGGTAATGAGACTCATATCAGTGCATGAGCCTTACCCTTCTCCCCAGGGGAAGGTGCCTCGAGGGAGCTGCACAGGGAGTGTGATGTGGGCTGAGAACCAGGCCAGGGGCTGCCAAACTGCTGCAAAATCCTCCCAAGTGACATATTCTACAATCAAACCCTGGGGATTTGCATTCTGCTTCCCTGCACAGCCTGTGCAGGGCCAGCAGAGCCATCCAGAAATCCAGAATTGTTTTAGGCTGGTTAATGTTTATCTGATAAACTTCCCCTGTGTCCCACTCCTTTGGCCTCAGTCGTTTTATTAAAAATATCCCTGAGGATTGCAAGGGTCTGTGTGACTCCAGTGCAGTATCTTGAATTCATGAAACTCCTTTTAAAATATATTTCTCTCATCAGTTTTTAAGGGCTTCACTCTTGTGACACCTTAAAACCTTTGAATTTGTAGCCTGGCTAAATGCAGGCAGTTCATTCCATTTCCTGCTATGCCCAAATCACCCTTTAGCCTCAACAGCCCAATCCAGTATATTTGTAAATGGGAATTGTATCCTCTATTAATCTTCATTTTGCTGAGCTAAACAAGTCAAGCTCTTTACACCTCTTTCATTTTTTGTAAGATATTTTCCTGTTCTCCTTCCTGCTAGTTTTTATTTTCTCTGTTCACAGTCAGTCCTTTTTTTATTATTTTTTTTTTTAGATCAAATCTGTTACATTTCATTTTCCCCCATTCTTCTTTCTGGGTTCACTCTTTTCCCACATTTCCCTTCTTATCAATGGTCTTATCAGTTGTTCTTATCAATGTTTGGTTCCCATTCACACATGTGCACTGTATACACATTACATCATGATGGCCTTGGGAGATAAAAAATCAAGATGAAATATTTCCTTTCTTAATCTGAGAAAAAGAGGTTTGGAGAGAGACATGACAACCTTCAACTATTTTAATGACTGTGGCAAAAAGTGAATTATTGGTCTGAATTCAGTATTGACCCTGCTTTGAGCTGGAGGTTGGTCTAGGTGGTCTTCTGAGGTTTCTTCCCCCCTGAATGATCTAGAATTTTGTAAAATGTGTTTTTGTAAAACGTGTTCTGCTCTGCATCCACTGGAGGTGGAATGAGCTGTAAAAGAAGAAAATGCAGCAAAGAAAGTTCAAGTCAGACATCAGAAAATATGTCATTTTCAGGAGATCACCTCATTATCTCATTAAAGGTGGCTCAGAACCAGTGGATCAGAGTGATGCCATGGTTCCTGCCTTGGAGGAATGGTCCTTTGGGACCTTGTCCAGTGTCCTCTTCTGTAGTTCAGTGAAATTTTTGGAGTAGTGGAAAGGAAAAAGGGTTCTGGGGACAGGTGAGGAGTCTTCTGTTTGTGCTAGAATAGGATGACATGATAAGAAAGCAAAACCCTCTGCACATCTGCTTTTCTGCTGTTACATTTTCTGTATCTTCATTTTCTGGGTGACCATGAAGAGCTGCTCCACTCCACAGCTTGTACTGTAATGTGGAGGATTCTTACAGATGGATTTTTATAAGGATACCCTGCCTGGGAGCAGCATTTCCACGAGGTCAGAGAAGCATAAAACTATAAAATAGCTGATAAAATAGCTGAGATATTATTTTTCTCCCAGATCTTTGGTATTGCCACTTGAAGAAATAGATTAGAAATTGATTCATTTTTTATGCCTGGCTACAGCACCAATTTCAAGTATCCCTTCTAATCCAACAGTGCTGGCAATTATGTCCTCATTTGATCTTTTCCTTAAGCTGCTTCTTTGCTCATGTCTAGACAGACGTCTGCATCTGTGTCACTTGCTAAATATACTGAGCACTCTGTTGCTCTTGTCTTTTCTTTTGCTTGACAAAAACCCTTAGAAAACTAGGAAAGAAAGGAGATGTCAACTTCTGGTTTTCTTTGTAAACTGAAATCTCTGCTTTCTTCTGTAAACTGAGATCTGTAGAATAAAGTACCCTTGTATGTACTTTAAAAAACATCTCTGAATTATTAGGTAAGGCTTTTATTTGATGATGGAATGTGCATTTGCAGCCCAGAAAACAACTGTGTCCTGAACTGCATCCAGAGCAGTGTGGGCAGAGGTGAGAGGGAGATTTTGTCCCTGTGCCCCACAGGTGATTTCCCACCTGCAGAGCTGCCCCAGGCCTGGGCCCAGCCCAGGGAGGAGCTGGAGCTGCTGCAGAGAGCCCAGAGGAGGCTCCAGGATGAGCAGAGGGAAGGAGCAGCTGTGCTGGGAGGAAAGGCTGGCACAGCTGGCATTGTTCACCTGCACAGGAGAAGCTTTGGGCTGAGCTCAGGGTGGCCTTGCAGGGCCTGAAGGAGCCCCAGGAAAGCTGGAGAGAGACAATTGCCAGGGGATGCAGGGACACAGGGAATGGCTTTCCACTGCCAGAGAATAGGGTTAGATTAGATATCAGGAAGAAATTTTTCACTGTGAGGGTGCTGAGGCCCTGGCCCAGGTTTCCTAGAGAAATTTTGGCTGCCCTTGGATCTCTGGAAGTGCCCAAGGCCAGGTTGGACGTTGGAGTTTGGAGACACTTAGGGCAGTGGAAGGTGTCCCTGCCCAGGCTGGAATGAGATGATCTTTATGGTCCTGTTCCAACTCAGGTCATTTTATGATTCTATCATTTATCTAACTGCTAAAGTCAAATTTATGAAAATACAGGGACCTCTGAAGGTTTGTAGTCCAGCCTGCTACTCAGAGCAGGTTAGCTTTAAAGTTAGCTTATCTTGCCTGGGGCTTTGGCCATCTGAATTCCAGAAGACTCCAAGGATGGTGTTTCCATGCTCTCTCTGTTTGCTCTGACCTGGTGCTGTTCCTAGCACTGGATGGAAGAATTTTTTGCTGATGTCCACTTGACAAATTGCACCACTTAGACCATTTATGTCTTTTCATACAGATAAAATAGAATTGCTTACCTGAAGTAAATTGCTCCTGCTTATTTTTCTTACTGCCTGCCATGGGAACAGTTATCTTCAGCCATTCAACAAATGGAGATGTGAACAAGTCACCATTAGTAAAGCATGGCTGCAAATGCACCATAAAAACAATTCCATGATCACTGGAGGCTTTCCTTTATCTCTTATTTAATACATGACAGCTCCTCAGTGTGAGGAAATAAGTGGTCTTCCATTTACTGTGGAATATCATTGCACACTCCCTGTTGCCAAGGAGCCCCTGATATCATAGAAGATCATACCCACTTCTGATAAGGACTGATAAGGACTTGTCTGGTCATTCATACATTTTACTTGTGTCCTCAGGTCTGGTTGTCTACAAGGCTTTGTGTTTCTGGAGGATTTTAGTATACTTGCCACGGGCTACTTTCCTCAGAAAGGCATATAAAATATCAAGTCCACTTCATGGCCTTTCCTTGCTGTTGGCTTCTCTTTGTTCCCCAGCTCTTGCTGTGTCATGTCATGGTTGGCTCAGGCTGCTTTGAGTGTGGAAATTTCCTGTGTTTGTGTGGCCATATCAGCCCTTCTAATTGCAGAAAATCCTCATTTTCTTTTTTGCTGAAAAAAAATCCATGACCCAATCCTAAATCCATGAGCCAGATGCAGAAACTGCCTGGCTTGGATGAGAAGATGAGAAATGGGTGGCCTGGAGCAGCAGCAAGATGTGCTCCAGGGCTTCTCCCAGACAGAGCAGTTCCCAGTGGGTGTGACTGTGTGAAAGCCAATCTGTCCCTCAGATAAATCAGTGCAATGAGCTGTCATTTGTCCTGTCTGTAAAGCTCTTCCAAACTGCACTGAAATGTCATCAATTCCACTCTTGTTGGCATTAAAGTGACTTCAAGACCATCCACTCCAGCCTTCCCAATAATTTATACTCTGGAAATACTAAAACAGCTCAATAAAACAACTCAGCTCCTAACCTGGCTTCACAAACAAGTCTCAAGGATGATTCAGCACCTTATTATTTACAGGCTTCTATTCTTGGAGGTATTTGGGATTAGAGGAAGGATGATAACATGATCAAGGCAGCAGGGTAGGACTCAGCAGGACATGTTCAGTCCCCTGTCTCAGAGCTGGCTGGGATTCTGGGCCACTCACTTCTGACTGCAGATTCTGCTGGGACTTAAATATTTGTTGATTTTTACCTGTGTGAGATGTGAGCTGTGAAGTTCCAGTGACAAAAGCAGTGATAGCAAAACTTCCTTAATTGATAGGAGTGTTGTACAGGTGAAAGCAGTAAAGGGCATGCAAGCTGTAGCTGGCAGGATAGGAGGCATCCCTGGTCTTCTCAGTTCCATTGCCACTGAAAACAGGCATTTAATGTAATTATTTATAATTTCATTTCACCAGTGCACAAGACATTTTGGCTGATACACGGACATCAGAGAGAACAGCACAACCCTTTCCTAAGTTAGTCTGAAAATAACATCATTTTCTAACCAGACTGCCTTTCTATAAAATGAAGTTTCCTTGTTACCATTTCACTCGAGCTATCATGTTGACTGTTGCCTTTTATTTGCTATAAAGAAGTTCCAGGGTATTTTGTGTCCTTACTCACAGCAAGTTTTATTTTAACATTTAAAGGGAATTGTTTTGCCTTGGAGTGTACAGCTGAGGCACGTTCAAATGAGACACTTAATTTTATCTGATTCTGCCATGGATGGGATATAATTAAAGTGTAAGTCTCTGGAGAGATTTGTTCATTTATTCATTTTGCCACTCTGTGTGAAACTCCCTTTATCTGTGTTTTCTTCCTGGGGCTTGGATAATGCAGACAATTGTACAAATGCATGGTCATTCTCATCTATGTAAGATTTGCCTGGGCTGGCCTCTTCTCCTGTGCTTTTTGTTTCATTTTTGATACCAATTCTCTGTTGTTTGTTTGTTCCTTCCTTAGGATTTTGAATCCTTTTTCTCTGCCAAGGAAGAAAATATTATTTATTCATTCCTGGGCCTTGCTCCTCCTCCAGGCACAAAGGTATGCACTTCTGTCCTTCTATGGGGATCATTTATTTGATTTTAATAAAAGATGAACATTGGCAGTGACTCAGCATGTCACTTAAGAGGCAGTGGCAAGCAATATGTTAGATGTTGGAGCAGCAAAGTGTTCTTGGGGGGAAAAAAAGTGGCTGCTTCAGTAAATAGTAGAAAATACTTCTTTCTTGCCTTCTTTCACTGCAGGCTGGTTACCATGGCTCCAGCTGATGGGTTTGTTGTTGTTGTTGACACAAAGAGTGTTTTATTATGTTCAGCTTTTAAATGTTGCAGACTCCCTCACACAATTTCTAGGCTGTGTTGGTTACAAGAAACCTTCTCTTGCTCCTGACCACATTGGGCAGGGCCAGTCCTGGCCCCCAGCACAGAGTTGGGATCAGACCCATCCCATCCTTCACTGGCACCATGGAACTCTCTCCCTCTGCCTGCAGGAGGAAAGGGCTCACCCAGCCCTTCACCAAGTCCCTTTGGCAGCTCTGCCTGTGGTTCTCCATCACTTTTTGACAATGTTCTAATACATTTCTGGCAAAAAAAAACCCATTTTCTTTTGGTTTTTTTTTTTTTTTTTTTTTTTTTTTTTTTTTTTCCCTGGTGTTGTTTTTTACAGAAACTAATGTGTTTTTCCTTTATTAGAATTTTCTTCTAATTAGAAGTTTTATAACTGAGACTGTTACAGCTCTGCTACCCTGAGCTCATAAAATATTGCCATCTTTAACGTGGGTGAGGCAACAAATGAAATGAATCAAGAGAGTGATGAGCCAGAACCACAGGAGAACTCTGCTGCATTGTGGTGACCTGGCTGGGGAAGTGCCTTGGAGCAGGAGATCTGCCTTGGTCCAACTGCAGCAGCTTTGAGTGAAAAACACCATTGGAAATATTTCTTTATCTTCTTCTGTAAAAGCTGAGGAAAAAAAAAAAGGAGCATTTTCTAAATACTTTGAGAGCCACAGCTGAAAACACACTCGGGTGTGTTTTAAATATCCCAGTTGTTATAAATGTCTTTGCCACTGAGTCCCTGCATGATAAGGAGAGTGATTTAAACTTTCTGCTTTAGCTGAGCCATCTCCCACCCAGGGAAATAAAAAATGACTTACCTACCTCACAAGGGTCTTGTGAGAATTCATTTAATTAACATCCACAAAGCCAAGAAAGGCTTAAAGGACTGCAGGTATTACATATTATAGTCATTATAAAAGATATGTGGAGAATCAGTCAGATAAAGAAAATTGCATTTTTCCACCTTCCCACTCCACAGATTATCTGCTTCTTCATGCAAGGTCCTGGTAGATTCCATATCTGTGAAGCAAAGTAACAATTTTTCAGAATTCATTTGTTCCCAGCTGTCAGCAGAGGCTATTACAGTTTCTACTTCGTGACAACCTTGGAAATGTTGAAAATAACATGTTTGGTACATTCTGCTGGGCAGATTTGTTTGTCAGTGCCATTGGTAGCAGGCAAGTCTTGTTTACAGTGATTAACTGCTGCCTTGGTGGTGGCTTCAGGCCAGAGAGCACAAATAAGTGAGAGTGTTTGTAAAGTCCCTGTTAAATGTGGAATTCTGACAGTCTCCCTCTGAGAGTCTATTCCTGTTTGTGAGAGACACACACACTTCTTGCAGAGGTGTTTCTCAGCACCTCCACTGCAGGAGAGGCTGCCTGCTTTGTCAAGAAAAGAATTCTCCTGCTCTGCTTCTGCTTCTCTTTCTGCTTCCCCCTCATTCTGTGCCAGCTCCACCTCAGATAAGCACAGTGGATGGCTCGTGACATTGATTTCCAGCAGCATAAATCTGGAACTATAAATCAGGTGTGGAAGAGATGGTGATGGTGACACATATGACAAGGTTTCCTATTAATCCCTTCTTAAAAAACGTGTGGGTTTTGGGTTTTTGCTTTTCTGGAATGAAGAAGCAAACTATAAAGCATGGAATCACCACAAGGCAGTAAGCATTTTCTTTCTAGAGATTTTTACTGTGCTGAGACACGACAAAGATTAAGATGAAGCTGTTACCTGTTTGATACTCTTGTTTTAAAACATTCTATTTCTTTTTCCATCCATCTTTTGTTTCATACTGCACCAAGACTAAAGAAATTCTTTACTGGCCATGATCCTGTTTCACAGCACAATCCAGCAGCATCCTGACCAGGACTGTTCTGAGCTTATTTCCTTCCATCTGAGGAATCAGATGAACCTTTTGGGGCTCCCTCAACAAATTATAACTTCCCAACAAAATACTTGTAGTTAAATTTATTGCCAATTCATTGCCAGTGCTGAGTGCAAAAAATACACATTCAGTTCTGCAGATTCTCTTGTTCTGTTGTTTCTATAAATTAGTATATTCTGTACATCAGAGTGCTTTATCCAGCCTTGGGCCCAGCCCAGGGAGGAGCTCGAGAGAGCCCAGAGGAGGCTCCAGGATGAGCAGAGGGATGGAGCAGCTGTGCTGGGAGGAAAGGCTGGCACAGCTGGCATTGTTCACCTGCACAGGAGAAGCTTTGGGCTGAGCTCAGGGTGGCCTTGCAGGGCCTGAAGGAGCCCCAGGAAAGCTGGAGAGAGACAATTGCCAGGGGATGCAGGGACAGCACACAGGGAATGGCTTCAAGCTGAAAATTTACAGGTTCAGATCAGATTTTCAGAAAAAATTTTTCCCTGTGAGAGTGCTGAGGTCCTGGCCCAGGGTGCCCAGAGAAGCTGTGGCTGTCCCTGGATCCCTGGAAATGTCCAAGGCCAGGTTGGATGGAGCTCTGAGCACCCTGGGATAGTGAAAGTGTCCCTGCCCATGAAACAAGATGATGTTTAAGGTCCTTTTCCAACACAAATAATTCAGTGGTTCTGTGGTGTTATCATACCAAGTACATCTGTTGCCTTAAAGAGTGCAATGTGCCCATAAAACTGAGTGACTTTACAGGAAACAAATCCATATTTGTGGTGCTTCACCAAAGGTCTTTTAGCTCCCATCATCCTCTCTCCTGTTCCCTCCTGACCACAATGGTTTTTGTGTTTTCTAAAGCACCATTTAGCAGGGCTGAGCAGAACAGTTTTCTGTGCCTGAGAGAAGCAGCAGATGTAGTGCTTGTGTTAATAAGTAATTTAATCTATTGATACCAAACACCTCCTCACCTGAAGGAATACCTGGTCTAGGTTAGTTCCAGACATGGTTCAGGGCAGGCTGAGATTTAAGACCCAAAGAGCACTCAAATTTGTGACAGATTTCTGAGAGGTCCTGTTTAATCTTGGATTAGTGGCCTGAGTAGTGATGTCCCAATAGGATATGCATATAGATCTGAGCTTTAATCAGTGTAGTTTGTGTGTTTGGGGTCAGGTGTGTCAGTCTCAGCTGCCTCAAAATTTGGGTACATTTTTTTAAAGCTGGCACCATTTTTATGCTTAGTCTGACTCAGTGAACTCAGTGATTTATGTGATTGGAGGGTCTGCTTTCAAATATTGTGCATGCTTGAAGCTTTAATCCCACTATTCTTGATTTTAATATCCAGAATCTTGATATCCCCAAATCTGTAGATACTCAAGCTTAAGTTCGTGAAAAAAGGCTTCTCCTAAATCTGCTTTGAATTACAAATTTGTGCTATGTGCATTTTATTTAAAGAGAAAATGACCTGTCAGCCAATCTTTAGAAATGGTACTTCATTTTGAATTCGTTGAAAATTAAATTCTGTGTTTCTATGGAGAGCCAGTGTGGCAATGCTGTTCTGAATGTCAGAGTTCTCCATATAATTAACAAGAACTCTGTGTGTGTGTGTGTGTGTTCTGCCTGATAACATGCTGCTTCTAGTTTAGTTCTCTCAGCTACAACTCTTTTTTGTGCCTTATGATCTAAGTCTGTGATTCATCTGAGATGGATTCACACAAAAGGGTCATTTTAATTAGGATGCTCTCTGTGGGTCTTATGTATTTTATGTCCCAGCCAAAAATACTGAGTGAATGGATTTTAATGAAATGTAAATATTCGTGCTGAAAAGAAATATTTAACCAATTTCAAGACCAGGTTGGATTGGGCTGTGAGCAACCAGGTCTAGTGGAGGGTGTCGCTGCCCATGGCAAGGAGGTTGGATTGAGATGATCTTTAAGGTCCCTTCCAACCCCAATCATGGTCAGTGATTCTATTAATTTAATTTTCATTAACACTGTCCTCCTTTTCATTTAAGAAACTTCTGCAAAGAAAGTATCTCTAGGAAGTTTCCATTTCCTTAAGAAAATAATGTATTAACACAATGTTGCACAAGAGAATTTCAGTGTATGTTTATGTTACTACATATTTCAATCTTCAAACATTTTTTGGCTTCTGGGAGAAAAGTAAGCAATAAACCAAGCCAAACAAATGTCTCTGTAGATCTGTTTTTAATAACAATGCCATCAGCACCAGAGTGCAGTGAGCCCAGAGTTTTATGTGCACTTGAAATGAGACGATATTGCCAGAAAAAGAAATTCTCTTTTCTCCCTCCTCCTTCCTCTGGCTCCTTCTGCTCCCTCCCAGCTGCTCATTCCTCTCCCCAGCATCCCCCACGTGCTGGCAGCAGCACTTGTGCAGCTGTGTGACAGAGTGTGAAAGTGCTGTGAGCTAGGAAAGTTTTGCTTTTTAAAGCTTTTTCATCTTGGTCAGCTCCAGCTCCACTTCCAGAGGAAGGAGAGCTTAGGGACCTTTGTGGCCACTCTCTTTTCACTGCAAGGAACTTGAGTGTAAAACTGACTTTCCACAACTCTGGAGAAAATTGCCAAAAGAGCACCAAGCCTTACGGGCAGTCAGGTTTCAGCAAAAACATCAAACTGCTGTGATATCTGCTTCCTAACATTGCTGAGCTCCTTTCTGTCATTCCTGTCCCCATCCAGCAGAGCTTCTCAGCAGGAGGACATCTCTGATGTCCCACAGCACATCCTGGACAAAGATCCCTAAGCCAGCCCTCAGCCAGCAGCTCTGGGGATAAAAGCCAGCCAGCCATGCCCTGTTCTTTCTGCAGAATGAGAGCACTGGCTGAGGACATCATCATGGGGACACTGGAGGAGGATTGTGAGGTTTAAAGGACAGGGGAACATGACTGAGGGCTTCTGTTGAGCTGTGGAGACAAATGAAATGATGGAAAAGCAGTAACCCCAAAGCAAGCAGGGAGCTGAGCTGTAAGGGCTTGGTGGCAGGGATGGGGAAGCAGTTTGTCCCCTCTCAGGGATGTGCTGCTCTTCCCAAAGTGTGTGGGACTCAGGATGGCACGGGACAGGACCTCCCCTGAGTGCCAGAGGAACCCACCCCAGATAATGCCTGTCAGAAGGAGTCAAATTTCCATTTAATGAATAAGGTCCTCTCTACTACAGATCACTTCTGAAATCTCCCACTGATGATGATCAGAATTTTTCCTCACAGCCAATTTGTACTCATTTTGCATCTCCCTCAGCACTCCTCCTTGTCCTATCCCTGTCTGATGTTTACTCTGATCTATTTTGGGAGTGCCACCATATCCCCTCACAGCATCACTCCCAGCAGATTAAAGCAGTGAAGCTTTTTTTGTCCCCCTTTCATAAGAAAGGCTCTCCACTCCCTCAGATGCTCCTGGAGCCCTCTCTGCACCTGCTCCAGTCTGAGTTTCTCCTCCTTGAGCCTGAGTGACTGGGATGGCACAGAGCAATCCAGAGGAGGCTTTGCCTCACCTCATGAATCTGAGGATCACATTTTTTACCTCTTTCATTGTCACATCACCCTCATGGCTGAGTTATCCCATGCCTATTTAAATACACCCATCTTTTTCTTCTTTGATGATCATTAACTGACAAGCTCCTAAAGTGCAATAGAAAAATCACTTTCTAATGTCTGACCCAGAACTGTTTGTCCCCAAATAAGGTGACTTTGCACTTCTTGCTCTTGCATTTCATCATATTTCTGCTGTGCCACTCGAGGCCTTCTTTTGTCTGACACAGTGTGGGAGCCACTGTGACCTTTCAGAGCCACCTGGCTGAAAGGACACCAGGATATTTGTCAAATAAAGAACTTCTCAGGAGGTGCTTGGTTATGGTGCTGGAATAAATGGACTTGAGTGACTGATGTGGGAAGAGTTTCCTGATGTTTTTAAGCAAGCAAATTAAGAGACTAAATGTGAAATCCTTTATTACTTCTGTTTTCCTGGAGCTTTTGGATGATGTTTAATTGGAATTCATGCTGGTGGAAAAAGGGGTTTTTTTCCCCTGAAATTCAAATGTTCCATCAGGGTGAACTTTGGTTTCTATTGAACTTTCAGAGGAAGGTTAGAGAACCTGCTATGCTGAGAAGTGCTTGAATTCATGTTTTCCCCACAAAAATCCCACCTGGTCAGCATGCCAGCAAGTGTTCTTTTTACAGGAAAAATGCACCCTAAAAGGGAGCATTTTCATTTAAGAGCTGAAGCAAAAATAGAAAAACACTTTCCCAAAAATAAAGGAACTCAAGAATTTTGTAGAAATGTGTTGTTGATTATGTGCCCTGAAGCTCACCATGAGTTCCCCTTTGCTGCCAGGAGACTGAAAAGTCTGATGCCACAGAGGAGAAGTCAGAAGCCACAGAGGAGAAGTCTGATGCCACAGAGGAGAAATCCGAAGCCACAGAAGATAAATCTGATGCCAAGGATGAAAACTCTGATGCCACAAATGAAACTGAGGCACACACAGAAGACAAGGCAGATGAAGGAGCTCCTGAAGAGGCTCAGTCTGGCCAGACACCACCAGAAGGTCAACAGGTAATTTCTCCTTTCTCTTTGTGACCTGAGGGTTTTATCTGTGCTAAGCACATGGAACATAAACCCACAAGGCCTCCTGGTGTGGCCCAGGGTGACTGATTGCAGAGTGTCTTTTGGATGTGTTTTCTTTGATATCAGGATGATATCAAACCTGGATAAAACTCCAGGGAACTTTGTTCAGATTCTTGAATATCAGCAGCTGCCTTTTGCCACTTGTTACCACAAATTTTTTATTTTATTTTGATGGTTATTGGGAACCAGAGTCTAGTTATGGAAGGTAATTTAGGACTAGACATCTGAGTCCTGCCTGGGTGAAAAAACAAATTGCTGCTCTCAATGGCCAGCAAGTGCAGGGCTCATAAATCTGGCTGTAAATGTTTGCTGCAGATCTGACAGTGACTTCTCCAGGCCTTGCAGAATCCCCTGGGCAGTGCAGAATGGGAAGCCAATGTTTTTCTTCCTGTCTGCTCCTGCCCTGGTACTCCAGATCTCAAAGTGCAGCTCAGGGTGTCCTTTAAGGGTGACTTTATTTGGGTGCTGACTCTTCCCAGGGAGTCAGGCCTGCTTCTCAGGTTCTTCTGTGTTTGGAGATCAGATAGTCCCTGGGGAATATCCAGCACAAATGCATCATCTCTTACATCAAGGATCAGAATAAATGGAGTTTGAGGTTTTTCTCATCTAGCTGCAGTATTTCTCCAGAGGAAACATCTGTCTGTAGGCCTTTCCCCACTTCCCTTTTTAATAGTGACTGATCTGGTCACTGTTGGGCTGGAAAAGCCCCTTTTACACAGCCTCAGGCACACCTCAACCACTGGGAAGTTCCACTCATAATTTCAAAACAGTGAGGGCAGACAGTCCTCAGTGGGAACTAAATTCCTCCTTAAGGAAAATTCTATCCAAGCACTTTTCATGTTGCTGTGAATTTCAGCTGGCAGGTGTGTGCCATCAAACTCCTTTTTTTGGCTCATAAGAGGAGCCAGAAGTGCTGCCTGGCTTGGGTACCTTGCCCTTCTGGCTGGCATTCTGCTTTAATGCTTTTCAAATGAGAGCAGAATGTTGGAATTTATCTGCAAATGTGTCAGGCAGCTGTGGAGGAGAGGCTTTGCACTGACATCATGCAGCACCACTCCTATGCAACCAGCACCTTGCTCCTCTTCTCACAGAAAGGATTGGAGTTAAAAGTGGAAAATAGATTTCTCTGTAGTTTTTCAGGGAGGGGAGAGGCAGAGGAGAGAGCACAGAAAACACTTTTTGCCCTGTTCCACCACCCACTTCTCGTGTCACCCAGGACAAATCACTTCAGTGCTGTGGCATCTGCCTGCCTTGCTGTAGTTCATCCCAATTATCACTTCTGTTGGGATGGCATGAATCATTCTGTAGGAATTCTGCTATTCTCACTCACTACAGACAGCACACAGAGGACAGGGTTAGATAAGAAGAGCAGCTCTGAGGCAGCTGCAGCGAGATGAATTCCACCTTTTGTCTCTGGATCTCATTTTTTGCTTGTAAAAGAAAGTAAAAATACCATTACCAAACCTGAACAGGGTTTGATGAAAGCAAAGATGCTCAAAGACTGCCAGGTTGCCATCAGAGTATCTCCACTGGATGTTAACTCCTAAAGGATAGAGGTATTTCCAACACAAACATTTGAAAGATGGCAGTTTTATGTTCCATGCCTGAATTAATGTGCCAGTGGGAATTCAGTGCTGGAATTTTGGCCTTATTTAGCACTGCTCCAAACCACCTCCAAAATGACTCCCATTTGTGGGGTGTAACCAAGCCAGCTTTTCTCCAGTGGCTTTGCAGGAGAAATGTCAGCGCTGTGGAAAATTCTGGAAGTCACCTCAGCCTTCACCAGTGAGAAACCAGAACAAACTGGGGCTGGCTCAGCCCTGGGGCTGCAGGGAGGCTCCAGGTTTCAGGAGGCTCAGTAGCAGGGGATGTTCAGTGTGGAGGTTGCAGCTCTCTCCAAATCCTGCTGCTGCTCCTGGGAGATGCAGAAATGCAGAAGCTCCAGGGTTTTTACCTGCATGGGTGCACTGCCTCCCATTCCTGCTTTGTCCCCTTTGGTTTTGAGTTTCCTGAGGAGAAGACTGAGCTCCAGCTCACATGGAGCCTGCTGGTCACTCCATGTGCTGGTAATAAATTTTCTGTGGTTTCACTGTCTGATTTTGACTTCACATTTAAGCTTGGAGGTTCGGGTATTTTTTAAGTGCTGTCCCAGTTAAATCACTTTTCAGTACAGATTAGGCTCCCTTCAGGGCAAAATTATTTTAGAAACATGTTCAAAAATCATATTATAATGCAAGTCTCTATCCTCTCTCAGCAATTCCCCAGGCCATATTTAAACCCTGGCACTGCAGCTCACTCCCTTAAGTCATTCCATGAGAACTCAAATCAACCCCTCTGCCTTCTGTGAGGCACTGTGACATTTGCCTCTTGTCTTTGGGGTTCTGTGTAGGATCAGCTCTTTCCCCCCACAGCCAGCTTAGGATCTAACATTAAATTCTATTCACTTTGTACTTTTTATTTTTTTATCTCTCTCATCACTTCTGCTCAATCTACAGTCTAAAACCAGCTTGTATCATTTTTTATTCCCTGTTGAGCCAAGGCATCTGTTGCAGCCTACAGCACTTAGCAGAATCACAAGCCAGATTCTGAATGGTGATATATAGCATAGATAAGACTCTCTATAATTCTGATTATACTTGCATTTTGTAGACCAGGTAATTACCAAAAAAACCCACAAAAACTCTGCCTGAACAAGGAAACAAAACCCAGCTCCAAATCTTTGCTTGCCAATGAAGCAGTTTGGATTGAAGCAACTGAGAAAAAGGGAGCTCAATTTAATGATTTTATAGTCCTTTTCCAATATAAAAGTTAAGCTTGAATGTGCTTTGTGAGTTAATTTGGAGGACAGTATCTCCAAATGAATCCAGTGAATTCCACATAATTTTCCTAAATTCAGTGTTTGACTTCTGCTGTGTTTACCCTCTCTCATTTCTGATATTCTTTCTTTAATTTATCTTTTTAACATTTTCTTTTGCATCTCTTCTGTAGGAAGGAGAGGAAGAACATGCAGCAACAGGGGTATAGTACACCTGGATATTTTATTATCATCTTTTGTTTGTGTGTATTTAATTCCTTTTCAGTCCTTTTGCTTCACTCAAAAGCTGGGAAATTCTTATTCATGAAAGTAAACACACCACAGTCATATTCTGCTAGAGATAATGATTGGTCCCATTGTGGTGTTATTGACTGGGAACAAAGATGTATCTTTAATCATTAAAAGCTGTAAATGGAAGAGAAATTGTCTGTCACAGAGCCTTCAATAAAATTTGCCAAGGACTCCCATGACAAGTCCATCTTTGATAATCACTGACTGACACCGTGCTGTGATTGCATTTTCTGTGTGAAAACTCATTTTGGCAATTTAGGCAGCTCTGCCCATAAAGGAGATATTTCCCTCATGAGAATTTCCAACACCCAGGTGCAAATCCTGAAACACTTTCCTGCTCTGCCCAAACCTTCAGGACCATCCAGTGCCACCCCAGCCCCAGCAGCATCACCCCAATCCCTGTCCCCAAGGCCACATCCAGACTGCTCTGGGACAATTCAGTGACTCCAAACCTCCCTGGGCAGCTCAGCCCAAGGCCTGACCACTCTGCCAGGGAAATTTTCTGTCCCAATCTCCAACCTGAGCCTGCCCTGGTGCCATCTGAGGCCATTTCCTCTCATTTTTTCCCTGCTCCTCCTGTCAGGAGCTGTGCAGAGCACTGAGGTCCCCCCTGATCCTCCTTTTCTCCAGGCTGAACCTCCCCAGCTCCATCAGCTGCCCCTGCCAGGATCTGACCCTAAAGCTCCTGGAGCCATCAGCAGAATGCAGAGGTTCCTGGAGAGGCTGGTGAGGGCCACCAAGCCTGGTTAGTTTTACCCTGGCACCCCCAACTAATGCTTCAAGCAAGAGAATGAATATTATTTTTCCCCCTGTAAAAGTGAATTGACTTGAATTTTGGATGGAAGTTGGCAAAATCTGAAAGATGTGGCTTGTCTGTGGTGTCTCCTGGCCCTGTGTCAGAGTTCTCATGAGATAAAAAAAGCATCTGTCCTGGGGGAAAATGCCCAGAGAGGCAATACTCCTTTGGCATAAGAACTTCTAATCCACAGATGTTTGTATTTCATTTCCAGTTTTGCAGAACGATTCTGTAGTGCAATGTTTTTTCCTGAAAAACACTTGAAACCAGGAATCTGATTCCAACAGCTCCATTCCCAAGCAGGATTTCACCTTAGTAACTCAGGTGTGACTCCTGCACAGACAGGAGGTGCCTGGGAGGAGAAACAAAGGTCTGTGCTGCTCATGGATGACCTGCAGTCCTGGCTGAAAGCTCGTTATTGATTCTTTGATTGGTTATTTGATCATGCCAGGAAAAAATTCACATCACTTTTGCAGTCCAAGCAGTTTGTGAAGGGATGGCAGATTGAGATAAAGCTGATTTATACTCATGGGAGTGCCTTTGGAGGAGCAGGGGAGCCCACAAAGCAATTTCCAGCTGTTTTTCAGAGCACAGCTTCATTTACTCTAGAAAG
Source organism: Setophaga petechia (assembly GCA_024362935.1). Taxonomy (NCBI): domain Eukaryota; kingdom Metazoa; phylum Chordata; class Aves; order Passeriformes; family Parulidae; genus Setophaga; species Setophaga petechia. The sequence goes on along the minus strand of JANCRA010000121.1, from coordinate 550,682 downwards.
AGAACAAGCAGAGATTGTTGTGTGTGTCACACAAATTCCAGCTTTCAGATAAGTATTGATTGAAGCAAAGGGCTGTTGTCTTTCAATTGTGTCATTTCTGCTGCATAAAAGACAGAAATAAGAACTTCAGAGATAGAAACCATGCTCTATTATCTGATTCCAGGTGATTTTTAGATCATCCAGGAGTCTAGTTCCTGTGGATCTTTAGTTGTTTACTGCTTCAGGAAGGTGCATAATTAAAAATACTAAACTTCTTGTCATATCCACACATATTTCATATTCTTATTTTGATTTTGAGCACCTATTTGCAGCTTAACCATGTGTTCTAACCTAAGAAGAGGATTTTTACATTCCAGCATGTGCCTATAAACCCCACAAAATCCCTGCCATGTTGAGATTAAAAACTCTATGCATTAATTCTGTTTTTGAATCTCAAAGAACACTGCATTTACTAGAAACCAAACAGTTGTAAAAGCAGAGCTTTGCATTTCAAGACTGTTTATTTTTTTTCTTTCAATTCCTATATGGTAACTACAAATATCTTCTATTAAATCAAAAGGAAGAAGAAGAAAAGCAGGGAGAGGGAGAAGAAAAGGAAGAGGTGGAGGAGCAGGAAGAGTCTTAGTACAGTTCCCTACGACACAATATTTCTTGAACAGGTTTTCAGGTAAATATTGAGACATCAAGCACAGTTTCTAAATACCCTTAAAGTAAGATAAACTTGCATTTTTTGTAATGATTATTGTGGATGGGCAAAGTGTCCATGCACAAAGTATGCAGCTAAAAGTAGATTTAACTGTTGTAGCTTGAATTTTAAATGGAATAAGAATCATTCCCTCTCCTCTCTTACTCAGCTACTGATTCCACTGCAGGTTTTAGGAGCTCTATGCCTCACATTAATTTCTTTCTCAAATTTAGTTGAAAACTTAAAATACTGGTAAGAGAGAGGAGCCTGACAAGAAATATGACTCAGTATAAAATTACTGAAAATAGGCCAAACTTAAAACCACAAAAGAGGAAGGACCTAGCAGGCAGAGTTTTTCCTGTGTGGATGTGTGAGCACAGCAGCACTGCTCAACTTCTGTCAGCATGTTCTTTCTAATTTTAATTTTCAGATTTTGAGGTTTTCTCCTTCCTCTGTCCATTCTCCCCTGCACTGAAATACAGATCAGAAAATCACTTACTGGGGGGAAACTCAAACTTACAAGAGAGTTGGAATTCCCAGCAGATTTTCCATTGGGTGATGGGACTTGCTCATGATCACAGACACAAAATGCTGTTTCTAGGATCCATAGAATCATGGAATGGTTTGGGTTGGGAAGGACCCTAAAGATGACCCAGTTCCACCCCCCTGCCATGGCAGGGACACTTTCCACTGTCCCAGGCTGCTCCAAGCCCCATCCAGCCTGTCCTGGGCTGGATTCCCAGCTGACTCAGACTCTGAGGTAGCTGCCAAAGGTTTCACCAGCCAGGTGCAGGTGGGATTTCCCAGCAGCTCACCAGGGCAGGAAATCCATCACTTCTTTCATGCTGCCTCTCCCAAATCCGGGTTCATCTGTTGCAGGGGGATTAATTCATCACAGCATTGTCAAGAGTTCAGATCTGTAACTTCACAGAAGTGCTGAGTTCTAATTGAATTTTCTTTGTTTTTATTCAGGAAGCCCCAGCTGGAGCCACCCCACCAAAGAAAAGAAAATCCCTTTCTCAAGCAAAGCACCACTACCTTTAGTGCCTGTGCGAACATAAAAACACAAACAGAACACAGCCACCACTCTGTCCCACCTGCAACCTTTATATATATATTTGGTATTCCAGTTGCTTGTTAAAATGGATCTGCTGTCTGACAGCTGGTATTTCAGTCAATTGTTGTGTGTTGGGATAGTTTTGTCCATGTCACATTTAGATTGTGAGCTCTGCAGGGCAGGAACCACGTCTCTCTCCATGTCCAAACACTGCCAAGCACGTTGCTGCCACTCAGCAGCACTCACACCCCTGATGACTTCAGAGGAAAAGAAATTCAGCACTGAGAACTGCAAAGAGGCTTCCTGTGCACGAGCCATGTGAGTCACTTCTCCCTCAGCTGGTGTTTGAAAATGATTGAGATTCCCATTGTGCAGCAGTTGAAATAAATGTGTTTTCTGTCGTATCTGCTCTTTGTCTGCAAAAGCATTGATTTCACTCTGCTGCAGATGTTTTCTCCATCCTTAGAGTTGTGGGCTGTACAAAGCCATGGAATCATAGAATCATGGGATGATTTGGGTTGGAAGGAACCTTAAAGATCATCCAGTTTCCACTATCTGAGGTTGCTCAGAGCTCCATCCAACCTGGCCTTGGACATTTCCAGGGATGAGGCAGCCACATCTCTGGGCAATCTCTGCCTCTTTCAATAAAGAATTTATTCTCAATATCCCATCTAACCCTACTCTCTGTCAGTTTGAAGCCATCCCTGTGTGCTGTCCCTGCATCCCCTGGCAATTGTCTCTCTCCAGCTTTCCTGGGGCTCCTTCAGGCCCTGCAAGGCCACCCTGAGCTCAGCCCAAAGCTTCTCCTGTGCAGGTGAACAATGCCAGCTGTGCCAGCCTTTCCTCCCAGCACAGCTGCTCCATCCCTCTGCTCATCCTGGAGCCTCCTCTGGGCTCTCTGCAGCAGCTCCAGCTCCTTTCAAAATCATCAGCCCAAGGTGCAGCAGTGGCCAAGACCAGGGAAATGCTGTGTCAGCAGGGTGGCAGGGCTTTGCAGCCCTACAAACCTGGCTGTGTTGCACAGGCTGTGCAGTCTGGTCTCAGGGAAGACCTGGGGATGTGAGAAATACAGAGAGAACAGCAGCTGGAGGGGATGAAACAGCTGCTCCATGAGGAGGCTGAAAAGACTTTTCAATTTGGAGAGGAAGCCAAGGAAGCTACAAAAAAATCATAAAGATGAATGCAGAAGAGTGAGTCAGAAAATCCTGCAACACCATAATGAAAATTAGCAGACACAATGAAATTAATAGATTGGCTTGAAAGAGAAAAGAGAGAGAATGTTTTTATGGAGTGAGTCAGGAAATGTTGGAATTTGTCATCACAGGATGTTGTGGAAGCTCACAATGTCAACGTGAAGAGATTGAGCAATGTCAGGAACAGCAGGGTTATAAATGGATCCTACAGCCTGGGATGTGTCCACAACATCCCAAATCCAAGGAATCACAGATGCTGGTGACTGGGGCAAAAAGGATTTAAATATTGCTATTCCTAAATATTTAAATATTTAAATATTGCTATTCCTAAATAGTTTTGCCCATTTCCACTTTCAAGGACTGAGTACCAGCTTGGTGAGCCACTGATTTTAGCATTTCTTACATTCCTGCAGGTAATTTCTCTTCCTGGGGGAAATTTTCCCCATCTCACCAGCAGCCAAACCAGGACAGCAGTCATTCATTGCTGCAGAGGTTTTGAGCAGAAGGACTTTGGGGAGCTTGGTGGACAATATAAACACAGAGCTGTTAATCCCTCTGGAAATGTGGTAAACCCAATGTGTGCTGTGCCTTGATGCATTTGCAGGCTGCCTGAGCTCCCTGTGCCTGCTGAACCACAAGTTCCTCTTTTCCCCTCAGAACAAAACCCCTGAGAGCACTCAGGACATCAGGCAGGGCTGCAGCCTTTGGGTCTGAGACAAAACCCACCACACTTTGCCCATTCTTGTGAAGGCAGAAATACAGCAGTGATCTTCTGGGTCTAATCTGGGAAGGCTGGGAGAAAATGTGAGGAATGCTGAGCCTCCCACGTGGGAGGGACACACTGCCCTGGTCTTCAGCTGGTGGCTGGGGTGAAACAGCAAACGGGACACCAAAGACCCTACAGCCAGCACAGAAATTTGGGATGTTCCTTGGGATCATCGTGCTGGCCATCCTTCCTACCAGGAGAAAAAGGGGGCTGTGAGTATGCCAAGGATAAACTGGGGCCTGCTGCTGCTCGCTGGTTTTAGCCATAATGTTAATTCTGCTTACATAAGCTTAATACTTTCTGCAGTAATTTAGTGCAAAGAATTCAATCTTTTCTAAACGGCAGCTGAATGAAAATCAGTAGCACGAATTTGTGAGCTATTGGCTTAAATACACTTGGAGGAACACTACCTGCATGTCTATATTCCTGTTTTACTGGGAGAAGGCAACTGCAGCTGCTGTGCACAGAGTACAGGGCATTTCACAGGCTTCAGGAATCCATGGATGCAAAATCCTTCCAGTGCACCCCAGTTACACACAAACCAGCAGGCTGTACTCTTTTTTGGTTGTTTTTTTTTTTTTTTTGGGTGACACTTTGGTATGTAAAGCATTTTCCTTGGATGATTGATGCTTGAAACTTCTCGTATCCTGAAACAAGCTAAAATTAGAAAGGCTTCAAGCTATGCTTCCTACAGATCCATGTATGTCATAGGATGTGGCTGTTGGCACTTTGGGATGATTGATTGTCAACTTCCACAGGCTGCTGAAGTGTCAAAGACGTGATTTTGAGTACTGTGGCGAGCAACAGAGTGGGTTGGGTTAGTCATTGTTTGTTTTGTGGGAAAATAAACATGAGGCACTGCACTGTGTTGCTAATAAAGGGTTTGGAATGGCAGGTCCAGAAGGCAACTTGGGCCATGGGTGAGAGCACTTCTGAGCCCACAAACTGGGTGAGAGATTTTCTCCTAAGAAAGGAGAAAATTTTCTCTTTGTGAAGTTCATTGGAGAGAAATGAAACTGTTCAGGAGCTTTGCCAGGGCAGCGCCACCCTCCAGTCAGGGTTTCTGGCCACTTTTCCAGCCACCACATCTGTTCATCCACCTTCCCAATAATAAAACTTGCTTACAGTCTTCACTTTAATCTCAGGAGATAAGTCTGTCTGTCTGCATCCTTTGGCAGCTTTGGGAGGCTGGAAATATGCTTTGCATATCATCTGGGAAGCTGAGAACTCAAGACAGTCATTCCTTCAGGAAGCAGATTGTGAGTTTTAGGTTTGATGTCAGATATCCTGAAGGATGCTTGTTGTTCCCATCATTGCCAAGCAAGAAGCACGGGGAGGGAGCAACAAATCTCAGCTGAGACTCATCTTAATGAGTTTCTGTCTCCATTTAGCTCAGGGGAAAGGAACTCATTGGGTGCTGGAGGTGCAGAGTTGGGTGACACAAATCAAGGGCACAGGAGGTGAAATTAGGTGTGGAGCACTGTGGTGATGCCTTTCTGCCACTGAGAATTTGGGATCATTTAGGTGGGAAAAGACCCTTGAGATCCTTGAATCCAGCCATAAACTCAACACTGCCAACCCCACCACTAAAAAAGCTTCCTTAAGGGTCACATCTTCACTTTTAAATACCTCCAGGGATAAAAGGAGGAAAGAACTGTGGAGAGATGAAGGATGAATCTCTGAGAACACCTGGGACTGCTTTAGAGGCAACAGTTTCTATGAGGCACTGTACCTTTCTCTGTCAGGATGTTTGATTGGTGAGGAATAACTCTGTCACTGGATTTAAGAGAAGTTGAGTTTTGATACCAGCTTGTCCAAGCCCAGTTTTGACCATAGACTGCTGTCTGAGTTTGGAAAGCCAGGTGTCTGCTAAGGAAGGCAGGAGCCTCCCTTGAAATGGAAAACTCCCTTCCTCTGGATCATTATAATTTTGAAATTAAGGGGCTCTCAGGCAAAGATATGGGAGCAGGAATAACAGTTCTTTACTAGGGAAAAAAAAAATAAAATGCAGTGATACAAAACAACCCTGCCAGAGTCAGAGCAGGCCCTGTCCCCTGTGTGCCAGGGTGGTGTCCCAGCCCCATCCCATGGGGGCTCAGCCCTCCTGCAGTGCCAGCTGTGGTTCTGCTGCAGCAGGGATCCTGCACAAGGGGGGAGTTTTCCTCTGCAGCTCCAGGGCTGCTGCAGATGGGCCTGGGCTCCCTCTGGCCATGCAGGGCAGCAGAAAGCTGCTCCTCTGGCAATGCAGGGGGCAAAGGCTGCTGTGCTGGGCCAGGCTCAGCTTGGATCCAGGTAGGAATGCTTGGCTCCTGCCCTGGGCACAGCATCTCCCCATGGGATGATGGAATTGGATCAGCCCTGCAGGGACACTCAGTGGCCATGGACAGCAGAGATCTCCTGGAGGGAGGATTGGCTGTGGGAGAGAGAAAGGAAAAACTGCCCCATGGACAGCAGAGAACTGCCCCAGCTCTGACAGATGGGAACAGAACACACACCCAGCTAAACCTGAGAAAATTACCCAGTTAACTTCCTTTCACCTTTATGAGAAAAGTGAGAAAATACTGCAGAGAATTTGTGGGAATAAAATCAAAGCATCAATGCCCTGATGAAAAGATGAAAGCATAACTGCACCTTCTTCCTTTGGTAAGATGATTTGATTCTGGGTTGTCCATTCCCCTTGGAAAATGATCACTCTTTTTCCCCCCATCATATTGATATCTGACAGCTATCAAACCTTCTCCCTCACATGGTGTTTTCACAAACTCTCCTGTTAAGCAGCCTGCAGAAGTGGCTGAGAATATGCTCACTTTCCTCTCCTTTTTGCTCACTGAAGGTCTCCTCCACCCTTGATGTTTCTGTGATTTTGTGACATTTTGATGCAGAACAGAATTTATCTGTATTTCTGTGTTTCCTGCTTCACTGGAAAGGTTTGGAGCATATTTCTGAGGCTGCAGAGGCCAGTCCCTAACGTGTCACACAGAGTGCCTTCCTGCCAGCTAGCTGGGGTTTGCTGAGAGCTGTGGAAGAAACCTGTTAGCACCTCTCCTTCCCCAGCAGTGCAATCCCTCAGGAGAACCCCGCCCCAGAAAAAGAATAATTGCACAAAACAATGCAAGAACCTTGAAGAATGTGTTTTTTTAAAGTTGGTTGTTTGGTGGGGGTTTTTTTTGGGGTTTGTTGTTTTGTTTTGGTTTTTTTTTTTCCTCCTTAACTGTGTAGCACCAGAGTGGAGCTCTGTGGATCAAAGAGAAACCAAATCCCAAAGAAAGGATCTTCTCCCTCTCCACAAATCCCTAACAGGAGAGTGGGGCCAGGTGGGGGTCAGGGTCTGGTTCTGGGTAGCAAAGGACAGAAAAAGAAAGTTCAGGAAAGTTCCAGGAAAGTGGAAAGTGAAGGGAGAGGAGAGGAAAGAGGAAAGGGGGAAAAAGGAGAAAAAAAAAAAAGGAAAGGGAAAGGAAAGCGAACAGAAATTTCAGGAAAGCAAAGGAAATTTCAGGAAAGAAAATTTCAGAAAAGGAAAGGAAATTTCAGAGAATTTCAGGGAAGGGAATTTCGGGGAAGGGGAAAGGAAAGAAGGGAAGGGAAGGGAAGGGAAGGGAAGGGAAGGGAAGGGAAGGGAAGGGAAGGGAAGGGAAGGGAAGGGAAGGGAAGGGAAGGGAAGGGAAGGGAAGGGAAGGGAAGGGAAGGGAAGGGAAGGGAAGGGAAGGGAAGGGAAGGGAAGGGAAGGGAAGGGAAGGGAAGGGAAGGGAAGGAAAGGAAAGGAGTGGCCTCAAGTTTCACTAACGGAAATTTAGATGGGCTATGACAAAAACATTGTGCAAGGAAAGGGTTGTTGAGCACGGGGATGAGCTGCCCAGGACACTGCTGGAGTGTCCATCCCTGCAGGGGTTTAAAAGCTCTGCAGATGTGGCATTTGGGGACACGGGGCAGTGGTGGCCTTGGTGTGCTGGGGAATGGTTGGTCTTGATGATCTTAAAGGCCTTTTCCAACCTAAATGGTTCTGTGATTCCAAGACAGACACCAGGACACATCAGAGCTCAGAGTGCACAGAGAGAGGGTGAGGGTGGCTGTGGGGTGCTGAGCCCTGAGCTGTGGGGCTGGGCTCAAAGCCTGGTGCTTTCTGCTCTGATGAGCTCCAGTGTTGCAAACATCTTTTATGAAAAATCCTTTCCTTAGGAGTTTTCCTCCTGAGAAGCTGAGAGGCCTCAGGAACAAAATGTAAACAATGATTTTCTGCTGCTGTGGAATGCAACAGGTGCATCTGTGATTGGCCCATGTTGGTTGTTTCTAATTAATGGCCAATCATAGCCCAGCTGGCTCAGACAGAGAGTCTGAGCCACAAACCTTTGTTATCATTCTTTCTTTTTCTATTCTTAGCCAGCCTTCTGATGAAATCCTTTCTTCTATTCTTTTAGTATAATTTTAATATAATATATATCATAAAATAATAAATCAAACCTTCTGAAACATGGAGTCAAATCCTTGTATCTTCCCTCAACCTGAGACCCCTGTGAACAGGGTCACACTCCAGGATGGGATCCAGGCTGGATGCCATTGTTCTGCCAGCTCCAGTTTGCAGTCCCCTGCTCTGCTGGGGCCCAGCAGGGGCTGCAGGTGAGCTGGAGCCCTGTGCTGAGCAGTGCTGAGCCTGCCTGTTGCCAGCCTGAACCTTCAAAATCCCATTACCCTGATAAAATGTGCAGCACCCAGCACAGGAGCTGCCTCCTTTCCTAATGCCCAGCCTGTGTTTCCCTTACCCCTCACCACAGGAGGATTTTTTTGTTTGTTTAATATTTTATTCTAACAAAAGTGAAGCACCTCCACAATGGGCTCCAAATAAATAAATAAAACAAACAGGCACATTCTCTTCCAGCCCCCCTCTGGCCAGGGAGGTGACAGTTTTGGCATGGAACTGCACAGGAGTGATTCCCAGCAGCCAGGGATGGAGCAGGAATTTTGGCTTCCTGTGGCCTCCAGTACTTTTCCATCAGCATTTGAGTCTTGCTGGGTTTTAATGATGGGTCATGCTGCACCCAGCTGAAATGGGTTGGATACTGGTGTCTGTGTGGCCTTAATCAGATAAGTCACTATGAGAAAATTATATTCAGCTTCTGGCCAGCCTCAGGCTGGTTTGGGGGAGTTTTCAGTGTGGCCAATCCAGAGACAAATACAGGAGGTGGAGGAAGCAGCTCTTGGAGGGCCAGAATTTGGGTGGGGAGTTGTGGGAATCTGTAAAATCAGAGGGTTTTGGGAAAGCTGAAAAGGCAGCCTCAGAGACAGCAGAACTGGGATCAGAGCTAAGCAGTAGCCATGAGATTGGTCAGCAAAAAATTATGTAAGAAGTAGAAAAGCAAGGACAAATAGAACAAGGGTTTGTGTGTTGATGCTTGTCTGGTTAGCAGAACATTCCATCAAACCTTGAAAGTAGCCCATGTAACACTGAAATACTCACTGTAATATCACCTACTGCCAAAGCAGTCATTTAGAAAAAACATAGGAAAATGAGATCTGCTCATCATTATGATGAAAACTGTAAAAGATTATTTCATGCCTTGGAATGCTGCAAAAAAAAAGTTTCAGCAGGTTTGTTTTTACCCCAGCTGGCTTCAGCAATGGGATTGAAACAGATCAAGTTAGGTGTTAGCTAAGTAAACAAACGTTCCAGATTGCAAGGCAAGATGTATTCCATTACCATCTGCATGGCAGATTACCTTTGTCAAGTGGGCAGTTTGCCTTATCTCTCTCTGAATGACCACAATCACTCCTCCCTCAGGAGGGGACATCTGCTGATAACAGCCATTGAATGTCCCTGCATGACTGATAAGAACTGCAGCATCCCACTGGGAGATGTGAGCCCAGAGGGAGGAGCCAAGCATTCCTACCTGGATAGAATCTGGAGATTCTGGAACACCAGCACAGCTTCTGCACTGGATTGCCAGAGGAACAGCAGCTGCCTCTTCTCCCTCTGGATCTTCAGAGGAAGATGCACCTTCCTACAGGATCCCTGCTCCAGCAGAGCCACCCCTGGCACTGCAGGAGGGCTGAGCCACAATTCCAATGGGACTGCTGCCAACAGCCTGACCCACAGGGTGTCACGGTGTGTTCTGACTCTGGCAGTGTTGTTTTGGTTATTGTATTGTTTATTTTATCCTTTTATTTTCTTCCCTATTAAAGAACATTTTTTTCCTGCTCTCATGTTTTTTACCTGAGAGCCCCTTAATTTAAAAATTATAGTAATTTGGAGAGGTGATGAGGGTTTACATTTCCCATTTCAAGAGAGGCTCCTGCCTTCCTTAGCAGACTCCTGTCTTTCCAAACCAAGAACAACAAACTAATGCCACATCCACTGCATTCACTGATATATTAACAAATGTTAACAGTGTCAGACCCTTCAAAATAAAACAACGATTAATTTTCTTTTACTAGCACGTAGAGACAGTTGGGAAAAATTGGAAAGGTTGTGTTATATGAGCCTGTCTGATCATTCTAAATCCATCCACAGGGAGTCACAGCTGTGCTGTGGGGAGGACACCTCCACCTGATCCCCAGCACTGGGGAGGCTGTGGGGAAGGAGGAGGGAGGGAAAACATCCAAGGATGGGTCCTGGGACTGTTTAACACCAGCCCTAGCTCAGGCTGCCTGTGCCCAAGAAATGAGAACTGGCAGGGAGCTGAGGAGCATTGCCAGTGTGGAGGAAAACAGGACAGCATCCCAAAAAGAAGAGAAAGGTCCCCAAGTGCAGATAGCAGATAAAATTTGGAGGTATGGAGTCCCAGCATCACTTGCTTTGGGGGATAATAAGAATTTCTGCTAATAACTGGGATCCTGTCCTCCCAGGACTGGCCCAGGAGGCAGAATTTTGTGTGCACAGGTTTGTCTCCAGGCTGTGGGGAGCTGTAATGTGATGCAGCCGTGGCAAAGAGGAATGTGATGAGTTGCTGTCCCAAGGAGTTATTTTCAGAAGTTAAGGGGATATCTGGTCACATTGCAAAGCACTGCCCTGGCACCTCCTTTGGGGCAGGTCCTGAGCAGTGCTTTAATCCTGACCAAAAAGGTTCAACCCACACTGAAGAGATCGGGGAGAAGAAATTCCAGTAATTTCTGTAATTATTAAAAATTAACTGGGGAGAAGAAATTCCAGTAATTTCTGTAATTTTAAAAAAATAACTGGGGAAAAGAAATTCCAGTTATCCAAGTCTGGCACTGTCCAGTTTATGAGAGGAGGCAACAGGACCTTGGCTGGTGTAGAGCAGCAACATTTCCAAATTGGAAATTCCCAAAAATGATGGATAATAAAAATTGTTTCATACTCAGGAACAGAGAAAGCATAAAACTGGGGAAGGAACTTACTCCAAAGGAAGGGGCAACAACATCTCTGTGGCAGATGTGCACGTGTCAGGAGGAACAGGGATGTAGAGCAAGGAGAAACAGCAAATACTGGGTGTGCAGGACCTGTAATGTGCCAGAGGCACCTGGAAAAAGTGAATTCAGCCAGTGCTGAATGTCCTTAGCAAATTATATCCTTAGCAAATGAACACTCCTGTTCTCATTTTTAACCCATGGTGGTCTTTGCTTGACTGTTCAGGTTCCAAACCTCAGCATCACCCTCTTGGAGAGAGGAAGAGCTCAAAGAGGTTTTAGCTCTAAGAGGAGCAGCTAAAAGCACAGATATTTTGGTGCCTGCTGTCTGAAGGGGGCTGTGTTGAACTCGTGTCTGCTACAAGTGGAAGATCAGAGAGCCTGGCTGACACTCGATCCCTGCCTGGGATAATCCCTGGGAGGTGCCAGAACTTCCTTGGGATAGGGACAGAGCCCACCCCACAGTGCCCAGGGTGGCAGCAGGGCTTGGGGACATGGCACACATGAAGGTCAGAGCCTCCTGCAGGGTGCTGCCCTGTCAGGATGGATTTTGGGATTCCAAATTAGACGCTGAGCCCAGCGGCAGAAACTCGGGAAGTTCTGCCTTGCTTGGGGCCACCACCTGTGGGATTGTGACCCTGTGGGATTGTGTCCCTGTGGGATTGTGCCCCTGTGGGATTGTGTCCTGTGGGATTGTGTCCCTGTGGGATTGTGCCCCTGTGGGATTGTGTCCTGTGGGATTGTGTTCCTGTGCCCCCTCAGGTGATTTCCCACCTGCAGAGCTGCCCCAGCCCAGGGAGGAGCTGGAGCTGCTGCAGAGAGCCCAGAGGAGGCTCCAGGATGAGCAGAGGGATGGAGCAGCTGTGCTGGGAGGAAAGGCTGGCACAGCTGGCATTGTTCACCTGCACAGGAGAAGCTTTGGGCTGAGCTCAGGGTGGCCTTGCAGGGCCTGCAGGAGCCCCAGGAAAGCTGGAGAGAGACAATTGCCAGGGGATGCAGGGACAGCACACAGGGAATGGCTCCCAGTGCCAGAGGGCAGGGTTAGGTTGGATATTAGAAAGAAATATTTTATTGTTAGGGTAGAAGGCACTAGAACAGGTTTCCTAGAGAAATTTTGGATGCCCTATCCCTGGAAGCATTTTTCAGTGACATTCTCAGTTTTCTTTCTTTCTTGTAGAAAGAAAACCCCACCAGCTGCCTTTTGGGCAGAAACCATGACTCCAGCAGGAGTCTTTATTTTTCTGTGAGCTGGATGAGCTTTTTGTGCAAGTCATTTCCTCATAAGGAGTTTGATTAAAACAGAAAGGTTCCACAAAAGCAAATGTCAGTGACCCTCTTATATTTTGCCTGAATTTTTTAAAAAAAAAAGTGTTTTCCCTCTTTCTTTGTGTGCAAGGGCTGGGAGACACCCTTTGTGTTGAGAAGATGCCAAAAAGGGAATTCTAATTCCTGTAGCCCCTGCCTCTGCTGCCAAAGCTCAGCCATGCAAACCCAATAAAGACTCCAGAATGTCCAATTGCTTCAAGAGTTGATGGTTTAATATCTGAAGCCCAATTCTGACTCCCTAAAAGCAGGGAGTGATTTAGTGGGTTGATGGAAACAAGGACAGGTATATTTACTGCTCCTCTATGTTTTACTGCCCTGTATGAAAGATTAATGAGCTCTGAACTTGTGGGCAGCCAGTTTTCCTGGCCTGACTCACCCTAAAGAGGAGCAGGAGGGAGTTCTGACTCTCCCTTGTCTGGGTGAGCACAGCACAACCCTGGTCATGGTTGTGTCCTCCTGAAAAAAGGGGGCTTGAGAGGGGTAATTTAAACTAGAGACCGGATAAAATGATTATAAGCACAGCAAGTTGTATCTGCAGATTAATTTTTTAAAATATAATTGTCATAAAATCACAGAATCATTGAGGTTGGAAGAGACTTCCAAAATTATCCAGTCTCACTATTAACTCAGAGCCACCAAAATCATCCCTGAACCACTTCCCCAAGTGCCACATTCAGACACCTCCTGAACAATTCCAGAGCTGGCAGCTCTACCACCTCCCTGGGCAACTCATTCCAATGCCTGACCACTCTTCCAGAGAAAAAGTTTTTTTCTTATATCTAATCTGAACTTCCCTGGGCACAACTTGAGGCCATTTCCTCCCATTCTTTCACTTGACAATCATTTTTCATGTTTAAGAAATGCCATTCATGTGAAGTCACCTGGCAAGGAAGCCCCCAGAAATAAATCTATAAACACTCAGCTGGACACTGCCCTTGTGTAAATCTATAAACTGCTCCAAGCTGGACACCTTGGAGCTTGAGTTTCATGGGGCAGAGTGGAAGAGGGATGAAGTAAAACAAAAGGCTGTGGCCACCCTGGCTGCAAGATGGCTTGAATTCTGTAAGGGGGCAGGGAGCAAAGATTGGAGCTCTTCAGCTTGGTGTTTGAGCAGGGTTTGTTCCACCAGACATTTATTTCATTTAGTGTCTCTTAAATATACTCAGGGTGTCCCCCTGTGCAAGGTGAGGGATGCAAGCACCAGCCCAGGGTGCAGAAATGAGGGAGATCCTCTCCAGAACCAGACACCCTTCACAGAGGGAATGTTGGTCACAACAACCCCAGGGAGCTCCAGGATGGGCAGAGGGGCTGGAAAGGCCCTGGGGGTGCTGTGACAGGGGTGGACACGAGCCCAGGGGTGCCCAGGGGGGCAAGAGGCCCCTGGCAGCTGGGCTGGGTAAGGAATTGTGTGTGCAGCAGGAGCAGGGCAGGGATTGTCCCTCTGTGCTGGCTCTGAGAGGCCCCTCCAGGGCTGGGCCCAGTTCTGGCTGATGCCTTGTGCAGGCTGACCCAGAGCAGAGGCTGGACAGAGCTAAAGAATAAAGCAGGGATTGATTCAAAGCATCTCCTCCATGGATCCACCTTGGGCAGCACCAGAACCCAGCCAGGGCTGCACCCAAGATGAATCAAAATGGCCCCAAAATGCACGGCCGGGCACGGGGTCTGTCCCTGGGATCAGTTCTGCTCCATTTGCATCTTGCAGTTCATTGTCCCATTCCAGCTTTAGCCCAGGCAGTCCCACCCTGCTTGTTTTTCTCTCTCCAGCCCACGGGGTTTGTGCTCTTGGGCTGAGATTTGGATCATTTGTCCTTGGTGCCCAGCTGGAGCAGGAATTGTTTTGTCTCCCTGCTCTGTGCACAGAGCTCACCATCCCATAATATGAAGCTCAGACCCTAAAGCAGCACAGAGTCTGAAATATGGAAAAGAATATAAGTATTTTATATATATAGAATATAAAAAATATCAAACCTGAGGCATCATGGCTCCTGCAGGAGAGCCCTGGAGGGGCTGGAGCGTGTCCAGGGCAGGGAACGGAGCTGGGAAGGGGCTGGAGAATCCCTGAGGAGCTGGGAAGGGGCTGGAGAATCCCTGAGGAGCTGGGAAGGGGCTGAAGAATCCCTGAGGAGCTGGGAAGGGGCTGAGGCTGGAGCAAAGGAGGCTCAGGGGGCCCTTGTGGCTCTGCACAAGTCCCTGCCAGGAGGGCACAGCCAGGGGGGTAGGGCTGTGCTCCCAGGGAACAGGGACAGGAGCAGAGGGAACGGCCTCAGGCTGGGCCAGGGCAGGCTCAGCTGGGCCAGCAGCAGGAATTTGCCCATGGAAAGGGAGCTCAGGCCTTGGCAGGGGCTGCCCAGGAAGCTTTGCAGTGCCCATCCCTGCAGGTGTCCCCTGCAGGTGGCACTGAGTGCTCTGGGCTGGGGACAAGGTGGGGACCAAAGTTTGGAGTGGATAATCCTGGAGGTCTTTCCCAGGCTCAGAGATTCCATGGTTCTGTGTTTTGGCAGCAGCTGGGGCACACAGCAATGGCACCTTGGGCATGGGGGGTTCAGCACTGCAGCCCCTGCAGGAGCTCTCCCCTCTCTGGGTCACATCCTGTGACCACGTTCACAGGGTTCTGAGGATGAGGGAAGAGATGAGGATCTGACTCCATGCTTCAGAAGGCTCATTTATTATTTTATGATATATATTATATTTAAACTATACTAAAAGAATAGAAGAAAGGATTTCATCAGAAGGCTGGCTAAGAATAGAAAAGGAAGGAATGATAACAAAGGCTTGTGTCTCAGAGAGAGAGTCTGAGCCAGCTGACTGTGATTGGCCATTAATTAGAAACAACTCTATGAGACCAATCACAGATGCACCTGTTGCATTCCACAGTAGCAGATAATCATTGTTTGCTTTTTGTTCTTGAGGCCTCTCAGCTTCTCAGGAGAAAAGATCCTAAGGAAAAGATTTTTCAGAAAATGTGTCTGTAACAACATCCCCTGCTCCAGCCTGCATCCTCACCCAAGCTCCCAGCTCCAGGTACCTGACAAACCCAGGAAACACAGGAAAAAGTCAGAAGCTGACCACAGAGTAGATGTGAGGTGTGAGTTAAACAGCCAGGAAATCATGGAGAAGATGGATGTGTGGTTGAACAATACCCACCTGAAAAAAAAGCCCAATCCAAAACCCAACACAGAAAAAAAAGGGTTTTTTTAAAATGTATAAGTATTTAAAAAGCATTGATAAGTATTTGCAGAGTCAGGGGTATTATTCAATTTACAAAACCACTTTAAAACATGCTTTGAGGGAACACAAAATTGTGTGATAGAGCAAGTGGGTGAAGAACTGTACTGACAAACATGGTTCCCCCTAAAAAACATAGGGGAAAAGAGTTATAATTTTATTTCTCATGCTAACATGGCAATATGTTATAGATCAGTTTCAGATATGAGAAATAAAATAAGAATATAAATAGAAATACTCTAAATGTAAATGAGAATGTAAATAAGAAATAAATGTTCACCAAATGGCATTTTTTTCTTTTGTGAAAAACACGTTTCACTCCTTGGAATTCATCTTGAAACAGAGTGGAAACATTTCAAAGAATCACTATATATATATATATAATTTATATATATAAATATATATATATATATATAATATATTAAAAAGTCACAATTTATATATATATATATATATTAAATATTTCATTTCTGTTGAGCTTTCAGGAGAACTTTTTTGAATTTCCAACTTCTTTGAAGGCAATATTGTATCACATTTCCTTTGCATCCCATTTTATACCAATGCTGTGCCCAGCAGCAGATGAACTCGTGATCAGCTGGATTTGGAGCCTTCTGCTCTACACAGAACTCTGCAGGACATGTGCAAAGCAGGGTGGGCTTTATTTTTTAAATTTGGAAGCTTTGGTATACTTAAAGTCAAATGACCTGAAACTTCCTTCCTGACAAGCCCTTGTTTTGAACCAGATCAAAAAATATTCCACTTGGACACCTTCCCCTTGGCTTTTGCTCTCTTGCTGGCCCAGAACAGGAAGAGGCTGATAATAAATTTAAACAAAAATAAAATAAAAGCACGTTAAACTCAGCAGCTCAGAGGGATCCATTTGTCAGAGCCATAACTGAGTGAACATTTTTTGGCATTTCAGTCTGGCTCCATCTCATGCCCTGCACAGGATAAAGGAGCTCAGAACACTCAGGGCTGGGAAAACACTGGAGGCAGATAAGGCTGGGAGGGAGGCAGTGGGAGTTTGGTTAAACCTGGGTTTGAGTCCTTGTTTCCCGGGCTCACATCCCCGGCTGGGTGCTGCCCTTCCCTCGGGGGTTAAGGGGACAGAGGGAGGCTGCAGGTTCCCTGCTCCCAGAGAGGGTCCCGGGCATGGATGCAGATCCTGCAGCAGATCCTGCAGCAGATCCTGCAGCAGATCCCAGTGCCTGGGCTGCATCCTCGGACCTGCACAGGGTGACCCCGACCTTCCCCTGGGCTTTTCATGACTGCCTCAGACTGACCCTTTCCCTTTCCCTTTCCCTTTCCCTTTCCCTTTCCCTTTCCCTTTCCCTTTCCCTTTCCCTTTCCCTTTCCCTTCCTTTCCCTTTTTCACTTATTCACTTTTTCACTTTTCCCCATTTAATTTTCCTTTTTTCCCCTTTTTTTCCCCTTTCCCTTTTTTCCTTTTTCTTTACATTTTTTCCATTTTCCCTCTCTTTATTTTTCCAGTTTCCCTTTTCCCCTTTGCTTTTATCTCTTTCCCTTATCTATTTTTCCCTTTATCTCTTTGCCTTTTGCTTTTACCCTTTCCTTTTTCCCTTTTTCCCTTCCCCCTTTTTCCTTTCCCTTGTATCCTTTCCCTTTTCCCCTCCCCTTTCCCTTTTTCCCTTTTTACCCTTTCCATTATTCCTTTTCCTTTTTTTCTTTTCCCCCCTCCCCTTTCCCTTATTCCTTTTCCCTTTCCTTTTTTCCATTTTCCCTTTCTTTTCTTTTTCCAATTTCCCCTTTCCCTTTATCTCTTTCTCTTTATCTCATTCCCTTTCCCCCTTTTCCCTTTCCCTTTCTTCCTTTCCCTTGTCCCTTTTTTATCTCTTTCCCTGTTTCCTATTCACTTTTTTCCTTTTTTCCCTTATCTTTTCCCCTTTTTACCTTTTCTATTTTTCCCTTTCCTTTTTTTCCTTTCTCCCCTCCCCCTTTCCTATTTTCCTTTTTCCTTTTTTCCATTTTCCCTTTCTTTATTTTTTTTCCAATTTCCCCTTTCCCTTTTTCCCATTCCCTTTTCCCTTTCACTCTTTTTCCTTTCCCTTTTCTCCTTCCCCTCTTCCCCTTTCCCCATTTTCCTTTTCCATTTTCCCTTTCCTTTTTCCTTTCCCTTTTTCCCCATTCCCTTTTTCCTTTCCCTCTTTTTCCTTTCCCTTTTCCCTCTTCCCCTTTGCCTTTTTCCTTTTCCATTTTCCCTTTCCTTTTTCCTTTCCCTTTTCCCCATTCCCTTTTCCCCTTTCCTTTCCTTCTTCTTTTCCCTTTTTCTTTTTTTTCTTCAAAATGAGCCAACAGCTCAAAACCCCACAAAAACACAGAAACCCTTTACAACCTTCCACTTAATTGTGCAGTGGGCAGGGACCAAAAAAATTAATCTGTTTTCCTTATTCCTTCAGGCAGAAGCCCTGGAGCGTGTGATTGGATTCCCATCAGTGCCATGTGTGCCTGCTGGCACAGAGGGCACCTCTGGGGGCTCAGGGGGTCACACCCCCTGTCCCTGCATGTTGGATTAATCCCTTTCCTGACTCAGAGAGGCATTTTAAAAACTTTAATTCCGTTTTTAGTTTCATTTGGAGGGTGAGATAATACAGGTGTTACAATTCACGTTGCCACAATCAGAAGCTATTTCGTAATTACAATACACTATCAGTTTTTGCTGCACCATGCTGTAAATGCTTTTTTGAAATTTTTAATTAAAATTATTAATTAAAATAATTTATAGTATATAATAATAGTAATAAGATATATTATATAATATATAATAGTAATATATATTTCATAATATATATAATATAAATTATTATATATAATTATAATAAAATATTGTAATTATTAATTTTTAATTATAATTATAATTAGTATTATATATTATTATAAATAATAAAATAAATTATTATTTATATAATAGTATAATATAAAAGATAGATAATAATTATATTGTATCGCTTAATATTGATATTAAAAACAATAATAAAAAAATTAAATCAACCAATTAATTAATATTGAATAAATATAAAATCTTTAATTAATATTAAATAAATATTAAATGATTATATTAATAAAAATTATAAATTATTATGTTAAGAAATAATTATATTGCTATATAATTATTATATATTACAATAATTATAGAATTATAATTATTATATATTAGTATAATAGTATTATATTAATATATTAATTATGATATAATAAGAAGGGTGAATTGTAGCCAGAGCTCTCCTCACAGAGAACATGCAGGCCCAACTTCCCAAGGATATTTCCTGGGAGTTGCAGCGAGGAACCTCAGAGAAGAAGAGAAACAATTCTTATCTCTATTCTCTGCTCCTGTTGTTTTGCACATGTGGAACGTGTGGAATGTGCTCTGGAGATTGTTTACCTGAAGGGATTTGTCAATTGGATTCTGCTGAGGATTGTTTTGTTTCCTTGGCCAGTTGGGTCAAAGCTGTGTCCTGGCTGTCTCAGGCAGTCATGGGGTTTTTCTTTAGTATTTCTCTTTGTGTAGTATCTCTTTAATATAGTATAGTATTCATGTAATATGGTAAATTTTTAATAAAGTAATTTTTCAGCCTCCTGAATCAATGGCATCAGGTGTCAATCATTCCCCACGGGGGGTTCACCTGATTTTAGCACACAAGCCCAGCCAAGCAATGGCATCTTTTGGGGGTTGTTTGCAGCCTGATCTTATCCCTGCCTGCCCCAGGCTCTGACAAACACAGATGTGGAAATATTTACTGTCCCTTAGCCAGGCCATGTCCAGCCAGACTTGTCAGGGGAGGTGACAACACAGAGCCACTGATGCAGCCAGTGACTCAAGGTGCTGCTTTTCTGCTTGGAGAATGGATGGGAGTGCTGGGGGCTGAGCCTGGGGCTGAGTGTAGCTTGGAAGGCAGAAACACCCCTTGGTTCAAGCAGAATTTTAAGTTTTATGGGGTTTTTTTAGCCTGGAGGAAAGGAGGCTCAGAGGGGACCTTGTCACTCTCTGTGACTCCCTGACAGGAGGGTGCAGCCAGGTGGGCTCTGTGACAGTGACAGGACAAGAGGGAATGGCCTCAAGCTTTGCCAGGGGAGGGTCAGGTTGGACATCAGCAAGGATTTCTTCGCTGTAAGGGTGATTAAACATTGGGAGGTTTGGAGTCCCCATCCCTGGAGGTGTCCCAGGAAGGCCTGGATGTGGCACTCAGGGATCTGGGCTGAGGACAAGGGGGGGATCAGGCACAGCTGGGACTGGGAGGGCTTTTCCAACTTTAATGACTCTGTGAATATCCTGCTCCATGAGCCCCACCTCCTCCTCATCCTCTGAACAGCATCCACGCTCTCTCCTTTTTTTTTATCTTTTCTTTTTTTTTAAATTTGATCTGGCCTCTTTTGATGACTAAGGGAACAGGAAGATTACAGTTTAAGTATATAATTTTCATTTGATGTGACAGGTTAAAGCTGTGTGCATTTAGAGCAGCCTTAGATTATTTTAGTTCAATTGCAACGCTGATTTAGGCCCTGACTCACTCTTTGAGGCCTGATTTCATGTAGATATATATTGGAAATGCAGGCACATGTGTGCATTTCTCTGCTGAGATGCTGGGGTAGGGATGGACTCACACAACAAACAGTCCTGAATCAGAGGCAGAGAGGAGCAGATTGTGCTTGTTGGGTGGGTTTTTTTCCCAGAACGAAGGCTGGATATTCCTGAGTTTATTTTCTGTCCCCTTGTGCCCCTCCCAGACCCTGGGCTGTGCAATCTGCCCATGCAGGGAGTGCTCTGAGTGCCCTGGAGCTGACAGCTGGGCAGCCTAAACACCACGGAGAATTTAGAATTTAGCAAATTGCTAAAAGTCACAGAGCAGGCTGGGAGCAGTGACCTGGGGGTGGCTGGCCTGGCTGGAGGGAGTGGAAAATGCTTTGTGTGGATTTGAAATGGAATTCTGCCCCTCCACACTGCCCTGGGAGCCCTCCCTGCAGTGCTCAGTGCTGCATCCAGTTCTGGGTGCCCAGCGTGAGGAAAACCTGGAGCTCTTGGAATGAGTCTGGAGCAGGGACAAAGGATGAGGGGCTGGAGCAGCTTGTCAGAACCCAGGATATTCCTCTGACTGCCATGGAGGACTCCAGACCCTGGCAAGGGGCTCAGAGACCTTGGCATGGAGTCAAAAACACCTGTACCTGGGATTTTAACCCATGGAAACAATTACCAACTTTGTGTGAAGATTTACAAGCCACAAGGGTTTGAGTAGAATGATAGTGAATTTATCACAGGGTGAAAAAGTAGAATTTTGGGGTTTTTAGGAAGGGGTTTCAAGAGGCAAGATGGAGGAATCTGGGCATGTCCTGTCTTTCTCCTTTTTCTTCTTGTCCTCCATCTTCTGCTGTGATGGTGGCTCTTCTGGATTGGTTTAGGGTAGAGACAGACTGTGTAACATAGGTGATAGGTATTGGGAAATTATTGTAAATAAAGTACACGTGGTTTTTAGTATAAAAAGCTAACACCACCCCAAGGGCAGTGGCTGTGCCAAAACCCAACCTGCTGGACAGATCTCAGCAGGTCAGAGAAAGAATGTGATAGATAAGAGAAAATAAAAATAAACAACCTTGAGGACCAGAGCTGAGGAATCTCGACTTCTTCCCTTGCAGGGCTGGGGAAAAAGACTCTTTAATACCTCGAGAGCCATTTCAGCAACACCAAACCCAACCACACCTCTGCTACAGAGCCAGGCTGGGACAGCTGGCACTGCTTAGCCTGGAGAAAGCTTCAGGGAGACCTTTGAGCCCCTCTCAGTTAATGCTTTACAGGAGAGCTGCAGAGGGGCTTTTCATGAGGGCATGGAGTGACAGGACATGGGGGAATGGCCTTGAGCTGAAGCAGGACAGGTTAGAATAGATATGAGAAAGAAATTGTTCTGTGGGAGGGTGGGCAGGGGCTGGGATGGAATTCCCAGAGCAGCTGTGGCTGCCCCTGGATCCCTGGCAGTGCCCAAGGCCAGGTTGGACACTGGGGCTTGGAGCAGCCTGGGCCAGTGGGAGGTGTCCCTGCCATGGCAGGGGTGGAGTTGGATGAGCTTTAAGGTCTTTTCCAACCCAAATCATTCTGTGATTCCATAATTTTCATTTTAGGGCTGCTCTGATGGCAGCCAGTGAGCTGTGTGATGCTCAGCAGCGATGTGGGCAGAGCCAGCCCCAGCCCTGTGCCCCAGCCCCAGCACTGTGCTCCTGTTTTCCATGGGAAATGCCCAAACCTTCCTCATTTCCAGGTGGAGGGCAGATAATTTGCATGCTGAAGCTTTTGTGTGCTCAGTAGCTGTCGGACTCTGTAGGTCAGACTGTGACAAAAGAAGTGTTAGCACTTTCCCTAAAACTAAAGCAAGGGTTTTTTAGGAACTTGGAGTACAAAGGAGAGAGTCATGCATGCAGAGGGAGGCACAGGTGCCTTAGCCAATGCTTCCTCATTACAGGAAACTAAAGCTACCTGTAGTTAGGCTGTGCTTTTTGTGGTTTTTTGAATAATTAAAAAAAAGAAAAAGCTTTTGGGACAGTCCTTTCTGCAGCAAATCTGGAAGTGGATCTGGACCTCTCTTGTCACTCGTGTTTCTCCTGCAGAGCACACCAAGCAAACAGTTTTTTGTGTGTCTCCTTAAGCACATCTCTCCATCTCCAGCCTTGGAGTGGAGGGGGAGGAGAAAGGGAGCTGCCAGCAGCTCGCAGTGATTGATTTGTCTCGTGTTTTCTTGTGCTGCGCTCTAACAACCTGTTTCAAAGGAAAAAAAAAAAAAAAAAGAAGACAATGACAAATCAAAGCGAGCATTTTCTCGCTAGGAATTCCAAGTGCCCTGGATATTTTGCTATTAAATGTGAGGCTTCATCTGTAACGTTTGTCTGGGAGGTTTTGGGTTTTTTGTTTTGTTGGTGTTTTTATTTTATTTGGGTTTTTTTTTTTTTTTTTTTTGTTTTGTTTTTCTTTTTTTCTGCTGTAGCTTGCAGCGTTCAGAAGAGAAATGTCTTTCCCCCGGAGCCATTTGCTTCAATAATTGTTGTGCCGCGAAGCTGCCGCTGGTTGCTGTCACCAGGGGACAGCTCATAAAGGTAAAAGCTGCTCTCCACGTGCTCCGAGTATTGGAATTGGCGCTGGGAAGGGATCGGGTGTCCTGCCTGGACTTGTACTTTGCCCTGAAGCAAAGGCTTGGCGCTGAGGGCTGTCCTGAGCCCGGCCAGTTCGGGGATCAGGTGGATAGGGGGGTCCAGGGAAGGTGGTCAGGGATGCTGTCCTGAGCCTGGACAGCCCGGGGGTCCAGGTTCAGGGATGCTGTCCTGAGCCCAGACCGAGGATCAGGCGGACAGGGGGTCAGGGATGCTGTCCTGAGCTCGGTCAGCTGGGGGGTCCAGGTTCAGGGATGCTGTCCTGAGCCCAGCCCGGGGGTCAGGTGGACAAGGGGATTCAGGGATGCTGTCCTGAGCCTGGACAGCTCGGGGGTCAGGCAGACAGAGGGGTCCAGGTTCAGGGATGCTGTCCTGAGCCCAGACCGAGGATCAGGTGGACAGGGGGTCAGGGATGCTGTCCTGAGCCCGGACAGTTCGGGGGTCCAGGTTCAGGGATGCTGTCCTGAGCCCGGACAGTTCGGGGGTCCAGGCTCAGGGATGCTGTCCTGAGCCCGGACAGTTCGGGGGTCCAGGTTCAGGGATGCTGTCCTGAGCCCAGCCCGGGGGTCAGGCGGACGGGGGGATCCAGGGCAGGCGCTCAGGGATGCTCTCACGCCGGGGCGCGCACAGGGTGAGGTTTGCTCCCCTCGCTTTCCCGTTTCCCCGGTGCGGTGGTTTTGCGTTTGGATGTAATTCCCCAGCAGGAAAAACCCCTCGGAGGGTGCCTCAGTGCAGGCTTTGGAGCACAGGGGGATTTCTGTGCCTCTGAGGGGGATTTCGGTCCTTCTGAGCGCATCCAGGCTGCGCTGTCGGTGGCCGGGAGCGCCCGGCCGAACTTTCCCAGCGCCGGGAGGAGCCGCCGCTGCTCTCATTTCCATCTCCCGCTCCTGGCAGGACGCTGCTTCCCTCCTCCCACCCAAAACACCGCAAATAAAACCATCTACAGCCAGCTCCTAACCTGGAGCAGAGGTTCAGCGGGTCTGCAACCCACGGCAGAGAGGGAGGGGGAAAGGGAAGGAGCAGGGAGGGAGGGAAGCGGCAGCGGGGAGTTCAGGTTACCGCTGCCGCATCCCCGCCTTCCTCCGCTTCTGCCTCCGGAGCCGGGCCGAGGATGAGCCCCTCGCTGGGCACAGCGGGGCTCTGGGGTGACAGCAGGGGCACAGCCGGACAGCTGTAGCCCCGCAGATCCCGGAGATCCCGCCGGGAAGAGCCGCAGCCGCTGGAGGATGCGCTGCGGGCGCCCGGGGTGAGGAGGCGCCGCTGCCTTCGGCCGGCTGCAGGTAGGAGCGGGAGCAGGGACTCCCTTCTCTCCCTTCTTCTCTCCTTTCTTCTCTCCCTTCTTCTTTCCCTTCTCTCCTTTCTCTCCTTTATTCTCTCCCTTCTTCCCTCCCTTCTCTCCCTTCTTCTCTCCCTCCTTCTCTTCCTTTCTCTCCCCCTTCTCTCCCCCTTCTCTTTCTTCTTCTCTCCCTCTTCTCTCCCTCCTTCTCTCCCCCTTCTCTTCCTTCTTCTCTCACTTCTTTCCCTTCTTTTCTCCCTCCTTCTCTTCCCCCTTCTCTCCTTTCTCTCTTTTCTCTCCCTCCTTGTCTCCCTCCTTCTCTCCCTTCCCTCCTTCTCTCCCTTCTCTCCCTTCTCTCCCTCCATCCCTGGATGTGCCCTTAGAGCCATCACTCCAACTTTCCCAAACTCTCCGTGGTGGGAGAGGGAGAGCAGAGGGGGCTGCAGGTGTGACCCTGCTGGAAACCGGGATCCAAATCCAGACCTGCCTATCCAGGGGTGTCCCCAGCTCTGTCCATGCCCTGGTGAAAGGGGTGTCACAGACTGATTTGGGGGTGAAAACGTGGCCATGAGTAACCTGACTTGCTGGATTTTATGGGTGTTTTACACGGGGGAACATTTTGGCAGCCCCACATAAAGACCAGGATCAGTTAGGACAAAGCCAAGGCAGTGTTCTCCTCACTGTCCTGCTGGGATAAAATGCTGAAAAACAGAATATCCACAAGGCACAGGTAAGTAATTAAAAACACAGCCACTGGCCCTGATCCCACAAACATTTCTGTGTATAATCAGCACTTTTAAAGCCAAGTAGTTATTGACAAAGGATTTGCCAGGATGAGGGCCCCATGGCTGGATTTGTGTGCCTTTGGCCAGGAAGATTTTTTTTCTTCCCAAAGTACCAGACTTGATGCTTGAACAGGCACATGAATGCAAAGACTTAGTTCAGCTGGTAGGGGAGCATAAAGTTCCAAACACCAAAAACTGATTGTGCCAAGATGCAGAATGAAACAAAAGGGCAAAGCATGAGCAGCCTGCTCATGCTCACCTGCTCCAAGTGCTCTCCAAGCTTAAAATAGGGGAAAAAAAACATTTGCAATGTAACATCCCACAGTGGTTCTCACCCTACAGTAATAGCGTCAGTACTGAGCAGCAGTTAAAGATTTAGGAGTGATATTGGAATATCTTCATTGGCAATTTTTCCCATTTTGAATGGTTTTCTTTTTTTTAAACTTGCATAATTATCACTTCTCTTCAGTGCTATTTTACTTCTTCCTTCATGTATCTTGAGACTGTTTCCAAGGGAGAAGAGCAAGATCCTCATTCTATCTGAAATAACCATTTTCAATTTTTAAGATGAGGAAAAACAACCAGCAGTACTACTTGTAAAATAGGGTGCAATAAATAATTTGGTCTGGGGGCACAGAATTTCTCGGAGCCCTGGCAGAGGCAACAAGAGCCTAAGGAAGAAATTTCCTCATTACTTTGTTTATGAAGATAAGAGGAATGTGAGCTGGGTTCTATTCCTGCTCAGCACAATGAAGCACAGGGGTTTACACAGGGTCAGGTTGCTCTGATTCATCCTGTGCTGGACAATTGCTTATCTGTGCTGAGATCTGGGCTTTGGAATAGAGCAAGTAGGGTAAAAATTGCTGATTCATGAGGCCATTCTGAAATAAGTTAAATATGCCCATTAGCATCAGGGATAAAAGGAACATGGTGCTGTTGTAGGAACAGAGGAAGCATTAGGAGAAGAGTCTATTAGCATTGGAGAGAAATCCAGAGAGGGATGGTTGGCACTCAGCAGGTGAAGGGAGGACAGAAAGAGGGGGAGGAGAAGGATTTTAGGCTGAAGGTTTGGGAAAAAATGCTACCAAGATGAGAGGGAAGGAGGGAGTGCCCCAGGGCATTGCTCTTTTCCCTGCCTGGGAGAGAGGATGCCCTTGGCTGGCTGCCTGCCAGCTCTGTTTGCATCCCTGAGCAAGTGGAACAAGCCAAAAGTGCCCAAATGTGCTCCTGAAAAGGACACAAAGCACCTGCAGTGGGGGCTGGACTGCACTGGGTGTCCTTGCATTGAATGGTCTGAGCTCTCCAAAGGAGCCTCCAGCCCTCACTGCAGCATCTTCTCCATCCTGGAAAAAGGATTTGGCCTTCAGAATACCCAAACTGAACATTTTTGTGGGTGTTTAAGGGCCAGGATCCATCCAGAGAATTTTGCAGGTGGCTTGGAAAAGCAAGCTGATATTTTAAAATAGAAGCAAGCTTCCTTAGCTTGGCTAAAGTCCCTGGGAATGGATATTTCTTCTTGACTCCTCAGTTGCAGCACTTATTTCCTGTGACATCACCAGAGCAGTGGCACCTCCTGCCAAACTGTTTCACTTTGAGTCACTCCAAGACACAAAAACTTTTTGCTGGTTTTGAGACCAAAACTGCATTTAGGTCTGAGGATGCTTTTTTGGCTTTTCAAAACAGATGTTATCAGCAAGTTGGGTGGATGAGATCAAGGTGCATTAAGAGCTAATGGCTCTTGATTTCTTTTTTAATAAGGAGGAAGATGCATCCTCTGATACAAAAGATTCCTGTGCCACAAAGGCCTTCCCTCCTGCCATGATCTTGATTTTCCTTTAGGGACCTGGGTAGGGACAGAGGCAGGACACAAGGACACCTGGTCTGGGCCATTGCAACCATTTAAATGAAAATAAAAATATAATAAGAAATACAAAAACAACAACAAAAACAATAATAATGATAATAATAATGATAATAATAATAATTTAATAATAATGTAATAATAATTTAATAATGTGGAAATTTCCACATACAAGGTGACACTTCTAGATCTGAGTTGGAAACACTTTTCTGAGCAGATGAGGCCCAGGGATGTTTTGTTTTTCTTGTAAAAACAAAGATGCAGCTATGAAATGGAGGAGTGTTGCCTGCAGGACTCCCCCTGTGCCTGACGTGTTTAAATTGTGTTTATGCAATCTGCTGGGACTGTGGTTGACCACCAGTAAGGTGCCCTCTGTGGCACAGAAAATACAATTGAGAGGAGGAAATGGTGCAAATCTGCCTCGGAATAGGTGAGGTTAAGGAGTTATTGTGGGGAAGTTACTGTGAGTCATTTCTCTTCTGAAATAGCCTCATGGCACCATAGGGCAAGGAAGTGAAACTTGAAGAGACTCTTGCCCAGGTACTGAGCAATTTAACCAATTTTAAACCTGAATTTTTTAAACCTGAATTTTTTAAATCGGAATTTTAACCAATTTATATTTTAAAATTCCTCCTTTTTTTGACCATGCTTTTGCTTTGATAGCTGTGCAAAATGATTTTTGCTCATTAGAGATGTGCCAGTGTTTAGGCCATGTTGGCCATGCATATATCTGCAAATATGGTAAATAGTATTTCATTTTAATCTAGAATGTAACATCTCACTCTAACCTTTCTTTCTCTATTAAATTCATCATTCACTTGTTTTTAACTATACATATTTTTAATTATTCTTAATTCTGTCCTTATTAAATCCCCAAGTAGTAAATAAAAACCAGCCCAACCTTCCACAAAGAAAATTCAATCTGCTGTTGGAGTCAGAGGGTCAATCAGCTAAATGGGTATTAGGAACATAAAGACAGAGCATAAGCCAGGCCACGTAGTGGGATTTGCAAATCCATAACAGTAATGCTCCTTTTCTATCTGTTCTCTAATTGATGGCTCTGGGACAGAGCCACTGCCTGGACAGAAACCACTTCTGGAGAAACAGGGGCTCATTTTAAGCATGCAAAGATTAAAGTAAAACCCATTTTTTCCATGCAGATCCCATCACAGCAGGTCTGGGAGGGACTGGGGAAGCAAACCCCCTCCCATGAAATTGTGGGAAAAATAGGAGAAAAACCATAGAGATGAAAATAATCGAGACAAAAACAAACCTGCAACAAAATAAGCAAAAAACCCCACAAAATCCCAAGCAAAAAAAACCCAAACAAAACCAAAGAAAAAATCCCAAAAATACAAAACAAAAAAACCCCAAAAGTTAAAAACCGAACAACCAAAACCAAAGCAACCAAACAAAACAAGACAATAATAACAAAAACAAACAAAACCAACAAAAATCCACCAGCCAAACAAATAAAACCCCCAAAACAAACAAATAAACAAAACCAAAGAAAAATGAGAAAAATAAAGAGAAAAAAAGAAGAGGATTTGTCCATAAATAATGACCCCAGCAACTCAGTGCTGAAGTGATAGAAACTGGTGTGTATGGAGAAGAGGCTGGTGAGAGGTATCAAAGGGGTAAAGGTTCAGAAAATACAGCATAGAAAGTTTTTCCCTTTGTCCTGCACTTTTTTTTTTGGGTTTCCACCCTTTTTGCCTGCCAGTTTGGGTGAGCACACTGTTAATTCATAAAACTGGTGAACCAGGCACTGCATCAGCAGAAATGTCATTTTGGAGAGCTCCAGACTGGCCCCTGCTCCTCTGAAACTCTTGCATTTAGGAAAAAAAAAATAAACGTTTCCTGCTGTTCTTGACATTTCCTTATTATCTGTGTGTGCTTAATCCTTCTCTGTGTCATGCTGAGCTTATGAAAAAGCAATTTAGGGGCTTTATTCCAAGGAAAATTGGGAGTTAGCAGCTTTTAGCAGTCCTCATACCAGGGCATATGTTCCATTCAGTGATGAGGAAAGGCAGGAGGGAGCAGCAGTGCTGGCTTTAACTGTGCAGGGTCTGAGTTTGGAGCTCCTGGTCCCACTCTTGTGTTGTGCCTGTGATTTTGGGGCTGCAGCTGAGTC